>QEPC01001225.1:16134-33832 GCA_003113815.1 Sphenodon punctatus
ATTGCCATTTTCATATGGAGTCATGAAGGAATTTTCCAACCACAATCAATTTTTTCCCACAAGCCAGTAGTGGGTTTTTTATAAGATGTGAAAAGTTGGTTTTGCCTTCATCTGGAGAATAAAACAAATTGGATTTGCAACCAAATTGATTGCCACAGCTACCAACCTGTAGTACATATCAATACCTACATCGAATAAAAATAATTTGGTATTCATTCCTGTATGTGCTTTATCGTCTTTCACTCTCTGATCATACACTGGACACATGGTATATATTATAGTTAATAAAAGAAATCAGAACACAGAGGAGGGTCATTCATAATGTCACTCATAATGTCACTCATAATGTGACACAGATGGGGGTCACTCATAATGGGGCATGGCAAAGGCCTATGGCAAAGGTATATAATCATACTGCAGCTGTGATAACAGTGCATTCTGTAGCTCCTAGTTTTTAGCTTAAAAAAGTAGCCCATTTTGTTAGTGTTGGCTGCTGGGAGGGATTTGAAAATAAAGCATATAAATTAAATATTAAAAAAACAATGCCACTGTGCTATTTTTGCATTGTGATACATTGTAAATTAAAAATAGCACAACAGCCAATTGTGCAGCGTGCAATAAAGTCTGTATAACCACTTGGTGGGAAATGGAATTGGGAATTTGATAACAAAAAAAACCATAGGGAGATGACTGTTAAGTTCACAGACATTCCCAAGCTACCTAGTAACATAAGAAAGAGGTAACTATGCTGTGTGTGTGTGTTTTGATGCATGAGTCGTTTTCTCAGCTGATCTGTGATGTGAGTGTCCCCACATTTGAAGAGACACTCAATTGGTTTGGACTCATTACATTTGAGAAGAGAGTGAGGCACACATCTGAGGGGAGGGGGATATGATAGAAGTTTATACAATCATGAGTGTTGTGGGCCAAAAAATTTAAGGGAAAGTTATTTACTCTCAAAAATAGGTATTTTCAGATGTTACGAGTTCACAGTGAACCACAGTGAACCACGCTCAATCCCATGGCGGGACCAAAGCACCCCGCACGTCTGTTCAGCGGCCGCCAGATGTTCACCACAGTCAATACCCACATGGGGTCAAAATCAACCATACTTCTGGACCTCCGGCCTGAACCATCTCTGAAAGCATGGTCAAAGAGATTCCCAACGGGAAACAAAAAAAAGTAACGTCTGGAGGGCAATCACCGGCCGGAATCAAACAAAATTATTCCCAGCCATGGTCAAAGCATGCAACATCACTGCCAGGCAACCAGCA
Organism: Sphenodon punctatus; assembly: GCA_003113815.1. Lineage (NCBI taxonomy): Eukaryota > Metazoa > Chordata > Lepidosauria > Sphenodontia > Sphenodontidae > Sphenodon > Sphenodon punctatus. The sequence continues at coordinate 17,409 of QEPC01001225.1, forward strand.
ACAACACAGGCCGCGAAGGCAGATTTAAAGGGCACACAGCAGCAGGGGAACATGGCAGGATGGAGCAAGGTGGAAGGGAGAGGAGAGCGGAGGGCGAGAGAGCATGAGAGGAGGAGAGTGGAGGCACAGGTGGAGGAGGAGATGGTCGTGCTGCACATGCAGGAGGTGGAGGGGCAGCAGCAACAGCAGAAACCGGGACAGGCCTCCCCGAGGACATCGACCGGGCCAGGGGAGGAGGCACTCCAGAAACGGGTAAGGGGAATGAAGAGGGAGGAGACACGGCAGCACAGGGGCACCAAGGGGGGCGGGGGACTGACTGCCCGGCTGGCCGGTGGGGGGGAAAGGGGGAGGGATGCAGGACCGGGGCAGAACAGCAACCAAACACCCACCCACCCCACCCCTGCTTGTGTCCCGCAGACATGCAAATGGGCCCGGGAGTCCGAGCCCCCGGAGGAAATGGGCCCTGGCCAGGTGGAGGAGCAGGAGCAGGAGGAGGAGAAAGAGGAACCAGAGGGGAGAAGGGGGAGAAGGCCATACCACTGAGGGGGCAGTGGGGGCTCCAGGAGACCTGGGACTTTATCCGCATCTGGGGGACCCTGGAGCATCAGCTGGAGCTCACGCTCAATCAGAGAAATGAGCATGTGTTCCAGGACATAGTGCAGGAAATGGAGGCAGCGGGGCATCACCAGATTGTTGCAGTGCCACTCCAAGGCCAAAGAGCTGAAGAGGGAGTACAAGGCAAAATGGGACAACAACCAGCGGTCTGGATACGGAGCCCGGACCGCCCCCTTCTATGATGCCCTGGACCGCATCCTCCATATGAAGGGATCAATAGTCACCCCACACCTCATGGGGAGCGCCGTGGTCCAGGGCAGGGAACGGGTCAAGGTACCCCCTCCCTTCACCACCCCACAAGAAGGCACTCGCTCCAGGGCCACAGACCCCCAGGAGAAATGTCGCAGAACCTCAGAGAGCAGCAGCCCCCCCCCGGACAGCAGCCTGGAGAGCCCCCATCCCCTGACCAGAGAGCCGGATTCCGAGGCCGACACCCTCATCACCCTCAGCCAGTGGTTGCAGGGGGAGCACAGCAACATGGAGGGGCTGGCCTCGGAGGTATTGGAGACAGACATCAAGGGTAAGCATGCAGATGGGATGGGGGGACGAACCTGGGGTGAGGGGGGGTGTTTGGCCCCATGCAGCCTCAACACCCCAGAACACGGCACCAGGGCCAGAGGGGGCTGCCTGGGCATGCCAACAGCCCCCCACCAACCACCCCTGCATACCCCCACAGGGCACAGAACGCCCCAGCACCAGAGGCAGGCGGGCGAGGAGGCCGGTGCACAGCAGCCCAGGCAGCAGCTGGAGGACCAAGGTGAGGCAAGGTGAGGTGGGGGGGGAGGCCTGAAGGAGGACCCGGGACACCCGTGGCAGGATGGGCACCCCAGAAGGGCCAGAGCGAGGGGGGTCGGTACCAGGCACCAAGGGGAGGGCGGATACCCCTGGGCCCCCTCTGGCCCGGGGGCAAGTGCCCCAACTTGCAAATGAAAAAACGCTGCGTACCCTACAGGGCAGCTGGAGGGGCCACAGAAACCCATGCCCGTGCCCCCAGCCCAGAGGATGAGAGAGCACTGGGCATGGGTATAGTGCTGGAGGAAGGACCAGGTGGAGGACATCGTCCGGACCTCGGCAGAGCTGGGGGAGCGGATGATTGCGGCCATGGACTGCATGGAGGTGGCCATAGAGCGCTCCCTGCAACAGGCAGAGGCCAGGGAGCAGAGTTCCAAGCAGAGGTGTGCCTGGAGTGGTGCCGGGAGCACTAGGAGCACAGCAGGCAGGTTGAGGCCTTCAGGCAGCTAGAACAGGCCATCATGAGGATGACGCAGGAGCATTCCACCAAGATGGATAGGTCCCATAACATTGGGACCTCCCTGCTCCTGCCCGCAGGCACTATGTGTGCCTATGTGATGGCAGCCACCCTGACGGGCACCCTGCGTGCCCAAGGCCCCATGCCAGGCCCTTCGGCACCCCCATCGGCTCCCCACCTGCCCCAGCTGCCTCCCCACCAGCAGGGGCCCCGCATCTGCCTCCTGGTCCCTATAGGCCTCCAGAAGGAGCAGCTGCCCAGGGGGCCACTTGGTACCCAGGTCCTCCCTCCCTCCCACCACCGCCAGTCCCTCTGGACACCGAGGCCTCCCAGGTCACCATTGGGGACACGGACAGTGGGGGGGAGGGGAGCTCCCAGAACTCCATTGTGCCCACAGGGTGTTCAAGGGGGCACCCCTGGAAATGCAGGGGATGGGGGGGATGAGGGGGAAGGGGGAGGGTGGTCTGATGGTGGGGAGCACCATGCGCCAGGGAGGCAGAGAGGTGGAGGTGGTGGGGGCACGTGTCTGCAGGTGATACAATAAATGCACGGAGCACACTACCACCTCCTGTGGTCTGTTCATGGGCCCAGAGGTGGAGTTTGTTCCGTGCCAGTAGTGGGGCATGACCAGGGACCCCCCGGGACCCCACGGGGGTGGGCCAGGTGGTGGGCTTCCTCATGGTTTGGCCTCCTGGATGATGTGCCTAGCTAGGGCGGCCCGGATGTGCTTGGCATACCAGTACTCCCTCGGGTTGTCCACATTCACGTACAGAGGCACGGGGCCGGGAGGGCAAGTAGGCATGGGGTATTCGAGGGCAGCCCCATCGGTCTTGCACATGTTGTGCAGCACACAGCAGGCACTGATCAGCAGGGCCGAGGTCTCCACTGTTTAATCCAGCCAGCTGGTGAGGCTCCTCCAGCACTGCTTGAGGGCCCCCGAACACCTGCTTGACCATGGTCCAGCTGGAACACAGGCGGGAATTGTACAGTGCCTCCAACGGGTTCCGGGCGACCGGGTACACCTTCATCAGCCACCGGGTGAGGGGGTAGGTTGGGACCCCAGGATACAGAGGGGCATCAGCACCCCCTCGATCCGGGCCATCCCCATGTCCACAAAGTCCCCGCGGTACATCCGGGCATAGAAGGGGGAGATGGTTGTGATCCGGGCATCATGGCTGCGGCCAGAGTTGCCCATGAAGATATCAATGAACTGCCCCCGGTGGCCCATGACCGCCTGCATCTGCAGGGAGTAGTACCCGTGCCTGTTGACATACTCCGCGGCCTCCCCCACTGAGGGGTGGAGGATCTCTATGTGGGTGCCATCCACAGAGCCCATGCAGTTAGGGAACCCTCCAGCTGCGAAGCCAGCCATCACAGCCGCCTGATCTACTAGCTGGATTTCTCTGTCCAGGAGAACGCCCTCCACTGCCTCACAGACATCCCGCAGGATACAGGCAACGGTGCTCACCCCGACACTGAAGTGCTGGGAGACGGACCAGCAGGAGTCGGGCGTTGCCAGGGCCCAGACCCTGATGGCCACCCGCTGGACCATGGGGATGGGGGTCCGCATGGGGGTATGCTGCCACTCCAGCCAGGGCATGAGCAGCTCTGCGAGCTGCAAGAGGGTGAGCTTGTCCATCCGGAAGTGAGCCCTCCAGTCAGCCTCGTCCCCCGGAGCCAGCACCTGGGACCACAAGCCCTGTGTCCGCTCTGCGACCCATACCCACCGGGCAATGGACATAGCGAGCAGGGCAGCCTGGCGCATGGTCTCCCTTCTCTGGTGGAGGTGCCCGGCCGCCTTGCGGATTGCGGCAGGCCTGATTCAGCCACGGCTCACTGCCTGCCGGTCTGTCCCAGACACCCGCTGAACCCTAAGCCGGGCTAGGGCATGCCTGCGGCTGTGGTGGGCCCTGAGGGCCCCTGTAGCACTCCAGGCCATTGTAACCCACAGGCGGGTGCCCTGGTGCACCTCAGCGGTCAGGATGCGCAGCTGATCAGTGTGGGCGTGGTACCACTTGGCACAGAGTGCTAGGTGCATCGTGCAGGCACCCACCCTGTCCTGCTCCATGCTGTGGTGTGCCCCAGGGGGGCATGGGTGTCCCGGGTATAGGCTGGGACGGGTGGTGCCCCATCCTCGGCTATCTGGGCCGTCTCCTGCAGGGCGGGTGGCCCGGGGTGGTGGGGGCGCGCTATGGAGCGCACCTGCTGTCCCAGCATGGAGCCATGTGCATGGCCCGGCACGCACCCGGGTGTGCAGGCTGCAGCTGCATGCCTCCTGTCATCACCTCCCACCCCTCCCTGTTAGAAACATCGTGTCCTTGCTAGCCTGATTACTGTGTCAGCTGTCCTGTCTGCATGCTCAGTTCCTGCAGCTGTGCTGGGTCCACACCCCATGCCTCGCTCTGTTCCCATACATTGTTTCAACCTGTGGCTTTCTCGGCCGGCCTTGGTGCCCTCCCCTGAGCTCCCTCCCACCCGTCCAGGGAATGTGAGCCCCCCTTTCTGTGGAGTTATCCTTCCTGGCATGCTGGACCATGGCTGGCTGTGCTTCCACCGGACTCCAGGCCCCCATGGGCCCCCTCATACGTGGACCTTCTGCGAGACCATGGCCCTGTGTGAACTGTGGCATACCCCAGCTGTGCAGTTGCTCCTAAGCTGCCCGGACAGCCTGTCAGGTGCTTATGTGAGCCTGAGCTCTGGCTTCCGTTACGTCGGCTATGAGGCGAGCTCCCAGGATTGCTGGCTTCATACTGAGATGCTGGGGCTGGTTCCCTTTCCCGATGGGTACATCCCGAAGATGAGGTGCTCGCATGTGGCATAGTCTGCGGCAGAGACCATGTCTGCCCTGTCTGTTTGCAGCCTGGCCTCCTACACAGTCTGTCTGGCAGAGAGGGGGGCCTGCCTTGGCCATGTCCTACTTTGGCTGTGTTCACGGGGCCCGTGGGTACCAGCACTCTTGTGGGGTGGTGTATCACCAGCTGTTGGAGCTGGGTCAGTTTCTGGGGCCCCCTGCTGCTGACTGATGCATGTCTGAGCCTTCCGCGGTGGAGCTGTCGGTGCTGTTGGGTGTGTGGTCCCGTTCCGATGTGCAGCTGGGTCTCTCCATGCAGAATCCATTCAAGGAGGCACCACATGTCCGTGATGGGGTACCACTGGGGCATGCTTCATTGGCCCCACCTCATGCACCAGGCAGGGTCCCTGGCCCCTGGGCCCTTCGTGGCCCCCATAAGCTGGCTGTGAGTCCCCCTGTGCCTCCCGGGCCCTGGCTTCAGACCTCCGGGTGGGGTCCTGGCTCCGCCCTGCTGCCGTGGTCCACTGCCTGCTCCCTCCTTGATGTCTCAGCAGTGCTGCTGTGCTGCCTGCTTCCAGGGGCATTGCTGTCCCTGCCTGTGGCTCCGGGCTCCCTCCGGAGGCACCCCCCCGCCTCTGTACCCGGTGTTCCCCTCCATGGCTGCCTTCTCCACTGTCCGCCTCCGGCTCCCTGACCCCAGCTCACCTGGATGCTGCTGACCATCCTCATCTTCCTGCACCCCCTTCAGCATCCCTGCCCCCCACTCATGGGTGCCCATGTGCCATCGGGGTTCTTGGGCCCCGGAAAGCCCCACCTGGGCTCCTCCTGGGGGAGGATGTGACTTTGGACCTGCTGCACTGCTCCAGCTCTCCTGGCTCCCCTCCATCACCCTCTCACCAGCGCCTGGGGTCTGTGTGTGCCTCCTGGACTGTTCCTGGGCCGCTGCCTCTTCCATGTGGGCTCCTGCTGTGCCTCTGGCTGGACCTCCTGGGGCCCCCCATTCTGGGACTGCCTGTGTTGCTGTGGGGGTGCCCATTGTGCTGTGTGTGTGTTCTGTCCCATTGTGTCACCCCACCCCCTTCCCTTCCTTTCCCATGAGGGTGTGAGTGCATCTGGACATGTGTTTGTACTGTGTGTTCCACTGTGCCCTCATTGTCTCTGTGCCTGTTGTGTGTGGTACCTCAGTGGCTCTTTTTCCTCTTCCCCCTCCCTTCCCATTTCCCTGGTGTGGGCGTTCCCTTTTGTCCCTTGTGGCTCCGTTTGCCCTCAGCTGGCCATGTCTGTGTCCCGCCCCTCCCCGGTGCCTTGTGGGTGTTTTGACCATAGCCGGGAATCGGCATCACGTCTGTTGCGCTGCCCCGGGCCGTGATATCATGGCCTGATTCCCTGCCGTGGTCTCGCTCCCATCATATCTGTTCAGGGTTTTTATTGATCATGGGGGGTGGTTGATCAGTTCACCACTGCTGGGAATCCACTGTAGTGACTCAGGGCCGCGTAACATCTGAAATCACCCAATGTCTCTTAAGAGTAAATGTCATGTGGGGGACACCAAATTAAACTAATTTGCACAGGGTAGTACTTTTTTAAAAAAAAGGGGGAGTCCCATCGCACAATTAAGTGGTGGTACAATTGGCTGACAGACAGTGCCAGAGGTCAAGGGAAGTCCAGTTGTATAGCTGTGTTTAGGATAGGAAAGGGTTGGAAAATATTCTGGAAGATGGGTTCACATATGTTTGGGGAATGTAACTTCTTACTGTTTTGGGGCTGGCAGTGGTAGCCCCAGTCAACATAAGGGAATGAATCACCCCAATGCTGTATGGATGGAATGATTGCAAAATGGCCCTGAGGTGCCTGGAGAATTATTTATAATTGGTTGGTAAACAATCTATCCGCTCTCATTCCCTGGTGAACATACTAGACTTTCGTAGCAAGGTATCAGCTGCTACAGATAGGGTTGTGTCACTTGTGTGTTTGGTCACTTCACTGGTGTGTGTTGTGAGCGACACAGGACAGGAGCAAAAATAATGAGCAAAAATGCACATAAGTGAAAAACAAACTATTTAATAGAAAAAATATTTTAAAACAAACTATTTTTAAAAATATATTTTTTTGAACATTAACATTATTTAACTTAAAACTTTGGTTTAAAAAACATAAAACTTTTTATAAATCAGCTGTCAGCTCTGAGAAGTCCCTGCATAATGCGCACCTCCTGCAGTACTTGCTCAAGCGACACACACAGGACTTCATTGTCCTCCCTCAAATTTTGCACCAATTCCAGCTGTGCCTCCAGTTGTTGTTCTGTAAAAATGGAATACAATTAGTGTATGCATTCTTGAACAGCAGAAAAGGGTTGTTTTTTTTAGGGGAACACTATTCACAAGGGTACTAGTAACTAACTATGGATCTTAGCGAAATCCTTACCAATTTTCTCCTGTCTGGAGATTATGTTGTGGACTGCATCTGCAGTGTCCCAAACCATGGACCAAATTGCAGCAGCAATGTCCACCAGTATTTCCCCTGTAATGGGATNAGCTGGAACTACCAGGAGACCATGGCCCTGTGTGACCTGTAGCATTCCCTGGCCGTGCAATTGCTCCTCCTAATCTGCCTGGACAGCCTCACGGGTGCCTAGGCGAGTATGAGCTCTGGCCTGTGCTACTATGGCTATGAGGTGAGCGCCCGCAATTGCTGGCTTCATGCGAAGTTGCTGGGCCTGCATCCCTTTCCTGACAGGCACATTCCAGAGCTGAGGTGAACGCATGTGGCTTGGACACCAGCTGAGATGGTGTCTGCCCTCTCTGTGTGCAGCCTATCCACCTACATGGCCTGTCTGGTGGAGGGGGGCCCTGCCCTGGCTGTTTCCTACTTTGGCAGCATGCACGGGGCCTGTAGCTACCAGTGTTCTCATTGGGTGATCTACCACTGCCTGTTGGAGCTCAGCCACCTTCCATGGCCCCCTGCTGCTGACTATGGCTTGTCTGAGTCCACCGAGGTGGAGCTGGCGGCGCTGGCTGGTGTGTGGTCCCACTCAGATGTGCAGGTGGGGCTGGTCATGCAGGATCCTTTCAAGGCATACTACCTGCTTGCCCACCACATGTCTGCACTGGGGTACCATCGGGGCATGCTCCAGTGGCCCCACTTGGTGCACCTGGTGGGCCACTCAGCCCCGGGACCCTTCATGGCCCCCTGCAGCTGGCTGTGAAGCCTCCTTTGCCTTCTGGGCCCTGGATGCTGTCCCCACAGTGTGCTCCCGCCTCCGTCCTGATGTCTTGGATCTCTGCCCGCTTCCTCCCTGATGTCCCGGGCTCGCTGCTGTGCTGGCTGCTTCCTTGGTTCCCGCAGCCCCTGCCTGTGTCCCTGGGCCCCCTCTGTGGGCTCCCCCTGTCCGCCTTTGGACCTGGCATTCTCCTCCGTGGCAGCTGTCCCCTCCCCAGTGTCTGTGTCCTGCTCTACGGCCTGGCACCTGGCACCCCGGGTGCCTCTGTCCTCCTTTGCCCAGCCGCCCACTCTCCTGTGCCCGTGCCCCCTCCCCCAGGTTGACTGTGTGCCATTGGGGTTCTGGGGCCCCCAGACCGTGCCTCCCTGCATCCCTGCTGTGGATTGCCAGCTCAGTTCTCCAGCTCTGGCTCGCCTCCATTGCACCCTCGCTGACGTGTGTATATATATATGTGTATTTATATACATATGTGTATATACAGTTACATTGCCTGTTTTATATTGAAATAAACAATGTTTAAAAAAGAGATTGGCACTACTATTCAAGTTTTATTTATTATTATTATTATTATTATTATTATTATTATTATTATTATTATTAAAACAAATCAAAATTTTAAAATGTCAACATATATAAGAATATAACATTCAAATAAAAATACAGAAAAATATTAACTGTTGTATTAATATCTTAAAATTCCCCTTTTTGGGGGGTGAAAAGTATTTACAAAGATTGCAACTATTACTGATTTTTCAAAAATAAAACCTTAATCTGGGATTAAAATTACAAAGGGTTCATTAACCCCCTCTTGGTTATCAGATCATCACAACAAGAGCACATCTGAAATTACCCATTGTGAAAGTTACATTGTGAATATGGGTGGGTGTCCCAGTGGGTAAGTCAGGTCATGTCATGTGCAGGGCTGGCTAGGACAGGAGGGGGGAAGGCAGTGAGCGTGGGGAGGTGGAGTTAACTCTGGGGTCAGAGAAGGTGGGGGCACGTAAGGACAGGTGGGGGCAGGGCAGTCAGTGATGGCATCAGTGAGTGAACATAACGTCGGTGGCACTATGGCCCAGGTGCATAATAGGACTCAGGTCGCCTGGCCTCAGCTACTCAGTCTTGGGTTAATGTAATAACTAAGCTCTTTTTTTTGGCATACAAAGTATGCCATGAGCAACACAACACAGCAATAATGTTATGATTAACATACAATAACAGTAATGTAAAAGTAAAAAAAAAAATTAAGTGACACGGAACAGTGGGGAGTCAAACCCACAGAATGACAGCTTCAAATTGTACCGCAAACAGGAACCTTAACACTATGCCACCATGCCATATTGGTTTTGCAGGAGTCGAGAGATACTCTGACAGAGTTCTGTTGTTCTTCTGACTTCTTCTAGACTGAGGAAGTGCGGAATGAGGATTGTAATTGTAACAAACTCTTCTGCATGGACTTAATTCCTTCAACTTTCTGTACCGGTCTGATGATGTCTAAAAAATGACTCAGTCAGCCAATACACATCACCTTAAACTCCCACCAGGAGTTTTGCTCCAAAAACTATAGTATGGAGGTCAATTTAGGTTTACATAAAAGATCAATTTACCATTAAATAAAAACACCGTTCCTTGAACTCCTACCCAGAAGAATGGGCAGTGATTGCGGCACAGAGAGACACAAACACAACACCAGCAGTCAGCACAGCACACACATGCGCAGCAGTGCAGCAGCATTGCTGCTGCATACTCCCTTCGCAGAGCCACAATAAACGCTCATGACTGTCTCTCATATATTAAATTGTCGGAAGGCAGAAAAAGCCCGCCGATTGTACGTGACAGCGGTGACGATCGGAAAAAACAGTAAAGCACATAAATGCCGCATCTGCGGATTCTTGTAGCAGCAAATGCAGAATTGCGGTGGTACCGGGCGGAATTCTGTGTGGTGCAACGTGGGATGCCGAGGTTTAGGAATGGAATTGCGGTGCAGTAAATGGTCCTGCTGCATCACCTCTAAGGACAACTATCTGAATAGAAAGTGTCAGTTCTCCGTGTCACTGCAAGCCATCATAGCCCACAGGAGCCACTTTGTTGACATCTTTACTGGAGTGTCGAGAAGGAGCCACGATGCGAGGATCCTCCAAATGTCACCAATCTTTTCATAGATGTACATGGGGGAAATTGCCCCTAATATATACAGGGTTATCAAGGGTGTACCCATGTGTCACATTATCATTGAGGATCCAGCCTATCCAATAATGCTGTGAAGGCGTACCCCATACCATGAACACCTGCCCAGGAGATCCTTAATAACAAGCTGTGTTCCACCCACTGCATTGAGGAATGTGCATTCAGGGTTCTTAAAATGCGGTGGTGCCTCGTGTGGAATCATGATGAATTCGACCTGGATAAGGCACCCACACTAGTGATACCGGCATGCATACTCCACAATGCCTGGAAGAGAAGGGGACGGGGGCTCGACTATCCTCTCCCACCTCCTGTGGATGATCCGGTGCCCCTGTTCCAAGGTAGCCATGGTGGCGCAGAGAGGCACTTATCCCACTGAAACCAGGATGCCCTTGCTCGCCACAGTGCCAACATGCAGGGAGGAAAGTGGTTGCAATCCCAAGCAGGATCTGCGTGGCACAACATGCTCTCTATGGACATGCATGAATGCAAGGCATGGGATCAGCCCCACCGAACAGGCAACTGCTCCTCCAAAATCCTCCATGGTCTGCACTTATCTGAATGCATATATGTATATATTGTGTATATAATGTATATATTGATTCACTGTATAATAAATGCACTATGGTTAACGGCCACAAATGTGTGTTGTTTCCTCTTTAAATACCCCATTGGGCCTATGATGACCTTCCTTCTTTGCTACAGCCATTAAGAAGGCTATCCTTGCATTTCGGATGGGAGCTCAATGGAGGGGAGCCCCATCCCCACTGTCTAATCAATATCCTTTTGAGGGGAAGGGATTGCATTTCACACCTGTGGCCCAGACTTTCCTCTCATGGCCATGATTCCTGTACCTACTGGTGTTTAATCTGGTGGTCCTTTCCACCTTGGGTGGGAATGTCCTGGCACAACTCTGTGGTTGACACATGATGACAAGAAGAATTTCAAGAACAGAACAATGGCCATGATCTCCCTGTCCATGCAGAGGACCCACTCCACTTCTCTGTGGAACAGCATTGTTCGCCGGGCCACTCAGGGAATGTGGTACAGGTGGGAGTGAAACTGGTGCTCACCTGTGATAGGAAGGCATAACTGTCAGCTGTCATCTGGATCTCCCTTTGCAGCTTGTCTGTAAGGCACCATTCCCCATCCCTTCCTGGGGTCCCTCTGGCTTGACTGGCTGTCAGGGGGGACCATGGCTGTCTTGCCTGGTTTTTGAGGTGGTGGTGGTGGAGGCAGCTGTGCTGGTGCTCACCTGTCAAGGGACATGGTGTCAGAGGGGAAATACTGATCTGTTATGGAAATGACATGGTTAAACATACAGGATGGCACATATATGATGAAGTTTATATGTCCCAGTATATATATTGGTATAGAGTAGTAATGATAGCATACTCACACATAATAGGTAATGATAATACAATATATGTTATGAGTTTTAGAGTACTTTGACAGTCAGGCTAAGAAGATGACATGAGCAGAGAATCCTGGGATGGTAGGGAATAAAGAGCAAATGAGCTACAGGGAAATCTTATCAGGACATCAGACAGACTCGCCGGAGGATTGACACCCCAGCTGGTGTGTCTCACTTGCCATGACAAGGAAGGGGAAGAGATCAAGGAAACAGTTATAGATGGGTGATTCTCTGGGACTCATATGCGCCATTAGAAGGACACAGAATTTATGAGACAGCCATAAAACTTTGAATAACCTAGGAATGAACCTTGAGGCTGAAGATATATATGTAACAGGGGTCTCAATGGAATTGGATTATGTCATGATAGAGGTGTGTCACTCTGGGTGGGAATATTATAACGTTGTAATTAACTTGGAAAGGTACAAAAGATATGGACCAATGTAGCTGCCTTTGTCAGCTGAATGGACATCAAGGCTGGTGGTGTGTACTCAGCTCACTAACACCCCATATAGGGACGAATAAACTCTACACTGCTAGCTGCCCGTTGTCTCTGTACTACCTGTGTGTGTGGCAACTGGCAACTACTACCTAAAGGGAACCAGACTCGACATTTGGGGGCTCCTGCCTGGATAGGTATGTATGTTTCCTACTTTTGTGCATGGGTGGCTATGAATTCAGATGGTGGGGTCTGCTCCCCAGGATCACAACCTAGGGAGACAACTTCCACTGTAGGGTTTTTGGGTAACGTGAGTGTTCCACTCACTCCCTGATCAGCCAGGTTTAGATCATATCTGGATCTGCCCCTTGCCCAAAGTGGGGACTGGGGAGCCAGTTTCAGGACTTAAAGCAGAAGCAGAGATGGAGGGAGCTATTTCTGAACCACTGGCAGCCCTTAATGAGATAGTGGTTCAGTGGGTTTTGAGAGAAGGTCGTCCATATGAGGTGGGTGCAGGGATTGAATGGGATGCTGTATGCTCCCAAATGGAGAGAATAGGACAAATCTGAGGAAACAAAAAAAGGAAGAAAATTATCCTCCAGCTATTCTGTGCAGGGATCCATGTTGTAAGGGTGGAGGTAGTGCAAGGGAAGCTGGAAGCAATTACAAGGGAGGGTATTACTAATAACCTCTAAACTAAAATGGAAACAGCAGAATCAGTTGTGCAGTTGTATTATTGCATTGTTGTGTGTCAGGATGGTGGTTATAAAGCTCATTGTGTACTGCTGGGAGTTTACTTCAGACCCACAGTGAAATCAGTACCTTCATAAGGAGGGGAGGGAGATTGATTTAAGGCCCCCTTCGCCCCTAAGTCAGCCTCCTCCCTATCCTAAAACTGGGAAATCAGGGATGGAGCCCTCAGCTGGGAAAGTGGTGGAGCAGTTAGAAAGACTTTGCTGCTTATAGCCTTGGCTGTCAGCAATGGCAGCCAACAGGTCCCTTGTCATGCTCCCCTGAGGAGAGACAAGGGCAGGGGAGGCTTGCACTCCCCGCTGCAGCAAATTGGCTGTAGCGAGATGCAGAACTGGTGTTCATGCCGGCGGGAACGGGCAGCTGGGTCCAGCCAGGTTTGCCCGGGCAATGGGCTTCTGGCCAATCCAGGGGTGCGGCATGAAGGGCCCTCCCCTGGAGGGGGAGGGGCTTCACTGCTGGCCCGGGCGGCTCCCTCATAATTCGGCGAGGGAACCTGGTGCCGCAAGCGGCGTTTGGAGCAGTGGGATTAGTTCCCACTGGGGGAGTGCTCCTGGTGGTGCATCTTTTTATAGGGTCCTGGCAGGAACAGCAGGAGACACACCTCAGCTTTGGTGGAACGGGGCTTGGATACCTTCCCCTGGTATGGGAACTAATACCTTCCCCGTGCCATGCTTTCCTGGCACGCTTGTATTGTAAGCTGAAGGGGACCCCCCACTATCATATATGGTTCATGAGGGAGATGAGGAGTGACCTTCTCAACCTGGGTGGAATTCCTTCAAGGTTTCAATGGGGTAGGGATGGGCGAACAGATCGCGGTTCAGGTTCGGCCGTTCGGCCGTTCGGTTTGGCCGTGTTTGGTTCATGTGTTCAAGTTTGTGCATTCACGTGGTTTGCTGAGTTCAGGTTTGGCCGTTCGGGTTTGGCCATTCTGTTCTGGTTTGGCCGTTTGGCCAAAAAAATATCACGAGAGCTCCGGAAGCTGTAATCGCGCCGGAAACAGAAAATTCGAGTGCATGAGGAGCTGTGTGGTGAGTGAATGTGTGTTTGACTCAGTGGCTGTTAGTTTTGTGTGTTTTGACTGGGTTTGTGTTGGGTTTGGCTGTGCTGTGAGTTTGGGTGGTTGGTGAGTGTTGGTGTCTTGTGTGGGTGACTTTTGTGTGTGTGTTTAAAAAAAATAAAAATGAAGAAGGTGGTAGTTTTGCTCCCCCGGCTGGGGACCCACTTGCCGCTCGAGGAGGGGGAGGTATAGGTGGAGATCGTTGACCCTACTACACCTCCAGTGGTGGTGTCTGGCTCCTCAGCTGAGGAGCCAGCGGCAGGCTCAGGAGATGCTGCCAAGTTTGTAAACTTTTTTCCTACTTTGAGGAAAGAAAGGCTCTATCTGATAGAGCAAGCTCACTGGCGTGTGGGTGGGTGCGTGGGTGGTGGATATCAATCAGGCACAAACAGTGGGCATCAGCGGGTGGTAGCTGATGTCTGCCACAGAGAGAGAGGGTACTGTAGTGTGGGGGACTCTGGCACGAGCAGCACCCCCACCCAAACATGTGCCAGGCTAGCAAGGGTCTCCACTCTCCAGTTGCCATCCCATTCCCTACGCACCCCCCAAATAAAGGCAGGCTCTTTCCTCCAGCCAGGGTTCCATTTCCTGTCACCATCCCTAGCACCCCAAGGGGGGCAGGATTTGCACATGCCAGCCAGGACCTTCCTAGTTGCAATCCCTAGCATCCCCTAGCACCCCTGGGAGGGCAGGATTTGAATGAAATTTCTAGCTACAATCCCTAGCACCCCAAGGAGGGAGGACTAGAGGCATCATCATAAATGCATTATATTTATTTGGTGTTCTTATGTGTTCCCATTTCAGAGAGGAATCGGATTCTGGCCCCAGCCCTGATGCCAGGACCAGGCCAAGGAGGAGGACTTGGCAGACCCCTAGGCAGAGCTCACCAGTATTGACACCCCCAGACATTCGGCGCCAGTCGTCGGATGTCTGGAGGTTCTACCACAAGGGCAACAGAATCGCCACATGCAAGCTATGGCACGGGGACTGGAACAACAGGGAATGAATTGCCCTATGACCTGTTAGGAACGGAAGTCCCCTGCATAGAGAGATTGGATGGCCACCCAGTCCACCCACTTGTGGAGACAGAATGCAGGCAGGGCTTGACAGACCATTGGTCTGACACAGTATGGCACTTCTTATGTTCCTATCTTTTTCTTCTCGTTTTAGATCTGCCAGAAAAGATTCCGCCGGCAGAGGGAGGGGACCACGTCGGGGCTCATCAGCCACATTGAGAAGACCCATGGCCTGAGAGTGAGATGGGCGGGTGAGGAGGAGTCTGGAGTGGCGTCCGTGGAGCCTCAGTGCCAGAAGAAGGGGGGGAAGGCAACCCACAAATGGAGGCATGTAAGTCCTTCCCCTTCCCTCCCCCTCCCTCCAGCCCTGACATGGAGACCCCCGAGCCCCCGGAGGATGCAGAGGTCAAGGTCCTTTGGGCCAGGTTGCAGCAGTGCACCCTGGGCCATGTGAAGGCGGTCCAGCGCTCCTCTGACAACCTGGAGAAGTGCCTGGTGGAGGAGCTGCAGGCAGTCCAGGAGGAGCAGCATACGGTGGCGGCATACACGCAGTATGTCTCCGCCGAGCTCTGCCATGTGCAGCTGTACCATCAGGCACTCTCCAGGTGGCATACAGCAATGAAAGAGGGGTTGGATCATGCTGTTCTAAACAACGTGCTGAGCGAGCATGAGGTCGCCAGCCCTCAGGCCTGTAAAGTGCCCCTACCTCTCCTGTCTTTATCCCAATTCCTGGGGGACAGGCCCGGTAGCAGCAAGGCCACAGACTCTTAGTTTTATTATTAAGTTTCATTTCCATGTTTGCTTTTGTTTTATTTAATGTTGTTGTTGTTGCTTTGTCCTTGTTGATGTTATTTAAATAGTTTTAATAAAATGTGTGGTAATGTATTTCTTGTTAAGAGCTTCGTTTGACCTGTCCAATAATTTTTTTATCCCTTTGTGATGAAGTTCTGGCTGGCAGGTGACAGAATCTCATACAACTTGTTGATCCCTTCCAGCAGCACCTGCCACCTCATGTAGCGTAGTTATGAACCCAAAGATGTGCTGTGCCAGCAGCAGGGTCTCAACTAGCAGAAAGCCCCCCAGGAGGTACAGGGCTTGTGTTTGTGTGGGTGGGTGTGACAGAGAGAAAGAGAGACAGGCTCCTCGGCAGCAGGCAGCAGGCGGCGGGAGCTGGTGGTCGGAGGGTCTTTTAGTTTCAGCAGCCAGATTCAGCGGACATCCACGGATGGGTGCAGAGGAGTAGGTTTTTGGGGAGGGGGGAAGGCTGGTGTGCGGGCACCGGGCTTCTGGATGCAATGGACTGGAATGCAGCCTCCAGTGACTGGAATTATAGTCCCATAATCTCGTTGATGGTCCCTGGAACGGGCGGGCATGACTGAATCAGGAATAGTGGAATGACATCCTAAAGCCTATGGGGCACACTTCATTTGATCAGGCGATAGGTGGTAGCAGGGCAGCAGGTACAGGGACACACACAGGCAGGCAGGCACATATAATATGTTGTGGGTTATATTCTATCTCATTACGGTAGGTTTGTTGTGTGCTGGATGTGGGCAATGGGCATTAATGGGCGCATGAGCACAAATGGGAGTTCTTCCTGGTTCTGGCAGGTGGCAGCCAGGATATACCTACCTCTCCCCCTCTAACCCCCATCTCCCTCGTTCTAGCTGGGAACCTCTCTCTCTCTCT
>QEPC01001225.1:45966-56359 GCA_003113815.1 Sphenodon punctatus
TGTTCGTGTTCGTGTTCGTGTTCGTGTTCGTGTTCGTGTTCGTGTTCGTGTTCGTGTTCGTGTTAGTGTTCGGTCATCCGAACAGGCCGAGTTCGGGCCGAACTCCAAACTTCTTAACCGTGTTCGACCATTCCCTAACAATGGGGTAAGCTTCTGGCAGGAGCAACTCCTGCTCGAGGCCAAGCTACAAGTTCATCCAGATGTGACAGACGGTTGTGGGTTTGGGGTGTATTTTTGGGACAGGTGGTGCGCTGCCCCATGGCCACTGGAGTGGTCGGAGCAAGGTGTCACCAGAGACCTGACATTCCTGGAGTTTTTCCAATTGTAGTGGCAGTACACCTCTGGGCGACAGAATTCACTAACCACTCCACCCTGTTCTGGTGCGACAATATGGCTGTAGTGCATGTGATCAACTCCCTGTCCTCAAAATCCCCCCGGGTCATGAAGCTAGTCAGGGCATTAGTGTTAGATTTCTTGAGGCATAACATTCTGTTTGTCACCAGGCATATACCCGGCATTAGTAACCCGCCCTCTCTAGCTTCGCCCTCTGACGCCCTCCCTAGCTTCGTATTGGAGCGTTTCTGCTCCTTGGCACCGTGAGTCAGCCTGTCACCGGAGCCCCTTCCTCCAGCACTGTGGAACCTTGGATCCTAGAGCTGTACACCATCATTCAAGGATCCTTGGCAGCTCAAACCCGGGTGGCATATTCTAGGGCCTTTTGAGAATTTCAGGAATTTAGAGCACAACGGGGCTGGGGAATGGGCTTCCCCTTCCCAGAAGTGCAGGTGTTGCAGTTCGCCCTGGTGTTAATGCACCGTGGGGCGGCTGTGGGCACCATTGCCAGAAAACTATCTGCATTGGGGTTTAAGAGTGGCTTGGCAGAATCCACCCCCACCTGATGGAGGTTTTTTTAGCCGGAGGATGTTGGAAAGCTGTTTGCGAGAGCATGCCAGAGAGCCAGATAGCAGGGCCCCCATCACACCCGCCCTCCTCCTTAGGATAAGTAATGCCCTTAATCATGTTTGTTTTAACCCTTTTGAAGCATTGTTGCTTGGAACTGCTTTCAAGGTAGCCTTTTTTGGAGCCTTCTGGGTGAGTGAGATCATAGCTGAGTCCGGGCGAGATTGTAGGAGGTGAGCCTTTGCCATCGAGGATGTACGGTTGAGCAGCGACATGCTTTGTTTGCAGTTGCGATGGTCCAAGACGGATCAGCATAGCAGGGGGCAGGTGGTGACCCTTCACAAGGTGGCTTCTCCTGAATTATGCCCCATTCGAGTGGTCTAGGAGTACAGTAAGGTCCAACCGCCGTTAGCTGGCCCCTTTTTCAGACATGGGCATGGCCCACCTATGACACGATACCAGTTTGCAGGGTGCTGCAAAGGGCATTGCACCACCTTGGTCTCCCACCCTCTGAATACAGGTCACACTCTTTCCGTATTGGTACAGCATCCGTCGGAGCCACAGCAGAACTACCAGAGCAAGAGATTTGGGCAGTAGGGAGGTGGCGCTCTCGGAAGTACCGCCCGTACATCTGGGATCTGGCTCGCTAACTGTTGACTTCCGTCTGTTCATCCATGTGCAGCGAGATCTCGCTGCGGAGGTCTGGTGTGGATCATCAGACATAGTCTTGTGCGATGGGCCATGAAGGCTGCAGACCAGACGTGGTGGGGAACCCAACTGGGATTGGTGAGCAGAGCGGATATTCGCTGGATGGGGCGGAACAAAATGCGATGGCATCAGCTGCTCCCCACACTACGGGCAGTGGCACTGGCAGCTAACAGGTCACCAGAGTTTGTGGTAATTCACCTGGAAGAGAATGACATACCACAATTGAAAGGGGTGGCATTGATTGTCAACATCAAGGCTGACCTATTAGCGGTGGAGCGACTTTTCCCTAGGGTCACACTAATTTGGATAGATCTGGTAGCGCGATTGAAGTGGGATAAAGTCTTGAACCAACAAAAAGTGGACAAGACCCAGTGTAACATAAACAGGGAGGTGGGAAAATGGCTCCACTCTAGGGGAGGTACGAGGATCTCTCACAAAGGAATTACACACAGGTCACCTGAGCTTGATCACCCGGGTGGGTTGCACTTGTCGCCTGAGGACAACAATGTGTATTTGGCTACCTTGAAGGCAGCATTGGTTGAAATGTTAAGTTAGGTTAGGCTGGGTGGGAGTCAGGATCATCCGATGTAGATTCGGTGGTCCCTTAGAGGCAGGGGTCCAGCACTGTTAGGTGTTAAATAGTTAAGTATATAGCAATTGGAGGCATCTCCCTAAGAGATGTGGATGTGATACTTGGCGCAAAAGCAAGGTGCAGCAAGTGTGAGGGTCATATTCCCGGGAGAGGCGCCAGTCAGAAGGAGGGCAAGGAAAAGCACGGTCCTCAATCCTTTGGCGCTGTATCCTTGCTCCAGTCCAGAAAGGACATTGTCCCCTTCAATCACGGGCTGGGGGCCGGTGAGCAAGGGGAGACATGGTTTTAGGCTGGCACTGGAGAGCACATCCAGGCCAAGTCCTGTTTAGTTATGGTTATAATGTTTATGAGACTGGGAGTGCTGGACCTGAATTGCTTAGAGGCAATTACCCCACTTAGCCTAATTTATTATTTGATTAAAGAGTGTGGTTGTTAAAACCCCAACTTGGTGTCCTTGTCTCATTCCAGATGCGTAGACAAAGGTGGAAGGCAGAAGGCAGGAAGCTGGCATTTGTCAGTCTGATGATAAAAGTCAGTGGATGAAAGGCAGAATTGCATCTGTGGGGTTCTGGAATTTGTTTTCACCCAGGCCCCCAGCTCAACCCCCACCTGTGTACCCTATCCTTCTAACTCCAAAGTTGTGTTTACCTGATCGCTCAAAAGGGGATCTGTCTAAGGGGCTAGTAAATTATAGAAAAGAGGTAGAAAGACATGTCTTAGACCACACCAAGCATTTTGTGAACTTGCAGAAGCAATTTGTAAAAAGTCAAATTAGGACCAAAGAAAAGGAATATAGAGTGATTGCTGGTGTTGATGCTTTGAATAAAACTTTGGGGCTTTTGCAGGGGGCTATGGAGCAGACAAAGCTGTGAAATTTGCCACTTCCATTCCTAAAAAGAATCCAATCCCACTCCAGGGGAGGGGGAAGCTGTTAGCTGTCAAATCAGAGATACGCAATCTCTAGCCAGCCTGGCCCCCCTCCTTTGGCTAACTTTAACTCTTTCCTGGCGTGGCTGGGAGACTTCATTGTAAAAACAAGTGACACAGGGGAACAAGATAAGGTGCTTATTTTAAAGAAAGTCCTGGGGATTCAGACTTTTAAGTTGGAAGGTTTTGATGAGACAGTTGCATAAGCAATTATGTGTTTAGTTGAAAATTAAATGCATCTGGGAAGCCAAGGAGCATGGATCCGGGCCATAAGCATGCTTCCAACTGAGACTTTTTTGCACTTTGCATGGCGCTTCACATTAATTTATTACCTTGGAGGAGGTGGAAAGGTTATTAGATCAACTAACAGTCAACAAGGCCCCTGGAGAGGATGGGATTCCTGTGGATCTCCGAGAGCATAAGCAGTGGTGGGCTCCTGTTCTTCACATCTATTTAATATCATTATTCAACACAGGATAGTACCGGTTGGCTGGAACACGAGCATCATTATTCCAATCTTTTAAAAAGGGGATAAAGCACTCCCAGCCAATTACAGACTAATTAGCCTAATTGATACAACAGCCAAGGTTTTTGGCAAATTTGTATTGGGCAGACTAGAGAGTTGGGCTACTGAAGATTTTTTGCTAGCAGAAGAGCAGGCAGGATTTCGAGTAAATCGCTCAACATTGGATCAGTGCTTTGTACCATCTCACATTGTGAACAAATATGCTCACTTGCGGGACAGTTCTGTGTTTGCTCTGTTTGTCAATCTAAAGGCTGCTTTCGACAGTATAGATCGGGCGATATTGTGGAAGAAATTACAGGCGCTAAACATCGATGAGCATCTCCTCTCATTAGTCCGTCTTCTATACACCAACACTAGGTTGCAAGTTAGGCTAACTCCAGCGGGGGCAGTGTCTGATCCAATTCAAGCTACTAATGGGGTCAAACGGGTGTGTGTTGGCCCCTTTCTTTTTAACATCTTTATTAATGACATTGTTGAAACCCTGCAAGGATGTGATGGACACCCTCCTGCGACTGGCGGAAGGTCTGTTTCGATATTACTCTATGCTGACGATATGGTCATTCTTTCAACTTCAAAAGTTGGAATGAACCAGCAGCTGGTTACTTAAATCAGTATTGTAAGGTTAATCATCTGAGTGTAAATCAGGAAAAAACTAAAATTTTAGTCTTCTCTAGGAAGATTAAAAAACAACTTTGGAAATTTAACCACAGGGCTCTAGAGCAAGTTGATAAGTACAAATACTTAGGAGTTTGGTTCTCATGTTTGGGGAACTGGAGAACCCACTTGGATTCTGTAAAATTAAAAACGACACAAACTGCTAATGGTCTGATGAAATTCTGGAGAACTAGGGGTGGGAAAAAAGTAGCTCCCCATCTCAAGCTGCTCCGTGAAAAATTACTCCCCCAGTTGTTGTATAGGGTAGAGATTTGGGGTCTGGCTAATACAGATCAATTGGAAGCCGTCCAAAATAAAATCCTCAGAACTATTTTAGGTGTTCCTCAGGGCACCCCTGTCTCTTTGCTCAAAGCAGAAACTGGTACATTTTCAATTGCTTACAAAATTAGCTCCTTGATAACAGGTTACTGGCTCCAAGTTTGTGATTTGGGACCTGGCAGGCTCCCAAGAATTTGCTGACAGGAACAGACCAATGTATTTCTGAATGGCAAATGGCAAAAGTCAGTCGAGAGTAATCTTGCTCAGATTGGCCTGTCTACACTGAGCTTGACCCACTATTCTAGGCTTCAGGCCAAGCTTCTGCTAAAAACTAGGCTTTCGGATGTTGCCTTGCAGACCAATAGAGTGGCTTTAAATGAGCAAAGGATAGCTCCATAGTACCCTTTGTTTAAAACATGTGTAGAATACGAATCTTACCTCACAGACATATTGAGTTTTAGAACCTGAAGGGCACGGACCTCTCTGAGGTTTAATATGATAGCCACGAAAGTCATGAAAGGCCGTTTTCAGCATATCCCGAGTGAATTACGATTTTGTCCCTGTGGTCAACTAGCGATAGAAGATCTCCAACATTATCTTCTATCTTGCCCCCTGTATGGTAACATCCGTACTGTTGCCTTTGGGACTTGGTTTGAGGGTAAAGATCACTGGGACCCACTCCTCTGCATCTCTTTTTTACTGGCCAATTCTAAAAAAGATATAACTCAGAAAGTTTCAATACTTGCGTATCAGCTGGAAATTAAAAGAAAGAAAATAATAGGGGAAAGCTGATTACATCTACTTGAGGGACTGTTGTGTTTTTATCTGGCTTAATCAATTGGGGTAAGTTGTACTGCCTCAATACGGGTTCTAACCATCCTTTAAACTAATTCTGTTAGTTAGAAGTAATTCAATGGTTTGTTTTTGAGGAGGGGTTCTCCATTTTTAATTTATTGTTAATAAGTCAGTTTAATTGAATTTTAAATAATGGTTGTATATAGGTAAAGGGGACTACATGAGCAAGCCCTATTGTAATTTTTGTAGCTTGTATATAAATTATTCTATTCATTTCAGGGGTTAAGTGTTGTTAACATAAGTCCCAGACAGGGTAGGCTAGGTTTTAGGTGTTTTAATACTACCCGTACCCGTGGCTATGTTGCCCTTGTTTGTTTTCATATAGGACAGTGGACCAATTACTAAACACTTCTGAATATTAGACCCCAAAAGGATTTTCCTTTGGGGATTACTGTGTAACATTAGTCTTTGTTTTGAAGCTGTCTTGCCTGCTGTCCTAGAGTAAATTTGGGGGGTTTGCTAAGTAATTGGGTGTTTTATTCTTCTGTCCTTTATATATTGTACGTTCCTGTTTTCATGGTAAACTTTTATTTTATGTATTTTGTTATGACCTATGGTTAAAACAATAAACAGAATTTAATTGATAATTTGCCATTTGGCTGGAGGGAGCGGGATATAAGTTATTAAATTAAAAATAAATAAATAAAAATAAAATTTCAGCCATGGGGGCTTTGAGAGTTCTTGGTAAGTTAGGCAAACTGTCAGGTTTGGCAGCAGCAATGAAGCCTAGCCAGCAAGTAAAGAGAGATGCAATTCTGGCTCTGCTACCCCTGAGAGATGCACAGATGGCCAAATTGTATATGCCCCAGGGGATGATTGGGTAACCTGGGTCAAAAAGGTGGAATCGCACTGCGATTTGGCTTCTCGGGTGCCGGTTGCTGAACTAAGTGAGGAAACTAGGAAGATGGAGAAAGGGAAGGTTGAAGGTCCAATGGGGAGAGGAAGTGAGGGATGGAGGAACAGGCATGGGGAAGGGTGTAGGCTTGGCCCAAATGGAGAAGTTATCGCAGTCTGGCAGTTGTTACAAGACAAAAGGGAAGCAGAAGGAAAGGTACAGAGGCTCAGGCAGCAGTTAGAGGTTACTTGCTTAACTCCTGTGTGTGTATTGCAGTCTGAAGGGTAGCTGAATTGAAGAAACAAGAATTGTATTGCGGTGTGTATTGCAGTCTGAAGGCCCTGCCAAGTTTGGATTAGGAATGCCCTCCAGACACCCCATGACATTGTCTAGGTCCTTGTGTACTGGATCCATGGGGCAAGTGCCAGGTTACTCTTTTTCGTTGACCGGAATGGATCACAGTATTGGATGCTGGGGGCAGAGAATATCAAAAGTGGTGCCTTGATAATTGATGTGTTCTGGCAAGGCACTGGTAGAGTGCCTGTGGCCATGACTACATCTGACAGGGGCTGTAAAAGCAATTAAACAAAAGCATTCCCCTGAATGTCCAGCAGGAATGGAAGTTAATTGGGAGAAATAGCAGGAGGTATGGGCTCATAACAGTTTACATGCAGGAAAGCTAAAGGTAACAGTAGAACTTAAAGGGGTCCCACCCCCTATGTAAGACCTTATCCCATTCCTGCTGAAGCTGTTAGGGATTTAAGAATAAAGGTAGCTGAATTGAAGAAACAAGAATTAATCAGGCAGCGTCAAACAGCAACGTGCAAAATTTTGCAAGCTAATAAAAAGCATGAACCATTTTGAACAACTGGCTTAAAATTTTAGAGCGGGGGTTAAGCCAATTGCAGGGTGTGTAAAGTTAAAGCTGTGCTTGCATATCAGCACATTAGGCAGACAAGTGATCCAACTTTTGAACAGGATGGGGAAAAGTGGCTCAAAAGTATATTATGGGATTTATAGGTTAATTGGTGGCATATGTGGATGTTTTGTGCATCTTTTCTAAGAGTGTTTAGTTTCTCACACTGACTTCTTAGGCTACTCTCCCTGCACCCTGTCAGCCAGTCTGCCTTTAATGCAAACCCGTTGTACTCATGGTGTTTTTATTAGTTGTATGTCAAGGCAAACTAGTACTGTTGAGATTAGATGTAGCCTATCCAATCCTGGGAACAGCTGTCCACTGCCAGAGGGTGGAGTGAGTTCCAAAAACTCTGGAAGTAACTGTCTGAAGAAGGCGTAAGTATGGCCCAATTTTGGCAAAATTTTATAACCAAATATTCATTTTTTTAGGAGAAATGATAAAAGTAAAGTGAAGTCCAAATTGAAACAGTGTTTTTAATTTGTTATTATATTGAACAAGAATTTTACGTAGAGCAACAAAAATCTCACATTGCATGGATTTTGTCTGGGGACTGGTACCATCCACAGGCAAAATAACCAGTGTAATAACAAAATACTAACAGAGGACAGAAGGCCCTGCAAGAGCAACTGAATTTTTAAAATTATTTTTCTTTTCTTTTTTAAAATGTTTGGCTAGGATCCTATACATGTGTTTATGCCATGACTGTCTGTCACTTTGTGTTTTGTGTTTGTCTGTCTTGTCATACAAGTGATTATTAGGATTATGATTATGATTAACGGCATTTATATAGCGCCAGCGATGTACCTGGTGCTTTACAAAGAATAAGATAGACACGGTCCCTGCCCGAGAGCTTACAATCTAAAGACATGGGGAGGGGAGACAGGGAAGGGGGAATAGAGTGAGAGCCAAGGGATGCGACATTCATGAGGATGCGAGAGTTTAGGTACACGTTCTTGGCTTGCTTTCAGTAAGTTGGGAGTTTACAGATAACAGGTGGGGGATAATCCTGAGTGGGAATGGTTAGCAGGAGTTAGGAAGGACGGAGCAGAAGTGGTGGGTTTTGAGGAGGGACTTTAAGGCGTGGAGGGTGGGGGCCAGGCGGATGAGGGCAGGGAGGGAGTTCCAGGCATGCAGGGCAGCAAGGGAGAAGGGACGAAGGCGGTTGGGGGAGCAGGGGAGGCGTGGGAGGGTGAGGGAGGGGTTGGAGTAGGAGCAGAGTGGTCGAGCAGGGGTTCAGAGGGAGATCAGGGCAGAGAGGCTCAGGTAGGGGGGAGCGAGGTTGTGAAGGGCTTTGTAGGTGAATACAAGGAGCTTGTGCAGAATGCACTCAGGAAGAGGGAACCAGTGGAGAGAGGGGAGGAGAGGCTGCGTGTGGTCAAAGCGACGGGCTTAGTGAATGATCCTGGCAGCAGAGTTTTGAACAGAGATAAGGGGAGAAAGGTGAGAGCGGGGGAGGTCAGCGAGGAGGAGGTTACAATAGTCGAGGTGTGAGATGACTAGGGCATGGATGAGAGTTTTGGCAGAGGAGACAGACAAAAAGGGCGGATCTTGGCAATGTTGTGGAGGGAGAAGCGGCAGGATTTGGCAATGGAGTCAATGTAGGGTTTGAAGGTAAGGTGCAAGTTGAAGATGAAGCCCAGGCTGCGGGCTTGGGGGACAGGGAGGATGGAGACCCCGTCAATGGTAATTGACAGGGAAGAGGAAGAGGAAGGATTGGAGGGAAGATCAGGAGTTCAGTTTTCACCATGTTCAGTTTGCGTTGGCGTTGAGACATCCAGGCGAAGATATTGGAGAGACAGTTGGTGAGGTGAGTTTGAACAGAGGGGGAGAGGGAAGGAGTGGAGAGATAGAGTTGACTGTCATCAGCATATAGGTGGTATTGGAAACCGTGGGAGGCAATGAGTTGCCTAGGAATTGGGTGTAAGTAGAGAAGAGGCGAGGACCAAGGACAGTCTTGGGGAACCCAGACTGAGAGGGGTAGGGAGGAGGAGGGGAAGGAATTAGGAAGAGATACATTGAAGGAGTGGTCAGAGACGTAGGAGGAGAACCATTTGAGGACAGAGTCCCAAAATCCATGGAAATGGAGTGATTCAAGCAGGAGGGAGTGGTCAGCAGTGTTGAAGGCAGTGAGAGATCAAGGAGGACAATAATAGAGTAAAGGTGGTTGGATTTAGCTACAAGAAGATCATTGGTGATCTTAGCAAGAGCGGTTTCAGTGGAGTGAAGGGGGCGGAAGCCAGATTGGAGGGGGTCAAGGGAGGAGTTGGTGGAGAGGAGGTTGAGGCAACGGGACTAAACAACCCATTCAAGGAGCTTGGAGGCAAAAGAGAGGAGCGATACAGGATGGGAATTAAAGGGTTCAGAGGCATCCAGGGTGGACTTTTTGAGGATGGGGGAGACAGTGTCATGTTTAAAGGCACAGGGGAAGGAGCCTTTAGACTTTTCACTTGACCTTTTATGTTGTTATGATTGGTAGTTGTTTTGCACAGGTTGTCTCATTGTGCTCCCCCCTACCAATCAACTTCACCTCTGCTGCTGGTTGGTGGAGTTTTCCTAAGTAAGATTCTAGTTCAAACTATTCCTGATTTTTTCTACTTTGTCTGAGTCATCACTGGGTATTTTCAGACGTTACGAGATCACGGTCAACCACAGTGAACCACACTCAACCCCGCAGCGGGACCAAAGGGCCCTGAACGTCTGTTCGGCAGCCTCCAGATGTTCACCACAGGCAATCTCCAGCTGGGGTCAAAAATAACCATGCTTCTGGAGGTCCGGTCCGGACCAACTCCAAAAACGTGGTCAATGCAATTCCCACCGGGAAACAACAAAAAGTAACATCTGAATGTCAACCACCAGTCAGAATCAAGTAAAAAGATTCCCGTCTGGGGACAAAGCATGCAGCGCCACTGCCAAGCAACAAGCAACAACACAGGCCGGGGAGGGAGATTTAAAGGGCACACAGCAGCAGGTGGACGTGGCGGGATGGAGCGAGGAAGAAGGGAGAGGAGAGCAGTAGGTGAGACAGAAAGGGAGGAGGAGGTGGAGGGACACCAGCAGCAGCAGCAGCAGCCGGGACAGGCCGCCCCGGAGATGACAACCGGCCCGGGGGACAAGGCACCCTGGAAATGGATACGGGGAATGAGGGGGGCAAGGGCACAGTGGCACCAAGGGAGGTGGGCAGGCCAGCGGGGGGGGGGG
>QEPC01001225.1:59319-72311 GCA_003113815.1 Sphenodon punctatus
GAACCGCGATAAGCGCTCATGCCTGTGTCTCATATATTAAATTGGCGGAACGCGGGAAAAGACCGCTGATTGTATACAGCAACGGTAATGATGAAGAAATCGGCGAAACACATACATTCCGCGTCTGCGAATTCTTGTAGCGAAAGAAACGCAGAATCGCAGAGTACTGCGCGGAATTCTGCGAGGCGCAGCGTGGGATGCCGAGGTTTAGGAATGGAATCGCGGAGCGGTAACAGCTGCTGCCGCATCAGTCCTAGGCAGGAACCTTAACTTGCAATTTCCATGCTTTTTACTGTATGATTGAATTTGCAAGGAGCCTTAACTATCATTATAAACCAGAAGTTTGGTTATTGTGGAATATTTTCAGAAGGGAGATCTGAGCAATTTCTGGGTCCTGAATGGTATGGCTATATTTGAGATATCCTCTTTGAACCTTGCCTTGATGGCTATCAGCGCTCAAATATTACCAACTGTTTGGAGATCGTGCCTTAAGTTGGCGGGTGATCGGGCCTTTGCTGTGGTGGACCCTTCAGTGTGGAACTCAGTCACTCCAGATAGTCACCTCAGTTCCTCCCATCTCACCTTCAAAAATGTGCAGACTTTTTTTTATTCTCCAGGTGCCTTTAAAGGACCCACAGTTGGTTTCCCTTAATGTATTTTTTCTTGCCCTTTACTTTCCCCTTTTAAACTGTTTAAAAATGGATTTTAGGTTGTTTTATTGTATTTATTTTATTTTACTTTATTTATTTATTTATTTATTTATTTTAAAATGTATACCCCGCTCCCTCCAGGCCTAAGGCAGCTTGAGGCAGTTCACAATATTTTAAAACCATACATTAAAACCAATATAAAAAGGGTTACTAAAACAACTAATCATTAAAACAATAAAGGAGGTAAAGCCCAAGAGCCATTCAGGGAGTTGATGCACCATTCTGGTACTGAGATGCAATACTGGGTCAGACCACTAGTCCATCTTGTCCAGTGCCCTATCTTTGACAGTGGCCAACACTGGATGTCTCAGAGGATGTGTACAAGAAACAGTGAACGATCCCCTGCCAGTTGTACTTAGAAGTCCCAGAAATTTATGGATTCCCCAAGTATGAGGTTGCATCTCCTGACCATCATGGCGGAGAGCCAAGAATTCTCCTTTAAAAAGTTTGCTATCTGTAGATGGATTATTCAGTGAAAACTCTATCCTGACAGGCTGCAGGTCCTGATGGTGGGGTGGGTGCAGGACTGGACTGGCAAAAGTGCTCTTTGGCCTGTTGTCTCATCCCAGAGACAATACATTGCTGCCTGAGTGGTTTAGAATCCAGCACTGAAGAAGGATGAATGGCAATGATAAATACTGGAGATAATTAGGACACACAGAGTGGGATCCTACTGAATGAAATCCTTGGCCTCTGATGCCCTCCAGCTTCCCAGGCCCTTCTCATCCCTTGGGAACAGGAGCCTCCTTCATGAGAGCCTGTCTGGAAGCCTCATTTAGGCTCTGCTTTCCTCCCTCCCATCCCCCTCCTGCAACCTAGATTTAGGAATCCTTGTGCCCCTGGGGAACCATCTCTTCCTGTACTGGAACTATCTGCCTCACTCTCAGCCCCACAGGCTCCAGCCAAACTTCCCTGCACATGGCATTTGGAAAAGAGCACTCAGATTTATGACCTCTCTCTGCCCTATTTTTATCTCCTGTTCATATGTCAGAGGCCACACGTTGCTTCCTCTTCCATCATCTCCTGCCCCCTACATGCTCCCACTTCAAGCGTCCCACTTTCCTGCTTATAATGAACATAATTAGATTTTCCCCAGCAGATGATGGTCCCCATTTAACCCTTCCAAAGCTATTTTCCCCTATAGTAGTTAGGAGTCAAAGGAGTCAGATCCTAGTGTGTCCTCTTGTCTAATAGATTGCTTGGCTATCTTGCCATCATTTCTGAGGAGGGAGTGTACACAACTTACTGAGCCCTGCTCCTGCCCCCTGAACTGCATCTCGGATTCTCCTACAAAAGGCACCAGACTTTCAGTTCATCTTCTTGCTCAGAATAATGCAGTCCTTCCAAGCTTTCAGTAGGCTAGAGTCTCAGTACAGTGAGTCAAGGGCCTAGCTTATAGGGACAGGCAGTGCAGTTGCACTGGGGCCCATGCTCCCTGCCTGGCGCAGCTGCATCCTCTGCTGCCGGTAGGGGGTGACAGGGGCTCCCGTGTCATCTTCTGCATCAGGGCCCATTCCATCCTAGTTTCATTCCTAAACACAATCCCTTCACCTCCAATTCCATTCTATACATAATTATATATACCCACCCCAATTTTCAAAACAGGATCCCTAATGTGATAGCAGTGGTTTTTATTTAGACTTTTTGCCTTTAGACAAGAACTTATCTCTGCCTTTACTATAGTGCAACAGGGTTCACACTACAATATAGATTTTATTACTGTTCTGCTGGTGTAGTTAAGGTTGCAGATAAAATGTGGTTAAAATGGTGGGGAAGAGGCATTAAAACAGTGGGTGATTTTAGACAGGCGCCTCTCCACCCATCACCCACCCATCATCCATGTTGCAAGGTTGCATAAGGTGCCAATGTGGGCCTGAAACATGCAAGGGTCACCCAGGCAGGTCAACGTGGGCCATAGCATGTGTGTTTGCAGTCCCATTCCCTGCCAGGGATTGAGTACCACCAAGATGGACAGCCATGACTGGCAGCCAGGAAGGGGGCTGGAGGAGGGCTCACCAGCGCCCATTTGGGTGCACATTTATTTGTGCCCTGACCTGAACCTGCCAGGGCTGGCCTCCCCTCCTGGAGCATGTAGCCAGTGCACCACCTGCACATTTATTTTCAGCCTCGGTTGATGATCTGGTTGCCTTGTGGAAGGACACCTTGGCCATGACCATTGACACGGTTGCACCCTGGTGTTCACTCCCATCACTGCGACAGCATATGTCTGCCTGGTATACAGGGAACCTGAGGTGGCTGAAGCGGAAGGGTAAGTGGTTAGAGCACAGGTGTCGCTCAACTTGCACATAAGCTGACCAGTTGTAGCATAAATCATTTCTGAAGGACTATGCTGTGATTGTGTTGGTGGCAAAGAAAGCTTTTTTCCCTACTATCATAGCATCTAAAAAGTCTCGTCTTGTGAAGCTGTTCTGAGTGGTGAATGGCTTGGTTAATCCAGTCTGTCTCCACCATGAACTAGAGCAACCAGTTGTGAATTAGATCCTTTCCCGTCTTGGCTGGTAAATGTCAGCTGGGAGATGTTGGGACGGTTCCTGGCATGGGGTTGGAAATGCCTCCCTTCAATAGGGTAGGTTGTCATACACCTTTAAAACTGTGGTTGTCCGACCCCTGCTCAAGAAACCATTTTTGGACGCTGACTCCCTGACTTCTTTTTAGGAAAGGTTATTGAATGGGTGGTTGCTCAGCAGCTTCAGGCTCATCTTGATGCTATCAGATTCCTGGACCCATTTCAGTCAGGTTTTTGTCCAGGGTATACTACTACCACTACTACTACTTTATTATTTCTATAGCGCTACTAGTTGTACGCAGCACTGCACAGATACACATAACATAAAGACAGTCCCTGCTCCATGGAGCTTACAATCTAATCAAGACACAAAGACATAGACAACTACAGATAAGAGTCTTTCTATGAATAATGGACTACAGGATGCAGCTATCTAGTAAGTTTATTTATTTCAGTTAAAATGGTTGAAATCCACAAGACTATGATATGGATAGGGCCTGGGTTCATGATTCATAGTCGGTGGGTGGTGGCCCTGGGTCTGGTCGGGGCAAACATCTGGCGAACACTTAATAAACACAGGCAGGTTCACCCTCACCTGGTGTAGGCTAATGTGGGCTATCGTCTCATTTGTTTTCAACCTTAGTGCATCTTTAGACATGCCTCCTCTCTTCGTGGATTTCTCAGTCTGCCGGTATAGCATGGAGACTGCGCTTGTGGCCTCCATCAATGATCTATGCCTGGATAGTGACAAAAGGAACTGTACCCTGTTGATCTTGTTAGGCCTTTCAACAGCCTTTGATACAGTTGATCATGAGATGTTGTTGACACGACTGCAGGATTTGGCAGGGGTATGCAGGACAACTCTTGTGTGATTACGATTTCTAACAGGTGGTGATGGAAGATTTCTTGTTGTCTCCTCAGGACCTCCACTGTGGTGTCCTGCAAAGTTCCATCTTGTCTTCACTGTTGTTCAATGTGTATCTGAGGCTGCTGGGTGAGATCAATCAGAGACTTGGAGTGAAGTGCCATCACTATGCTGATGACACTCAGTTCTACCTCTCTTTCTCATCCAACCCAGGTCCTGTAGTCTTGGTGCTTACCCAGTTCCTGACAGCTGTTGAGAATGGATGAGGATGAGCTGATTGAAGCTGAATCCAGACAAGATTGAAGTGATGAGGGTTGGCTGATCCTGTTACTTGAAGGGAATTGGGCCCCCTGTCACTGAAGGTATCTGTCCCTCAGGTTCACAGCCTTGGAGTGCTTCTGGTCCCCTTGCTGCACCTGGAACAACAGGAGCAGCAGTGGCCAGGAGCTCTTTTCACCAATTCCATCTGATGAGGAATCTGCAGCCCTTTCTTTCTGATTCCGATCTGGCCACCATCATCTGCACCTTCATTACCTCAAGGCTAGATTACTGCAATTTGCTCTATGTGGGGCTGCCCTTGATGACTGTTCGGAAGCTGCAGCTGGTGCAGAACGCAGCGGTCTGGCCAGTGCTCCTCACACTCTTCTTGTCACTTCAAACTTATTCTTCGACCCCATGTATTGGTGGTCCCTGCAGGGCCCCACAACACCTTGGTCCCTGTGCACTATGCAAGTTTGAGGTACAAGATGCTCAAGGTGTTGATACCTTTCAGGGTGTGTGTGTGTGTGTGTGTGTGTGTGTGTTCATGTGTGTGTGACACCTGTGATCACAGTAATGTAGTCACACTGACCTAAGGATTTCCCACAACAGGAGTTTAACAGTTGCTTTGTATTTGTATTTTCTTGTTAAAGAGCCTTAATTTACACATTTTGCAACAAACAATGTTTACTTTTGTAAATGAAAATATTTCTTCTGACAACCAAAGGACATTTTAAAAACTAGGTAATTCATTGACAAAAAACTGCATCATGTCACTGTTAAGACTGCTTTTGAGATTGCTTTGGAAAAAACCCCAAAAGTCAGAAGATACAAGTCAAGCAAGGAGAAATTTGTGAATGATTGTTTGCTGTGCATTACAAACACTGGCTGGTTTTATATGTGCCACAATCTAGCAGATTTTTTAAAGTCCTTTTTTAGAAACCTCACGTGGGTGGTGTTTACATGCGCCTCCCCGCACTGAAAGTAGCTCGACTGCCATTGAAAACAGCAGCACCAGGTGGCTCACACATTCTTTAGAATACCGGATTTGTAAAAGCCCGATATTGAGCTTTTACACATCTGTTTTACTAAAGAATGTACAAGCTGTCCGGCACCGCTGTTTCCAGTGGTGACCAGGCAACTTCTGGTGTGGGGAGGCACGTCTAAACACCACTTGTGCGAGATTACAAAAAGCAGATTTTTTAAATCCACTAGTTTGTGGCACGTCTAAAAACAAGCATTGCTGCAGCTCATGCAGAGGGCTAGGGTCTAGGAAGCTGATGAAACGAACTTTGTGGGCCTTTACAAGCGGGATTTCTCCTGCAGTTGAAACCTGCGACTCTTGGACACCTCCGCAAGGGAGCTTTAGATGCACCTCCGTGAACCGGAAGTCACCCGGGCACCATTAGAAACAGCGGTGCTGCGCAACTCCCAGGTGTTTTGAGATGCAGCATAGATAAGATCCTGATAATCGACATCTTATCTACGCTGCATCTCAAAACACCCAGGAGTTGCCTGGCGCCGCTGTTTCTAAT
Source organism: Sphenodon punctatus (assembly GCA_003113815.1). Lineage (NCBI taxonomy): Eukaryota > Metazoa > Chordata > Lepidosauria > Sphenodontia > Sphenodontidae > Sphenodon > Sphenodon punctatus. The sequence continues at coordinate 65,215 of QEPC01001225.1, forward strand.
GGCGCCCGGGCAACTTCTGGTTCACGGAGGAGCTTCTAAACCACCATCCCCCCCGCGGAGGTGTCCAAGAGCCGCAGATTTAAACTGCGGGAGAAATCCTGTCGTTTTTTTTAAGGCCCTGTGTCTTCTTTTATCTAGGCTAAACATCCCTAGTTCCTTCAACCTTCCTTTGTATGGCTTGTATTTTAAGCCCTTTTTCATCTTTGTTGCTCTCCACTGAATCCTCTCTAATTTCTCAATAACTGTTGAAGTGCGGTGTCCCAGACTGACTACAGTGTTCTACCCAGAATTCATTATTTGTGAAGCAAAAAAAAGAGAAGCCCTTCTTACAAAGTAGTGCACTAAATCATGAGTAAAACCAGATAGTAGTGCGGGCTAAAATGCTGGCAGAGTTATCCAAGATGAACTCTGTGGATTCCCCATGTGGTTAACAATTCCTGCATTACGAGGTGACTGCCGGAAGCTCTCTCCAAAGGAAAATTAACAGCTCTGCAAAATGAAAAACCAGAGCAGGTGGCTTATTCAGGGGGATCTGTGTGTGAAACCAAATAGCCCGAATGACTCCTGCAAAATGCTGCCCAGGCGGCTCTTAAGCCTAGAATGCATTTCCAGGAGACAAGACTAAATATTGCCTCCCCACCCCTGTGAAAATGACATGGTGCAGGCAGCACGGAGTCTAGGAATGTCACACGACAGAATGATGATGACCCTAATGCAGATTTCTTAGGGTAGGATTATAGGATATTTATTTATTATAGGTATTTATATCCCACACCCTCCTGCACACTGGCAGCTCCGTATTTTGTGGCCCCCACCTCAACCACCTACATGCCTAGACTCCTGCAAAATCCAAGATATGAAGCTTGTTAAACTATCCGTGTCTTTATTGCCTCACGCAACTAAATCCTAACAGTTAAATCTCACTATTTATAATGAGATTTAAGCTTATGCAGACAGGGTAATAGACCCCAAGCAGGAGGTCCCCTTAGGATGCCGCACCCCGCAGCATAAAGTGTAATGGTTAATCTGGCCATGAACACATACTGTCACAGAACTGTGGCGTTGGCAGGGACTCCACAGGTCATCTAATCCAGCTCCCTGCCCTGAGACAAGATATCCTCTACCTAAAACACCCCCAGCAGAACCCTGTCCAGTCTTTTCTTGTAAACCTCCAGGGGACAAATTCCACAACCACTCTAGAAGGGCGGTGGAACAGCTCCCCAGTCATGGGCACATCAGCTCAGTGTCCTGGCCTGACCCAGGCCATGTTGCCTGGGATTTTCCTCCCCGGAGCAGCCCAAGGAGCAGTCCACCGGACGCACATCCGTTTTACCCTGTGTCTTCCACAATGGGTATTTTTACACACACCTTAAGGTCCTGGTCTTTCAATCTTCTGAGTTTACATGTCCACAAGTTCTGGATGCATTCTTCACACACATACTGCCCTGAGGCAGTTCCTGGATGCATTGTTGATGCATCCCAAATGAGACAGGACACCAAACTTGGGGTTTTAAATGACCACACTCTTTTTTATGCCAGATCTTAATTAGAATAGGTGGGGAAATCACCTAATGTGATTCGGGTCCAGTACCTAACCGTAACGTGCAACAAACTAACCGCAGGAGTGGTTTCGATATACCATCAGTTACCACCCCATTTAATGAACACGTCTCCCACCCCTCCTGTGGCGCCGGCCATGGGTGAGGGGGACCCAAGTCCTCTGGACTGGAGTAAGAAGGAAGGTGCCTGCAGGCTGGGGACCTTACCTGTCCCTACAGCCCTCACTGGTCACCCCTCCCAGGGGCGCTACCCCACCGCTTGCCATACCCTGCTTTTGCGGTAGGTGTGTCCTCCCCATCTCTTAGGGAGATAACTCCCACTTATGGTAATCCTAATATATATAACCTGAACATTGCCGTACTGGACCCCTGCCACTAAGGGCCCACTGGAGTTAACCAGACGGGCCCGTTCCCCACCTATACCGCTACTAACCTAAAACTTGTACTAACTTGTCTTTTGGGGCCCTCAAGTAGCAGTCATTTCCCTCTGAGGACAAGTGAACCACATCTTCCTGGAACAACTTCGGCCACTTATGCGACAGGGTGTAGGTGTGGATGCTATCTCCTCCCAGTCTTGCTAGTCACCTGTCTATGTCCCTGTTGATCGTCTTCCTAGTTTTATCTATTTTTCTCGAGTGTATAGCCTTACCACAAGACATCTGCTCCACTAGGTCAGCCCAAATAATAAGGGTGAATGGAACAACTTCTTGACATCCAACACGTCATTATTGACCTTTTTAATGAGTTGCACACCTTTCAACTGTGGCAAGTCATTCTCACCTAAGTGGAGGATTAAGATGTCCGGTGGGGGGCCTCTGTGCAGCACCTGCAAACTGGGCAACAGCTGAAGCCATCTCATGCCGATACGACCCTTCCACCTGATCTCCACTTGCACTGACAAGCCCAGCTGAGTTTTCCCACTGGGACTGACCCGCGGCCTTAGCCACCCAGCGTACCAGGCTGTGACCAATGATCCAGACTTGCTTTCACAAATGAAAGGTGGTACCTGAGAAACAAATAACCAGTTCAGTAATGATATTGACCATCGGGTTACCGGATGTATGACCGGAATGCCCCTGACTGCCAGTGGCCCACATCCCGTACACCCTGTTCTGACATGCTCACTGCCGCTGCAAAGCTGGCGGCCCTGATCCAGAATGAGTGGGATCCAAAATCGGCCACGGGGAGGCCGAGGCTGGCCATGGAGATCCTCAAGACTGCCGTGAATTGGTATCTGGTCAGGCAGTTGCCCACGGCATGCCAAAAATGGGGGTGGGGGGGCAGAGGAATCTGAGATCGGGATCTGAGGTATTGCTCCATGGTCAGGATTGGGCACAGGTCGGGGGTCCTTGCCCTGTTAAGCCTAACCCACTGCCCCTTGGCTCTCTGATCAGTTTTGGATCGACGGATCTGCAGGAACATTTTCATTGGCATGATTTGGATGTCATCCATGCCTATGGCCCTACCTGTGGAGTCCCTGGCTGATTCGGCCACCAGCTCACTCACCCGGAAGGCCCCAAAGAAGGCTAGTTTAAATACTACCCTAAACAAACAAACCTCAAAACATCCGAACAAACTCGTGGCAGGACCCCACATATATCCAGCAGCAAAGGAGGAGTAATGGGGATATGTCTGTCCAGGGTGCTGCCTTGCTGCCGGGACCAGCTTTCTAACGGGTGCCTGGCAATAAAAACCTTGTCGGGGGGTGGCTGACCCACCAGGTTGCTCTTAAATTCCAATGCTGGCAACTTGCCGACTATTATGCTGACTGCTGCCCCTCTCTGCCTCAGATGCAGGGCAAACTGTAGCATTTGAGATTCCCAGATGGGGAAACCAAGACCCCAACCCTGGAGAGTCCGGAATTGCTTAAATTCCCAGAAGGCTCTATCATAAGCCGCCCTTGTTCTGGGGTCCAGGGATCCCTGAATGGCGGTGTAAAGTTCTATCACCCAAGGCTCCACCCCGACGGCGGCAGTGGTTCCAGGGTCAGCCTAGCTCCAGGCACCAGTGATCGGAAGCACTCATCTGGAAGCGAGAGAGGGCATCGGCAACACAGTTGTCAATGCCGAGCATGTCCTTGACTTGAAACAGAATATTATGATTCAGGCACATGAGCACGAGTGCCCTAACCAGCTTCATAACCCATGGGGACCATGATGACAGGGCATTTATAATGTGGACCACTGCCTGGTTGTCACACCAGAAAAGGACCGTGTGGTTTGCTAGCTCGGCTGGCCACAAATGAACAGCCAGCATGATAGGAAACAGTTCGAGGAAGGTCAGATCCTTTGTCACCCCCGCCTCTATCCAGTCCATGGGTCAGGGAGCAGAATAAATGTCCATAAAGAATACCCCAAAACTGAACCCGCTGGCTGCATCTGAGTGGACCTGCAGCTTGGCCTCCAGCGAAAGCTGGTCCCTCCAGAAGCTGCTTCCGTTGAAACCCGCCAGAAAAGAGGCCCAAGTCTCTGGGTCTTCTTTCATCTCCCTGTTAAGCCTGACATGATAGTAGGGTGGGGGGCACCCTCTAGTTTTGTGTATAGGTGGAACAGAAAGGCCCGTTCTGGGGCCACCACCCTGCATGCAAAGTTAAGATTCCTGAGCAATGACTGGAGTGACAGGAGTCATTGTCGAAGGGGTGGTGGCTCAGGAAAGGAGCCCCACTGTCGAAGGGGCAGTGGCAATGACTGGAGTTGGCAGACCATCACTTTTGTTGCTGCGAGGCATTCACTGATCTTGGCTCAAAGGGAGGCCAGTCACGGGGGCCTGGGAGAAGCACCCAACAGGTCACCATGCTATCCATTCCCTGTAGGTCATCCCCAGGCTCCCGACAGTAAAGGGTTTTGTTCCCCAATCCTATCTGGCTAATAGCTGCTAATAGAACTAACTTCCAGAAACTTGTCCAAACCTCTTTTAAACTCAGCTATACTGCTGGCCTTCACCACCTCCCCTGGCAGTAAATTCCACAACCTAATTGTATGCTGAGTGAAAAAATACTTTCTTTCTTTGTTTTTACTCTGCCATCTGTGAGTTTCATGGAGTGTCCCTTAGTTTTAGTACTAGTTGAGAGGGTAAATAACCGTTCCCTGTTTACAAGTTCCACACCACTCATGATTTTATAGGCCTCTATCATATCTCCTCTCAGCCGTCTCTTTTCCAAGCTGAAGAGCCCCAACCTATCAAGCCTCTCCTCATACAGGTGCTGTTCCATACCCTGGATCATTTTTGTTGCCCTTCTCTGTACCTTTTCTAGTTCTGCTATGTCTTTTTTGAGATGGGGCGACCAGAACTGCACACAATATTCAAGGTGCGGTCGCACCATTGATTTGTATAGAGGCATTATGACATCCTCAGTTTTATTCTCTATTCCCTTGCGAATAATTCCTAACATTCTATTTGCTTTTTTGACCGCTGCGGCACACTGGGCTGAGGATTTCAGTGTATTATCCACAATCACTCCCAGATCCTTTTCCTGAGTGGTAACTCCTAGCTTAGTACCCAGCATTGTGTACTCATAATTTGGATTATTTTTCCCAATGTGCATCACTTTGCACTTGTCCACATTAAATCTCATCTGCCATTTAGATGCCCAGGCACCCAGTCTTGTAAGATCTTGCTGCAGCTCCTCACAGTCTGCTCGTGTTCTGACTACTCTGAATAACTTGGTGTCATCTGCAAATTTGATCACCTCACTCTTAACACCCTTTTCCAGATCATTAATGAATACATTGAAAAGAACTGGTCCCAGTACAGATCCTTGGGGCACACCACTTTTTACATCCCTCCATTGTGAAAACTGGCCATTTAGTTCAAATCTTTTTTTGCTTCCTATCCTTTAACTAGTTACCAATCCATAGCAAAACACTACCTCCTATCCCATGACTTTTTCATTTTCTCAAGAGTCGTTTATGTGGGACCTTATCAAAAGCTTTCTGGAAATCCAGATACACTATATCTCCTGGGTCTCCCCTGTCCACATGCTTGTTTATGCCCTCAAAGAATTCCAAGAGATTAGTGAGGCATCTCCATTTATTCAAGCTTGCCTCACCAGCTCGCCTCACCAGCTGTCTCTCTGACATCTCTACCTGGATGTCTCAACGTCAACTCAAACTCAACATGGCTAAAAATGAACTCCTTATCTTCCCCCTTATCCTTTCTCTCCCTCTTCACTGTCAATCCTCATAGATGGGGTCACCATCCTTCTCGTCCCCCAAGCCTGTAGCTTAGGCTTCATCTTTGAGTCATTCCTTTCTTTTAAACCCTACATCGACTCTGTTGCCAAATCCTGTCACATCTCCCTCCATAACATTGCTAAGATTCACCCTTTTCTCTCTGTCTTCTCTTCCAAAACCCTTGTTCATGCCCTAGTCAACTCTCACCTCAATTACTGTAACCTCCTTCTCACTGGCCTCCCCCACTCTCACCTTTCTCCTCTTATCTCCATCCAAAACGCTGCTGCCCGGGTCATCCACCTCGCCCGTCGCTTCGACCACATGCAGCCCCTTGTCTCCTCAATTCACTGGCTCCCCCTTCCTGAATGAATCCTACACAAGCTCCTAGTTTTCACCTATAAAGCTCTTCACAACCTTGCTCCCCCCTACCTCTCTGCCAGTGGCAGCCCTTGCCTGAGGGCACCTGGGGCAGTGCCCTGCCCCTGCTCTCCCACCGTCTCCCCCGGTGCCGCACTGACAGAGCGCTCACTGACTAAGCACTCTGTCTCTGCCGGAAGCTGAAATTGACATCGGAGTGCCGCGCTGCTCTGACTGCTGCGCGGCACTCCAATGTCAATTTCAGCTGCCAGCAGAGACAGAGCACTCAGTCAGTGAATGCTAGCCTCTGGGTGAGTCAGACTGAGGCTGCCAGGCAGCCTCAGTCTGACTCACTCCCTTCTGGGACGCCAGAGTCTGGAGTCCCAGAAGGGACAAACGTGAAGTGAACGCGAGTCGGGTGGCTCAGCGTTCAGTCCAAGTGCCGCCGCTGGGAAATCAAATTTCCCACGCAGCAGCTCACCTGGGCATTCGGTGTAGGCGCATGATGGCAAGATGAGCTGCAGCGCGTATGCTTGAACTGTTGAGAATGCGTACCGCAGCCCATCTTCCCGCCGAGCACCTCCACTGACTCCTGAAGCCTCACCTACCTGCCTGGTGCCTTCCTGCCTGCCTGCCTGCCTGCAGTCCATGTCCAACTCCTGAGTCCTGCAACAAAACTGTGAGTAAACGGGACTTGGGGAGCAGAGGCTGGGGGCCTGCTTGGGATGGAAGGGGGGGAGGGGGAGTGAGACTGGGGAATGGGGAGGAGGGTGGGTGCACCCCCACCTTCCCCCCCATTCCCCAGTCTCACACCCCCTCCCCCCTTCCATCCCAAGCAGGCCCCCAACCTGGGGAGACGAGACACTGGGGAAGGGGTGTGTGAGTAAATGTGGGGGAGGGGACTAGTCGGGGACCAGAGGCTGGGGGCCTGGGCTGGAAGGGGGGAGGGTGTGTGAGACTGGGGAATAGGGGGGAGGGGGGTTTCACCCTCACCCTCCCCCCTCATTCC
>QEPC01001225.1:72411-89827 GCA_003113815.1 Sphenodon punctatus
TTTTAAGCTTGATGTGCATGTAGACTGTGTTTTCTTCCATCCAATGTTAACCCTGGGAACTCCTTGCTGTTGGGTTATGCCAGTGTTTTGGGTGTTTCCCTGTGTTTTGGGTTTACAAATTATTTAAAGCTTGATGTGCATGTAGACTGTGTTTTCTTCCATCCGATGTTAACCCTGGGAACTCCTTGCTGATGGGTAATGCCATGTCACTGGCCTACCGTCCCCCTGGCTCTGTCTTCCATCCCCCTGGCTCCGCCCCTAGGCCCGCCCATGCAGCCCAGCCTTACTGCCCCAGTGCCCCTCCAACATCAAAACTCACCAGCCGCCCCTTCTCTCTGCGCTAATTTTCCTCCATACTCCAGTTCGTGAACTCTGCTCCTCCTCTGTCCCCTCTCTTGCCCTCCCACACCTCCCCATCTCCCCTAACTGCCTTTGTCCCTTCTCCCTAGCTTCCCCCCACACATGGAACTCTGTCCCTGCCCACCCGCCTCACCCCCTTCCTTCGTACCTTCAAATCCCTCATCAAGACCCACCTCTTCCGCTCTGCCCTCCCCGACTCCTCGCTCCCTTCTCCTGACTCCTGCTGATACCCTCCATCCAGTACAATCTGTTACCTAAGGTCTGTGTACTCGTATCCTCACCACATGGACCAACCAGCCATCATTCTTGATGTAACCAAGCCAAGCACGTGCACCTGGGACCTCACATCTTCATGAATGTTACACTCCTTGTCTCTCCCTCTGTTTCCCTTCCTTCATCTCCCCCATTCTCTCAGATTGTAAGCCATAGGGCAGGGACCATGTCTATTCAATTACTTTGTAAAGCACCAGGTACACTGCTTGCGCTATATAAATGCTTGCTAATAATAATAATAATAATCTTTGAGTACATGTCCTCATGTCTTCATCTCTGCTCCATTTCGCTGAGCTCACTCTTTCAGTGCTTGAGCATAGGGACTGGATCCATGGGTTAGATGGAACTGAACTGGAAAGAAGCTAAATAAAAACAGCCTTGGACTGTATTTGGCCCACAGGCTGCAACCCTACACTAGGGTGGCCAGATATGCAAATTTTAAAGGACACATGAGATATACAGATTGCAGAGCTGCATTGTAGCTAATGCAGCCCTGCAACCTGTATTTTTCATGTGTCCTCTAAAATTTGCATATCTGGCCACCCTACCCTATACGTATGTGCTTCTTTAAAATCTGGCTTTGTCTCTGGGTGTTTCTAAACAAACAAGGTGATGGGGGTGGGGTGTCCATGGCCGCTGAGTGGCAATGCTGTGGAGCGCCCACTCAGGTGGAGTGCGTGGGGAGTGATTCAAACAGGTGGCTCTCAGGGTGGCTCCCATGGCCACAGAGGCAGCCCTCACACAATCCCTGTATCACGGACCGTAGGGAAGGAGGAAGTGCTCTGGGTGGGCCTTTGCAAATGACATGTCCCCAGCACCAGGCTCCCCTTCCAGTCAGTTCTTGTGACTTGCAAAGGCTGCTTTCCCCACCCACAGTGCCCTTTTTGCTGGCTTGGCTGGCTGCCACCATTGATACGGGCAGGGGCTCCATGGCCACCAGTTGCTATGGAGCTATTTGGCTTGCCCCACATGAAGCACTCCGGATTTCCCAGCAGTGCTCCGTGTAGGCCCATGAGTGGGTGCTTCGAGGCTCACAGGGGCGCCACTCCACCTTCAGACAGGCAACAGGCTCTGCCTCTTTGGCTCCTGGCTGGCCATTTGAGGTAGGATAAAACACCCTCTAAAAGTAGGAATATAGGATCAGCAAATAGTAAATATCCAAATCAAGGGCAGAACACAAGTACAATCTCCAGCATCCTAATCAAAGTGTGTTTCCATGTCACCGACGTCAAGGATTGAGTAACCAGTCACTAAATTGCCTTGGAACACTGGTGAGTACAGAAACCTCCTGGAAAATCACACAAATGCCTCATTCTCTCTTACTTTCCAGGAGCCTCTCCAACAGGAAAGCCATATTGGCTTTATGTTCTCTGGCATTTTACTCACAAAATGTCAAAGTATTTATTGTCACATTCTCAAAAGCCTTGTCCTGCTTTTCTCTCCCTCCCTGTTTGCTGTTTGTATTTGCAGTCCTGCAAAGGCCTGCAATCCTGAACCCATTGAAGTCCATGGCAAAACTCCTATTGATTTAATGGATGAACAACATTGCACTTTTGTGTTGAAAAGATCTTATAGAGACAATTCCCTCTCTATTCACTCTACCTCCCACTGCTTGCTTCTGAAAAAGTTTCATTTTACAGAGTAATTGGAAGGCCCTTAGATGTCTCACTAGTGCCCCAGGGTCTATGCTTTCAGGCCTGCCAATATCTGAACTTGAGAAAGAGGTGGATTTATTTGTTAAGTCCCCAGGGCACAGAAGACTTCAGTCCATGCAGAACAAATTAATACACTTTGTAAAGACTCACAATTCCCTCTTTCCTCCTTTCTTATTTCTCCCTTTACCTCAGTTTTTCTTTCTGTCTCTGCAGTTTCTTTTAATTTTCTTTTTCCGCTTTCCTTTTTAAAAGTGCAGGAAGTAGTGAGATAGGGAGGGACAGGGAGTGGTTGATGGTTGAGAGGGAGCCCCGCCTGCACTCCCGAGCCTCCACCACTGCTGCTGTCTACCTCATGTACTGCTGCTACTAGCTGCTCACTGTGCCTGAATTGAGTGAGCATGAGGACCCAACAGCAGTGTGAGGCAGGCAGCCGGGGCAATAGAGGCTCAAGAATGTACTCAGGGCTCCCTCTCCCCTGTGCATGTTGATGTGGTCCTGTGAATTCCTGATCCAGCTATTCACATGTCTGAGAACTACAGGAGGAAGCCCAAGCCTATCTGTTATGACCAAATTACTAGACTAGCAAGCACAACAAGTGAGGCAGTAAATCGGCACAGAATGGCAGTCTAAACCCAAAGGGGTAGCCTTGGCAGGCCTGTGGTGTGAGAAGCATTGGTTTAGATCAGAGGTGAGGTCCCTTTTCTTTCCTGTGAGCCACCTTAACAGTTAATACAAGCTCCACAGGCCAGATTGGAGGGTGGGTGTGGGTGTGCTTAAGGGATACGCTCAGAACTGGGGAAAGCAGGGGAGGGTCTACATCATGGATCTATGTATCCCCTGTCATTCAGTTCATATGCTCATCTCCGCTCCCTTACCTCTGAGCTCACTCTTTCAGTGCTTGAGAATAGGGACTGGATTTTCATGAGCTGATCCAGGGACTGGATACAAGCATGTTGGTTTCTTGTTAAAGATTTGCTTCTTAGTTCTGGACTGGATATTCTTTATGTAAGAAGAAAAAACATTTATTTGGAAAAGAATGCAGCTAAGTATTACAGGAGATGGAGCAAAGGCCTCTTTCACATGAGATAATTTTTCACACAAATTTCACAGTACTACAATTTTCATGCTTGTGTGAATGCACTTTTCCATGTCCTTCATGCAAGCTTGGGTAAATGTAATCACGGATGAATGTCAGGAGGTGGAAGAATCTTATAGTGACAGGAATTAATCTACCATGAAATTTGGAATGTGGGAATGCAGTGTTTGTGATGGGTATTACAATCACATGAAATCTGCAATGTGGAATACTTACGTTATGATATTTCTGGATTTGAACATCACTTAAAGCTTGTGCAAGAATATTCGGGTGAAACTTGAAATGTGAGAAAGGTGTGCAATGATTTCCCCCCCCCCAGAATTGGTGGACAACGCATTTTCATGGCATTCATGGGAGATAGGTTCTGTGAGAATGGATACCAACTGTTTCCTCTTGCAATTGGTGACACCACAGACATTCATGGAATACCATACATCGTGGAAGATAAGGTAACCTGAGAAAGCAGCCCAAGTAGCTTAGATGATGTCTATTATTGGACCAACTTCTGTTGGTGAGAATGTGCAAGCTTTTGGGTCACATGGTGTCCTTCCTCAGGCAAATAAGTCAGAACTAAAGACTCCTACATTTTGCTCAGCCTACAGTTCTAGCTGTGAATGAACTGTCTGACATGCTGAGGAAGGGCTCTGTGTGGCCCAAAAGCTTGTATACTCTCACCAATAGTAATTGGTCCAATAAAAGATATCCCCTGTACTACATTGTCTCTAACGCTTGTATTTGTGACCAGAATAGCAACTGCACTCTCTCAAGAATTACAAGGACCAGGGCTGGCCTTACCACAGGATGACCTGCCCTGCTATTTTATCTACTTCCACGGCCCAGCAGTGGCCACCGTTTTCATGAGGGCCGGGTGCAGGGGTCCCATTTTCTCCCAGCAGGGCCCCAAACACAAGCAACTCTAGGGCCCGGTGGGGGCAGGCCAGAGCGGTGGGTAGCACTACCAATGACCCCACATTTTACCTTTGCCCCGGGCCCTGTAAATTCTGAGACCGGTCCTGCAAAGACAATGCAATTCTACATTCCTGGTTACAGATCGGGTTTGTGCTGGGCACAGTTCAGACTTTTAATTGGGGGAGCCGAGCAGTCTCACCGAGTGGCCCAGTCAGGGCTGGACTTAGGGGCAGGCAACATAGGCACCTGCCTAGGGCAGCAGATTTTTTTGGGGGGGGCCAGATTATGGGGAGCTGGGGTTTTCTGTTCTCTGTCCATGCCTGCCTGGTCACAGTGCTTAAAGCTATACAAAACCACCTTAAGGGACTTTCCCTGAAGCTCCCACATAGAAGATGTGCCTTGGAACAAGTCAGTAGAGGAGGGGGGTGGACAAGCTATTGCTTGGGAGCCACATGCAGCTTTTGTGCAGCCCTCGGCCAGGACCAGGGCCAGCCTCTAGACTGCCTTACTGATCCTGTGTCAGTGCAACCGAGGCCACTTTCAGACATTGTCCCCCCCCCCCAGTGCATATTTAGGCTGGGGGGGGGATGCGCAGCCTGAATATGCGCAGGGATTGACTGTTCTGAAAGCCCTGCCCCCCCATACAGCTTTGCCAGCAGAGATGCGTGGGATGCAGAGCAGGAAATCGAGCTCTGCATCCCTGCGTGTGTCTGCCGGCAAAGCTGCAGGGGGGGGTGCTTTCAGATCGGCCAATCCTCGCGCATATTCGGGCTGCGCATTCAACCCCTGCAGCCCAAATATGCACTGGGGGCAGAGGTGGCTGGTGGGTTTTAAGGTTGGAGGGGGAGCAAGGCCGGCCGGCGAGCCTAGGGGCAGAACGTCCACAGTCCACAGGCAGCCAAAGGCACCAGGCCCTGGTTAAACACCTGATTGAAAGGGGAGGGAGGGAACTCCAATGAGAGGCAGATAAAGCAACAAGACAGACAGGTCAGCCCCTGTCTCTTATACACATCTAGATGTGTATAAGAGACAGGGTCAGCCCAGTCCCCTCAGCTTCCACAGTCCACACCCTCCAAAGGGCACCAGGCCCTGGTTAAATACCTGATTGAAAGGGGAGGGAGGGAACTCCAATGAGAGGCAGATAAAGCAACAAGACAGACAGGTCAGCCCTCCAGTCCCCTCAGCTTCCACAGTCCACACCCTGTCTCTTATACACATCTAGATGTGGAGGGAACTCCAATGAGAGGCAGATAAAGCAACAAGACAGACAGGTCACCCCTCCAGTCCCCTCAGCTTCCACAGTCCACACCCTCCACAGCGCCACATTAACATGCTCCTCCACCCACCTCCCCTGCATGGAACAATTGGTGACAATGCAGGTTGCTCCATGTGGGAGGATGGGTGTTTCCCCCCACACACACACATTACCCCCACAGTGGCGCCCCCACAGACCGGCCTCCCCAGCCGTGGCACATCTTAAAAGGGCCATAGCTACTGGCCAGAATAATAGAGTGGGGTTCAGAAGACATGACTCTGCTCCTGACTTGCACAGTGACCTTGGCAAGTGACATCACCTACCCTGTGCCTCAGTTTCCTTTGTATAAGTGGAGTTTTCCTTGGTAGAGTGCTTTGGATCTATAGATGCTGAGTGATTAGTATCCCTATTATTCCCTGTATCAATAATAAAACAGTAAAAGGACCTTATCCAAATGCACCTTACAGGATGCCCTAGTGTGAACCCATCACGTCCCCTTCATGGTCATGAGCTTTTGCTCTGTCTGCCTCTCCATATGAGAGTTACTGACTGGTATGTCTTTGGGAAGCTACTAGTGATGGCAGCACTCTGCTGCTGTCACACTCACAACCCTTTACAATCAATACACAGACACTTAGAAACATTCAAGTGCCATGTCTCTCTGGCAAGACACCACCAGCTCACTGTTAAAATTGTTGCTGTCCATCTGTTCCTGCAGCACAACAAGATCTGTGGACTCCTGGCTTGTCGGGCAAACCCCTACTTGAGACACGCACAGAGCCCTGCTTAGCTGCTCATGTCTGACACATCTGTGCAACTGTAGGAGGGTGGGACTACTGACCGTGACATGCCTCCACCATACCATTCAGCAGTAACTCCCCACCCCCTCTCTCTCTCTCTCTCTCTCTCTCTCTCACACACACACACACCTCTACTTCATAGGGTGTCCCCAGATGTAACAAATTGTGGAAATCCGTTACATATTGTAATTGCTGACATCATTCTGATCCCATAGCCGCTCCTATAGATATTCATGCTGTTGCGCATTCCAGTGGCTACCCAACATTCTGTTCCCACTAGCTGTTGTCCATTTTCTATGGGTTGCCAGATTAATACAGACTGTAAGTGGGACAGTGTGCTTATCTATACACAACAATGGCTATTATATGTACAAGTATCTGTTATGGGTTATTTGCTGGCATGATTTTCAGGACACCAAACCATGTTAATCATGCAGATCTCAAGTGGAGAGAGCTCCAGGCAGAGTGAGGTGCAGGCAGAGTGAGCAGAGTTTGGCTACTGTGAGGACAGGTAAGCCTGCTTGATTTCCCCTTTATCATATTGTTGCTTATATTGCCAGTGTTTGCTAAGGTTAGTGTTTGTTTGCTATAGTTGGCTAACTCTCAATTAAAAGAGCTGTAAGCATATCTCAGCTAAATACTAGCTGGGAGTTATAAGGTGTGAGGTGTAGCTCATAAAAGTTAGCTTAACAACAGACAACTTAGGGTAATTCAGACGTTACAAGATCACAGTCAACCATAGTGAACCACAGTCAATCCCGTGGTGGGACCAAAGAGCCCTGAACATCTGATTGGCGTTCACCAGATGTTCACCACAGTCAATCACCCATAGGGGTCAAACCCTATGGGTTCTGGAGGTTGGGACGGGACCATCCCCGAAACCGTGGTTAAAGAGATTCCCACCGGGAAACTGCAAAAAGTAACAACTGAATGCCGACCACCAGGCGGGATCAAACAAAATGATCGCCAGCCGTGGCAAAAGCATGCAGCATCTCTGCCTGGCAATGAGTGACACACAGACCAGGGAGGGAGATTTAAAGGGCACACAGCAGCAGGGGAATGTGGCGGGATGGAGCAAGGTGGAAGGGAGAGGAGAGTGGAGGGCGAGCAAGGAAGGGAGGAGGAGGAGGAGGAGGAAGAGGGAGGAGGAGGAGGAGGTGGCGGACCAGCAGTAGCAGCAAGCGGGGCAGGCCGCCCCAGAGGGGACAAGCAACCAGGGGATGGAGGCACCCCAGAAATGGGTAAGGAGAGTGAGGAGGGGCCCATACAGCAGCACAGGGGCACAAAGGGGGGGTGCCTGGTGGGAGGGGGGCAGGGAGGAGGGCCGTGGGTGTGATGGAACAAGGCACCTAACACCTCCACCCTTATGACTCACAGACCTGGAAACAGGCCCGGGAGTCGGAGCCCCGATGGGTGGAGGGCAAGTGGAGGAGGAGGATCAGGAGGAAGAACCGGATGAGGAGGAGGACACCCATGGGAGACAGAGGTACCAGTGAGGGGGGCAATGGGGGCACAAGGAGACCCAGGAATTCATCAGGTTCTGGGGATCCCTGGAGCACCAGGTGGAGCTGGAGCTAGCCATGAACAAAAGGAATGAGCACGCGTTCACAGAGATCGTGCGGGACATGGAAGCGGCTGGGCACCACAGGACTGTGGCCCAATGCCGCTCTAAGGTCAAGGAGCTAAAAAGGGGGTACAAGATCATAAAGGAAAATAGCCGGCGGTTCGGACATGAACTAAGGACTGCCCCCTACTATGATGCCCTGGACTGCATACTACACATGAAGGGCTCCATAGTTGCCCCACAGCTCGTGGGGAGTGCAGTGGTCCAGGGCAGGGAATGGGCCAAAGTACTGCCACCCATGGCAGCCCCGCACACAGGTACTGATGCCAGGGACCCAGCCCCCCAAGAGGATCGTCCCGGGACCTTGGGGAGCAGCAGGCCCCCCTCAAAAACCAGCACCAGGAGCCCACACCCACAGTCCAACTCAGGTGGATCCGAGGCCGGCACACTGGTCACCCTCAGCCAGTGGATGCAGGGGGTCCACAGCCACACCAAGGGGCCAGCCTCAGAGGAATCCGAGATGGACATAGAAGGTAAGCAAGCGACTGGGTTGGACCACAGACCATAGGGGGAAGGCCAAGGGGTGGGGGCCCCCACAGGGTGAGGGCCCATCCCCGCGGCTCCCAGGAACCAGGGAACGCAGGAAGGGGCCGGGGTACATGGGGGCCTGCCAGGACACAGAACAGGGGGGGCAGGCGCAGCAGGCCGGACCCCAGTGCCAGAGGGAGGGGGGGACAGTGGGATGGGGACTGGGCCCATGCAAGGGTAACACAACTCCTCCACCTCTGTTCCCCAACAGGTGCACACGCACCCTGCCACACAGGACTGCCAGGCGAGGGGGACAGGGGAGAGTAGCTGCAGCAGCAGCCAGAGGAGCGAGGTGAAGTGCCATGGCAGGGGGTGCACAAGGGGAGTGCACCAAGGGGGAGGTCCGCAGCTGCCAAGCTGCCAGGGGGGCAACCACCATCCCCAGCACCATTCCAGGACAGGTGGCATGCAACCGCGCCCAACTAACGGTATCCAATCTGCACCCAAGCAGGGCACCCAGCAGCGCCCCCACCATCCAATCCTGTGCCCCTGGTACAGCAGATGCAGGAGCACAGGGCACGGGTATGGCACCGGAGGACATCGTCCGGGCCAGCATGGAGCAGGGCGAGTGGATGATAGCGGCCATTGACCGTATGGAGGTGGCCACTGAGAGGGGCCTTCAGCAAGCGGAGGCCAGGGACCAGCACCAGGAGGCGAAAATGTGCCGGGAAAGGAGGCGGGAGTGCCGGGAGCACACCAGGCAGATGGAGGCATTGGGGCTGCTACACCAAGCCATAGATCACCTGGGATCGGAGCACGCAAGGCAAATGGACAGATCCCTGGACATTGGCATCTCCTTGCTGCTGCATGCAGGGACCATGAGTGCTTACATCATGGTGACCACTCCCCCTGGCACCTTACTGGTCCCAGCACCTCAACCAGCCCTCGCAGCACCCCCACCACCTCCACCACTGCCCCAGTCACTAGCATGGCTGCAGGGCCCACACATCCGCCTCCCTGTCCCACCTGGCCTCCAGAGGCAGCCTCCGCCCAGGGGGCCCCTCTGGCACTGCCCCCACCCCCGATCCCCACCACACAGGCCGTTCCAGAACCTGAGACCTCACAGAACATGGTTGGGGAGACTGACAGCAGGGATGAGGGGAGCTCCCAGAGGTCCATGGCACCCGCAGGGCTGCCGAGGGGATGTCCCAGGAAGCAGCAGGATGGGGGAGGAAGGGGATGGGGGAGGTGAGGTAGGGGGGGACAGGGACCAGCAGAGGGGAGGGGGGTCACAGGGTGCACAAATTGTAAAATAAAAGCACCGGTGTACCCAACCATAACAGTTATTGTCTGACAATCTGCTCTGGGAAGGGGCTGGGGTAATCACCTAGGGTGAGGCACAATGACAGATGGGGATGGCCAAATGTATGCCCAGCAGACTCAGTCCTGGCATCACTGGTGATACACCTTGCCAGGGCAGCGCGGATCTGCTTGGCATAGCGGTCCTCCCTCGGGTTCTCCGCATTCACATACAGTGGCACAGGTCCTGGTGGGCACTGGGTCACAGGGAACGCCATTGCTGTCCCATCAGCCTCACAGATGTTGTGCAAGACACAGCAGGCTCTGATCATGAGGGCCAAGGTCTCCACAGCGAAGTCCAGCCGACCTGCAAGGCACCTCCAGTGTTGCTTGAGGGCACCGAAGGCCCTCTCAACCACGGTCCTCAAGGCGCATAGCCGGGAGTTGAACAGCGTCTCCACAGGGTTGCTGGGGACCGAGTACACCTTCATGAGCCAGCAGAGATGGGGATAGGCCTGGTCCCCCAGAATGCAGGGGGGCATCAGCACCCCCTCGATCCTGGACATTCTCATGTCGGCAAAGTCCCCCCCTGTACATCCGGGCAAAGAGGGGAGAGATGGTCAGGATCCAGGCATCATGACTGCGGCTGAAGTGGCCGGTGAAGATGTCGATGAAGTGGCCCCAGTTGTCAACAACTGCCTGGAGCTGCAAGGAATGGTACCCGTGCCAGTTGATGTATTCCGCCACCTCCCCATTGGAGGGGCGGAGGATCTCGATGTGGGTACCATCCACAGTGCCCAGGAAGTTGGGGAAGCCGCCAGCCTCTAAGTCAGCCATCACGGCCCCCTGGTCCACGAGCTGGATCGCCCGGTCCAGGAACACACCCTCCACTGTCTCGCAGAAGCCCCAGAGGATGCCCGTGACGGTGATCAGTCCAACACCAAAATTCTGTGCCATGGACCGGCAGGAATCAAGTGTTGCCAGTGCCAGACACAGGCACAGAAGGTATACAGCAACAATATTCACATAAACTACAGCAACAACAAACTACTGCAAGTAGTACAAATGTTCAAAAGATTTAATGAGGGAACAAACATAAAGGTCCAAATGGGGAAGCAATAATATTTCTAAATATGCCCCGTAAATCACTCCCAGAAGTATAACAATAAGATCCCAACGTTTCGCCAGGAAAAACTGGTTTCTTCAGGGGTATTTTCAATCTTCTTTTTCTAGGATGACATTCTTTGGCAAATCTAAGAATACAGAGGTAACAGTACAAAAACATAATTTAACAGCAATCAAACAATCTCAAAAACCCTTTCAGAGGGCCAATCAGTAGGGGTGGGAAGTTCGGATTGCCCAGTATCCGATACTACCAGTATTTGGCAGTATCAGGGATACCGGATAGATCCGATAATTCC
Source organism: Sphenodon punctatus (assembly GCA_003113815.1). Classification (NCBI taxonomy): domain Eukaryota; kingdom Metazoa; phylum Chordata; class Lepidosauria; order Sphenodontia; family Sphenodontidae; genus Sphenodon; species Sphenodon punctatus. Next base: position 83,572 of record QEPC01001225.1, read on the forward strand.
CCATACCAGTGCTGGTTCCTGTACCAGATTTTTTTTTACATTGCGGCCATTGAAATCAATGGCCGCAATGTTAAAAAAAAAAAAAAAAGTTAAAAACTGCTTTCCCTCCCCCTCCCAGGCTGTGCGGGTGGAAGGGGGGACACACACACCCCACCCACCCTGCCCAGCCTGGTTTTTTTTAAAAAAAAATTAAACCGGACCCGGGCTCCGGGCCATCACTGGCTCCCCGGCGGCAGCCAGGGCTATGGAGGCAGCTGAGCTCTCCTCCGGGAGCCCACATGTGGCTGGCTGGCACTCTCTGGCAGCCAGCAGGCAAGACCGGTAACCTAACACACACACCCTGGATCGCCTTTTACCTGTGCTCCCTCCGGGTGGTGGCGACAGTGTCAGCAGCAGCGCGGTGCGGGCCCGGCGGCAGCACTGGGCGCTTCACTAGTCCTTCCGGGGAACTTCTGGGTTTCCCTGGAAGGCCTGGTGAAGCACTGAAGCCAGCACTGCAGCCAGCTCTGAAGCTGCCCAGAGTGCCGTGCTGCCACCGCCGCCACCGCCGCCACCGCCCGCAGCGCCAAAGGTAGACAATCCTTGGGTGGGGGGGTAGGGTGATCCCTGGGGTGTGGGGGTGTTAAAACCACCCCCAGCCCAGGACCTACCTGCTGGTGCAGGCTCCAGGTCGCTGGTGGCAGCCCGGAGTCAGGGACTTTGGGGAAAAAATTTTAAAAAAAAATCCAGGCTGGGCAGGGTGGGTGGGGGGTGTCCCCTCTTCCACCCATGCAGCCTGGGAGGGGGAGGGATTGTTTTTTTCCCCCATTGATTTCAATGAGGACACTGACAGTTCCCCATTGAAATCAATAGATCCGGCACCAGTAAACTGGTTTTAATCCGGTAAACCAGTTTTTTGCAAACCAGTAACCAGTAAAACCAGTAGCCGGTTTTTTGCCTGATGTCCCATTCCTAATAGCCACTGTTGTATGGGCATTGCAAGCATGGCAGCTCGTCCCATGGCCACCTGGCACCAGTGGTGTCGGCCGGCTGCCTCTCTCAGTGCAGCTGGGCGCCCTCGGGCGAGGCGCAGGGCCCGTTGGTACATGTCATGGAAAGGGGGGGGGAGTTTGGGAAGACCATAGAGGGAAGGGTCTAAATACCACACACTGTCGGTCTTATGCACAAATGCTCTGGGAAGGGGCCCTCAAGATCTAATGCCCGTTAGGATAGAATGCGGCCCAATGGTTCTTAATGAAACCAGGCATCTATCATCATAGAGCGTAAGCAATGCACAGACAATATGGCCAAACACCACACACTCTCCCAACTTACACCCCCCAGTCCACAGGGGGAAGGAAAGGTGGAGTGCTAGAGATGTGCGGGGCTGGGCAGGGTACCAAGGTTCACACTGGAGGGCCAGGTCTCATTCACTCACAGAGGGGGAGAAAGGGAGCAACGGGGGGAAATCCCAGGGGAGGGGGAAGGATTTTTCATGTGGCGCTCCCAGCACTCGGTCTCACGCACACACACAAAACTAGGATCAAGGGACAGGTACACACTACAATCACTAAAAATAGACACTAGAATCACACTAGGCAAGGGAGAAGAGGGATCACACTTAGCTTAGTCCAAAATGCAGTCAGTCCAGGGCCAGTCTCTCAGTGCACTGATGACCGGTGCTGTGTGCCTCACAGTGCCGGCTTTTTGATTGTAAGTCCCGCCTCTTGAGGTGCCCGCAGGTGTGTGGAGCGATGCAAGAGGGCAGGTCCGGCATCCTGTGACGTACCTGGATGTGCGGCCCTGTGTGCCGTGTTGGCGTGGGTTGTTATAGAGACCCGGCGACACAGGGACTCCCTTTCTGCATCCAGGCCTGGCCCTATCAATGGCACAAGAGGTGAGTCTGCTGTGGGGGGGAGGGGGTTCCGGATGTCCCTGAGCGCACTGGCTGCATCCCCCCTGGGAGCCGTGGCTGGCAAGTCTGACAGTATGCCCCGGCCGCCCGCAGGGCCCTGAGCTGGGCCAGGAAGCGCCGGTGCCCATGGTGGGCACACTGAGCAGCTGCTGTGCTCCTGGCCAGGCAACCCTGGATGAGGGCTCCCAAGTGGAGCAGGTCGGAGGTGAGGCCCATGAGGTTGGTGTGCGCCCAGTACCGCTCCGCATATAGGGCTGAGTGCCACCAACATGCGGCTCTCTGGTCCGCGTCCATGATGGGGCATGCCGATGATGCAGTCCGGCGTGCAGCTCTCCTGCTCGTGTCCTGGGCCTGCCCCTGCTCCGTGCCCCGCCCTTGCAATAGGGGGGGTCAGCGCACCTCTGTTGGCCACCCTCACCTGCTTGTCCTGCCGCTGACTGGCCTGCAGTTGGTGGATGGGTGCTGGGGCACCCCCACCCCCTGGGTGCACCTGCGCTCCCACCATGGGGGCTGATGCCCCGGGCTGCATGCATGCATCCAGTCGTTCTGCAGATGCATGCCTGTTTTCATCACCTCCCTGCTATCAGTAGGGATGGGCGAAAGCAGTTCGGATGATCGGAGTTTGGACCGAACTCAGTGTGTTCAGACGTCCAAACCAAACGTCCGAACTGAACTCTCGAATGATGGAACATTTTGGTCATATTCAGATGAGTTTGGGGGTGGGAAAAATGTCTTTTCAGGGCCAAAAATTCTGTTTTGGTTTCATTTCGGTTTCGGTATTGATAGTGCTATTTTTGAATGTTCGGCCAAGTTTGGCCAAACCGAACTCAGCTGAACCGAACCATTGAACCTGAACTTGGGTTTCAAACCAAACAACCAAACGTGTGAACCGCATTCTGTTTGCCCATCCCTAGCTATCAGTGCCTGCTATACAGCCTGAGCACTCGGTTCATGCAGCTGTGCTGGGTCCGCATCCCACGCTTCACTCACTAGCCGTCCCATGTTGCGGCCTGTGGCCTTATTGCATGTCCTTGAAGCTCCCCTGCTTCCCTTCCCAGCCCACATGGGAACAAGGGGCCCCTTGCTCCTTGCTGTTCAGACCCTCTGCCTGCTGGACCATGACTGGCTGTGCTACCCCGGGGCTCCTGCACCCTGGATCGTCTGGCGCCCCCCATAGCTGGACCTTTCATGAGACTATGGCCCTCTGTGACCTGTGGCATTCCCCAGCTGTGCAAATGCTCCTGTGCTGCCCTGACACCCTCCCTGGTGCCTATGCGATTCTGAGCTCCGGGCTTCGCTACTTTGACTATGAGACGAGCACAAGCAAGTGCAGGCTCCAAGCAGAGGCGCTTGGCCTCCGCCCCTTTCCCGATGGGCGGGTTCCGGAGATGCGGTGCTCGCATGTGGCGTGGTCTGTGGTGGAGACTGTGTCTGCCCTCTCAGTGTGTAGCCTGGCTCAGTTTGCGACCTGTTTGGAGGAGGGGGGCCCTGCCCTGGCTGTTTCCTTCTTTGGTTGCATCCATGGGGCACATGGCTACCAGAGGTAATGTGCAGTGACTTATCAGCACCTGTTGGAGTTTGGACACCTGCCATTTCCCCCTGCTGCTGACTATGCCTTGTCGGAGCCCACTGAACTGGAGCTGATGGTGTTGTCTGGTGTGTGGTCCTGAACTGATGTTCAGGTGGGGCCTGTCATGGCGGATTTGTTTGAGGCCTACTACCTCGTTGCCCACCACATGACAGGGCTGGGCTACCACCAGGCATGCTTCAGTGGCCCTGCTATGTGCATCTGGTGGTCCTGCCCATCCTGGGCCCCTTCGTGACCCCCTGCAGCTGGCTGTGAGGTCCCCTGTGTCTTTGGTGCCATGGATGACAGCCCCACTGTGTGCTCCCTGCACCCCCCTGCTGGCTCCGGCCACTGGCCGCTCGCTCCTTGCCGTTCCAACCTTGCAGCTGCTCTGGGAGGTTCACTTGCCCCTGTTCCGCTTGCCTGTGTTGCTGTGGCCCCTCCATGGGCACCCCCTGTCCTTCGCTGCCTGTTGTGTTCCCCTCCATGCCCTCCCCCCCCTTTGGCTTGTTCCTGCTGCCTGACACCACTACTGGCCCTCCTAGTGGTGTTGTCATCCTGTGGGCATCCATCCGCTCACCTGTGTCTGTGACCTGCCCCCCCCATTCCCCTTGTGTGCCTCGTTGACTGTGCGGGACTTGGGGCCCCTGGACAGCGCCTCCTGCCTTCCTCCTGGGGGGGGGATGCATGTGCTGCTCGCCGGTTCCTGCTTGCCTCCATCCCCGGCCATGCCTTTGTATCAGCACGAGGGATCCCTGCCACCTGGACTTGCCTCGGAACACTCCAATGCCTTCCGTGGCTTGGTTGCCCTCCCCCTGTGACTGTGCTCTGTCCCTGTGTGAGCCCCTGTGACTTGCAGTGTCTTTGTTGCTGTTGGGTGTCTTGTGTTGTCAGTGAGGTTCTGGGTGCCTGTCAGTGATTCCTGGTCTGTTCCCGGCCCGGTCCCCTCCACTTCCTTGGCCTGGGGCATCCCCCTCCTTCCCCCGGCCATGTTGCTGTGTGTGTTGACCTTTCCTGTGTGCTCCCCCCTTCCTTCCTGTCCCGTTCAGGTGTGTTAGCGCCTGGGTGTGTGTTTGTGGTTTGTGTTCTGCCTTGTCCGTGGTTTCTCTGTGCCTATTGTGGGTGCCACCTCAGTGGCTCTTCTCCCTCCTCCCCCTCCCTTCCCATTTCCCTTGTGTGGGTGTTGCCTTTTGGTGCTTGTGGCTTTGTTTGCCCTCAGTTGGCCAGGTCTATATCCCGCCCTGCCCTGGTGTCTTCTTGGTGTTTTGACCACAGTCTGGAATCGGCGTAACATCTGTTGCGCTGCCCCACTCTGTGGTCCGTCCATCCATTTCCTTGCTATGGTCCCGCTCTCATCACATCTGTTCAGGAATTTCCTGGATGATGGGAGGGGGTTGGCCAGCTCGCCACGGTTGGGAATCCACTGTGGTGACCAGGGAGCGCATAACGTCTGAAATTACCCAAAGCGTAGAAGCCAGGAACCAATAAGGATACAAAGCTAGCATAGCAATCCTTTAACAAACCCAGTGAAATGACTGTAAATCCAGTGTAGTTCTCAAAAAACACTCATGGAAAATAAGTAAGTAAGTAGGAAAATAAAGTAAGTTAGTATAAAACAAATTAAAAGTAAGAGAGTTAATAAATAAATAAAATAAGTCAATAGGGCTAGCATAGCTATCTAAAACCAGGACCTTACTTCCATGTTGTTCAAGGCGGAGTTTGTTGCAGTGACTCAACTCATTATTGTGGATGATTGCTTTAATAACTGTTAACAATTGTTTCAGTGTCCCACCTTAGTTCAAAGGGCTTCAAAGGGATTGTTTGATCCCTTTTAAACAATAGGCTGTAGGCGGGGTTGAGACCTAGCCACTAGCATAAATTGGGATCCACCCTGCAAGAGCCTCTTCTTGAGTGGAGAGAGCAGAAAAAGGATGGGTTTTAAGTTTCTTTGTATTAGTTTTAGATGTTTTAATGGTCTATAACCCACCTTAAGCCTCTGGAAAGGGCGGCATATGAATTATGGAGCCGTTACCACCACTTCATACTTAAGGCCAGAGTGCACTCTCCATTATAAAGCCTGAACATTCTATTATTTATACAGTAGTCACTAATTATCCTATTTGTCTGAAATTTGACAGGTAGGGTTTCTAGACTGTGGGATACCACCTGTTCAGATTTCATGCAAATCAGATAAGAGACAAAAAATTTATAGCAGCTGAAAGATGCAGACCAGAAAACATTTTTACTTCTGGGTTTAAGACGCTTTTTAATTATCCCTTGGTACTTAATGCTGAAAGATTGCATCAGCATTTGGTGTTGTTATCTTATCTAGGGGCATTTCCCTAGTTATTCTGGCTTTTGAATTTTTAAAAACCATGCAGCGGCTTTTAAGATCCAAACTCCATTGAGGTCTATTGGAAAGGCCATAACGTCACACATACATAGTTGGCTCTTGGCAGTCCCGATCAGCTGTTGCTGCTGCTGCTGCCAAGAGCCCGGCAATAGGGATGGGCGAACACGGTTCGGTAGTTCGGTGCTCGGCCTGAACTCAGCCTGTTCGGACTACCAAACGCGAACACGAACCCAAACACGAACATACCGAATGGAACCGAACACCGAACGGTGAAATGGCGAACATACCGAACAGATCCGAACACCGAACGACGAAATGGCCGAACAGTTCGTTCAGTTCGGATCATGCTTGGTTGTGTTTGGGTGGCTAAAACGTGGTCTTCTGTCAGGTCACTGGAAGGCCAAATGTAGCAGGGAAGGGGAAGTCATTTGACTCAGCTAGG
>QEPC01001225.1:101782-116134 GCA_003113815.1 Sphenodon punctatus
TTTAAAGGTTAAAACCAGCACCTTGAACCTGGCCCGGTGCTTTATAGGCAGCCAGTGCAGAGCCCGGAGCACTGGTGTCATGTGCTCCCTGCGACCCGCCCCCGTAAGGAGACGGGCCGCGGCATTCTGCACCAGCTGCAACCTCCGGACCAGCTTCTCGGGCAGCCCCACGTAGAGCGCGTTGCAGTAATCCAGCCTCGAGGTGATGAAGGCATGGATGATAGTGGCGAGGTCGGAGTCTGAGAGAAGTTGCAGGAACTCTAGTGCCCTTTACCCCAGAAATAGGACTGATGGGGAAATACCCAGAAGCAAAGATTATACAAAAAAGGGCAGATTCATGTAAAAAGCTCTGCCTGGTGGCAATCAGTTTAATTGCAAGGAAATGGAAAGTTGTAAAAGGACCCACCTTCGTCGAATGGATGAACCACCTTTGGTATATGTTCTCTATGGAAAAAACAACATTGGGATTGAGAGAAAGAAAACAGTGAAAAGACTTTGAAGCAACATGATATCCCTGCATGACCATAATGCAACATGAAACAGTCAAAAAAGATGAAAATGCATACTTGTTTGACCTTTATATCTAAGGGACAAAGATGCACCAGACCTGGCAAAGTTTGGGGTGGGAAGAGGAGTACAAGCAACCAAACTGTAAGATTTAAGATTTGAGAGTGTGAAATATTGGTATGTTAAAAGTTAATACAAATATATTTTTTTTAAAACAAAACAAGAAAATATCCCACATCCTTGACCTGCCAAGATTTCTCATCCTTCTTTCAGAACTGGGTTGGGACCATCTCCTCTTTGGGGTAGTGACTGTCTATTCTTTGTGTGATCATTACATTACGTAGCACTGTTAAGGTTGCCACCTATGTATATTTTTCCAGGCCACTTATGAAAAATACGTGTTTCATGTCCTGCATTAGAACCCATGGCACCAATGCAGGCCCTGCAACATGTATTTTTCATAAGTAGCCCAGAAAAATATACATCGGTAGCAACCCTTAAGCACTGTGGGGCCATGGGATGCCTGTGTGATACACAGAATAAGCCAACGTAATTCTAAGCCAGGTCCTGTCTGGAAGGCCAGCACCATCGTCCCCAGCTCCTGGCATACAGACCACCACTGGTGCTGTAGGCTTTGGTGACTGACTCTGGAGACCAGTGCTTTCCAAGTTGCACCCCACAGGCCTGTGAAACCAGCCATGACTTCAGCGTAGCTTTCTCCCTAGGGATGGCAGGGGAAGCATAGGATGAGAGGGTAGCTGGTTCTAGTTGACTCCCTAACCTTGAGTCGAAGCTCTTGTTAACACCCCGTTTCAATGACACCAAGGGAAAACAAACACCTCACTCCACCTCTCCCTCCACCTCTGCGTATCAATTGCACTGCCCTGATGTGACACTTCAAATATTATACCATAGAAAACACAATTCGGGCCAGTCAGTGAGGTGGCAAGTGGCAACAGGTGTAGGGTCAGTGGTCAGTTCCTGTAGCCCTGTTGGTTCATCTTATTCCATAGCTTGAAAGACAAAACATCACATAATGTCTGAGCCAGAAGCACTTCACCAAAATGCCCAGAGGACAAGAGCCTTGTTGGATTCCAGCTCATGCTGGGTTCATATGGGCAGAGTCCGCTAGCCATGGGGATGACCCACTTCTGCCTTAGTGCCAGCTATCATCTGCTTGAATTTGATCTGGGCCAGCATAATCCAGCTGCAAGATCACATAACCCGAAAGGAGCTCCTGCCTTCAACTTGTGGGCTGTGAGGCAGAACGTGGACACTAGGCACTGCCCAAAGAATCCCACATACACATTTCCTTGGCATCTGTCTGACACTCCTGATGAACCTCCTTTGCCTTCAACATCTCTCTGTATTCTGGGGCGGATCATGGTATTGCACCTGGAGTGTGCTGGGCACTTCACAGAACAGCTGAAAGTAGTGGTACCCACCCCAGAGATCCCACAGCACAGGCAAAAAGGGTGGGAGGACACATGTCACACTAGTAGGGCTGTCTAGCTGCTTGCAGTAGAGCCACATGCCAGGGTGCTTAGTTGTATGTTACTAATTGCTGCATGGGCAGGCTTCATGCTGTCTGCTCATTGGAAGGGGGGAGGAAAAATGAGAGGGGGGAGCAGGGAAGGGGAGCGGAGATAGGAAATAGGCAGAGAGAGTAAAGAATGAAAGGGGAGCTTATTATTGAAGCCCTGAATAAAAGGGATCAGGAGATGGAGAGCAAGATACTTGCTTTTTCTGACAACATCAGGAAGCTGACACTGGAAGGGTTGACCGACCTCACTACTCCTTTGCTGCCTGGTGTGGAGGCTGCTTCCAAGGAAGGAGCAGCCTGTAAGATGGGGGTGCTCAACTTTAGTTGTTGGAAGTGCCACAATAAATTGGATGGCCCAATAATGGGATGCCCGTTCATTCTACTCTCAGCCCAGACATCCCAGCCTCCTGACCCAAATTTTGAGTTTTCTTCCCAAATGCCAGAGGGGACACTATGAAGAATCTCCCTTGCAGCAATGTCAGCAGCAGTTCTCTTGCTCTCAGGGAGAGTGGCAGCTCTGTGGGCTACAGACAATAGTTGATGGGCTAATTGTCTGAGAGCTGTAGTAGGGGATGACCTCAAAGGCTGATGCAGAGCCTTTGGACTGCATGATAGGTTAGGCACCCTTGCTCTAGGAGCCTTTTAGGCTGGCTTACCCGCTCCATGTAGTAGTTTCTTGTGTTGATCACTAGCAACTAGGTCCCAGGATTCACACAGTGAAGACTGCACACAAAGCATGCACCCTGAGATAACTGGGTGGATCATGGGATGTGCACTCATCTTAATCCTAGGAGCCACAATCCACTTACCCAAGAGTAGTATCACTGAGGGCTTGGTTTGTGGATTGTTGCTAGGGTAATTTACACACTTTTGTGTAACCTGACACTCCTGGGTTTGTTGCCAGCTGGAGGGACTGAACTGGGGACTGCTATAGATCCCCTGGCCTTGAACCCCCAGCCTCCAGAGTGTAGCTGCTGATGTCACCATCCAGACCTGCTTCTACTGCTTAGTCTTTTTCCAGTCTGTCTGACCCCACCTTCTCCTGTGTGTCTTCCCTCTAGCTCTGCCTCCCAGCTTCCTTATTGGGCATCAGCTGCCAGTATATAAGGCATGCTGGTACCAACAGGAAGCTGGGTGCAACAACATCTCTCCTCACTATTCTTGTGACTAGCTCCTCCACACTCCACTCCTTGCTCTCTTCATGCTGTTCTCCCCTTGCTGTGTTCCTGACACCTTGACTCTGAGTGCCTTGTTTCCTGTACTCCTTCTGTGTTTCCCACTCAGGGTCTTGATGATGAGCCATACGTTTCCTGAGATCGGAGAATGATAATGAGTATGCTCCCTGAGATTGGAGGATGGCTGAGACATCTCCCCTTCCTGGCCCCCTCTCTGGTTTCCACGCATGTCCTTTCCCTTTGCTGACCTTTCTCCGTGTGACAACCACGTGCTCCAGCTGCATGAACTTCTACCTTTGAACTAGACCTGGCTCGAATAACTCTGTAGAGTTAACAGGTTTATGAATCTGTGGGCGGTCTGTCACCACCATACCATTAGAGGAGGCCAGTGTGCCACACGTCTATGCTACATTTGGCTCAGAGGCAAGTCCTGAACCCAGGGTGATACATTTCCTCTGTGTTTGCCACTTGGTCCTGACCTAAGTGTTTACTCCAAACCTGAGTTTACTACACCAGAGTAAGGATAGTTCAAATTTCAAGGGGTAAAGAAGTGATAACTGCTGGTAAACCATGCATTTATTGCTTTGTGTGAGCACTTTCAGCATGTGGTTACCACTTGCTTATTCCATTGTACTACTTACACCTGAAATTATTAGGAAAGCTCTGTCATAGATTTACCACAGGATTGAAAGCCCTGCTCCAGATGAGGTGTCCATGTGAATGCCCTTCCATGATATGCTAATTAGAATAAAAGAATTGTAGAACTGTAGAGTTGGACGGAACCTCAGAGGAATCCTCCCTTGTAACACTGGATGTTAACAAATGAGAGAGAGGATAGCCCCCTGGAGTCCAGGTTCCCTCCATGCAGCCCCCACTCAAATGCTTAGCATATAGAACCTTATAAGCGGGAAGTCCCCATGTGTATTTCTTGTGTGTTCAGGCAGTCCCACTCAGCCCACATTCATAGTTTTAGTGTGATGAGCCTAATACATGGGCAAGCGTTTTTTCCTGCCATGCTCTGCCCACCAACCCCTCCCTCTCAGTATCCCACCCCCTCCTGTCATGACACACAGCTGTAGCAAATCATGGGAAGAAAAGCTGCACCAGCTGTTTCTTACTTCTGGACTACTCTGAGTCTGGGAGACGGTCCAGCACCTGCTATCCTCACCCACCAATGGAGGTTCATCGCTGGATTTATACCTGCCAGCACTTGGTGGCTGGAAATAACCTTTTGCTATGTACACAATGCTGAGTTTGTTGAGCAAATCACATACTTTATTGAGCACCTACAGTGAAAATTGAAAATAAAAACTGAAATCAAAAGCAATCAGTCTTTGCATGTTGTCACCACCCAGTTTCTAACATCCATGGATCAGTGACGTACTGGCAGGTAGCAGCACATGGTTTTATTGGGATCTTGCCCACTGTTGTGTTGGAAATCCCTCTTGGTTCGCATAAACCCCCCAGTCAAACATGTACCTTTTGTTGCACCCCCTCTCTAGCATCTTTTGCATTACCATACAGTTGGGGCGGAAAACATTCCTGCTAGCAAGGGCGCTCTGCATTTCTCTGGGTGTCCAAACATTGTATAGGGCAACAAGCTCTCCTTTGGTTGGTTCACATTCCCTGTACCCCGTGTCACCTGTGTCCCCCTAAGAGATTCATTTCCACCATTCAATTGAGGCACTCCCGGTGGCCCCATGAGTATCCTCTCACTGTCATCAGGACAGTGATGACAAAAAACAGCAGGGAAGGTCCAGCCTCCATTAGTGGGTGCATCCATATGAGACAGTAACCCAATTTGGTCAGCCTTACCCCAGTTTGGGCACTGTTGTCATATGATGCAGTGGCTCATATGCCGCAGATGTTCACCCCACCCCAGGAAGGGGCAGTCAGTCAGCTGCTATGCACTGCTTCATCAAAAGGCATGGGATGCTCTGAGTAGTAGCATTACCCAAACTGGGGTAAGGCTGCCCAACTCAGGTTGCTGAGCTGCCACTTATGTGCAGGGCCCTGTGCTGCCCCACCACATGGCGAGGCCTACCAGTACCAGTGAGCAGCGGGCACAGTCACCATTCCCGCACCTCCACATCATGGGGCAGGATGGTGGGTGGGCCAGGGGATGGTGGGTGTGGCAGTGCCAGGTGCCTGTACATGTGGCTGGTGTCTCAGCCCACCCTGGGGCTTGGCAGGATGTCAGACAGTGGCCTGCCCAGTTTCCCCGCAGGGGGGTGGACTGTGTGCCCTGCTCTCCTCACTGGCCCTGAAGTGTGGTGGCTGTAATTGCCCATCCTGGGGCACATGGGGGATCGGTTCCGCCTGGTTTGTGTGGCTGTACTCAGTGACTGCCCTACTTCTGGCAGTGCACAAACATCCAGAAAAGCAGCGACTCATTTGCATCCCACTCTCTCATCTCATCCAAGGCTCCCACTCTTCTGTTGAACTTGGAACTGCACCAAGGTTGTGCAGTGTCTGTACTCAGTCATGCATACACAGAACCTCATTGTGTGTATGTGCCAGTGCCAGTGCCACCCTTTGAGTGCATAGGCTGCCTCCCAGGACGGGTCTGACAGTTCTCTCTGTACATTAGGCCCCACCCAAATTTCAGCTAGGCCAGGGTTTCCAGCATCTCCCAACTTCTCTTGGTCCCGTACACTGTGCAGCTACAGCACTCACAGAAAGAAGCCAATGTCATTTGGCTTTCCTGGGCAAACAACCCTGAGCAATAGCTTTATATGGTCTTATGGCCCCTCATGCTCATTGCAAGCAAAAACTCTTACTTTCAGAAGATAAGAAATTATATGAGTTACTTCTAACCAATGGGCAGCTCTGCTCCCACTCAAGCACAGAGACATTCACTGCCTTGCAGATCCCACCACACCAAACCATTTCTTAACATTCAATGGTTCCCATCCACCCCAATTAAAACATCCCATGCTTCCATGATGCGAACATTTGTAACATTTTTAAATGAGTTAGCATGTGCACTGATGTGCTTGTGACAGAAATGTCTACGTAGTTTAGTAGCCACCTGTCATAACTCTTACACAAATTCAACTTAATGCCAGTTAGGATGCAGAACTGGTTTATGTTGAGCTTGAAGCACAAAACATCAAATGAGGACTTACAGACTTCAGTCTCTCAATTTCCTATTGTGGCTCACAGGAAATAATGAAGACAACCAAGGTTCAGGTTACAAAAATAAGAGGAAACAGGTGTAACTTGCCAAAACAGAGAAGTAAGGTTATAGTCACCCATTTAAAAAAGTCCAGGAGGTCGAGGGCAGGTTATTCTATGATACAGCAAGGGTTCTGCAGAGTGCTAGAAAAGTCTGTCTCCACTAAAGCAGAGGAATGCGGTTTGTTGCAAGGATAAGAAATGGAGCCTAATAAAGTCTTAAAAAGCAACAGCTGAAGGGGGATCCAAATGCAGTGCTTAATCAATTTCGTTAGTCCATGAAGCAGGGAGCAGCTAGGCAGAGCTGTGTCCCTCTTTAAGAAAGGGACTTGAAAATTAAGTTAGCAGCCCTATAAGGTTACAAAGAGCACTTGGGACTATAAAGGAAGCAGCCTGAAACCATGAGAGCACTCTGTGCCTGATCTCTGAAGCAAGAGCAGCTCTCCGCAAGACTACTATCCATGGTCCTGAGGACTGCTACCAGAGGATAAGTGAGAACAGCTAGAAAGTGGAGTGCTGACCTGACATAGCAGAGGCCCTGGAGCTATAAGTGCCATGCCCATATGGCTGGTTCTGATATACAGAGACTGTATGGAGATAGTCATTTGAAGGGACTGTTGAGGGAAAACTGAGCCCTATGAATAGCCAGCCAGAGGACTGATACTGGGATAAGCTGGGTTTGCTTACATGGCACTACAGAAACTGTGAGAGACTTTGTATGCTGTGGACTTTGGTGTATGATGAAGGAATATTGTTTGGCACTGTGAATAAACTGTGTAAAAGCTAATTCCCTGTAAAAGCTGACACTTTGGGGCCCCAATCCTGACAGAATTTACCTTAGTGAGACTCTACCCTGTCACAGTCTTCCTAACTCGCTGAAGCTTCTGAGTCAGGAATATACTCATAAAGGGTCTGCCTGGAAGAGAAGAGCTCTGTATGGAAGACTGCAACAGCCACCTGGATTGGCAGTGCCAGTGCAGCAACATATACACACATCACAAGCTTTGCAAAAACATTTTCCAACCAATAGTCAGCCTGTGACCAGCAGCAGCCAATAGCAGCTCATGCTCGGCATGCAGCCAGTCCTGTAAGGACACATGACCAATAGTGGCCAATAGTTGCTCACGTGCGGCATGCAGCCAATCCTAGCTAGGCAGCCACCTAGCTCTTTAAGCTGTTCAAAACATTTGGTGCACGGTCTGCAGAGTTCACAGACTCCAGAACCACACAGCCATGGAGATGCATGCTGAGAACATCCTTGTGCTCGTTCTCCAGGCCTTTCTTACCACTGCTGAGTAGAACCTGTGAGCTGAGTGATCCAACAGATCCAAGCCTTCTGCTGTTGTTGGCAGAATGTGATGTCAAGGCACAGACTCTTGCTCGATCTGTGGCCAGGATAGTGGGGTGCAACACACTGCAGGAGTGGCTCCTGCTTTATCGTCTACCTCTGGTGACAATGGACCATGCTGGGGAGGATCAAAGCTGTGTAAGGACAGCTGATGCATGCAGAGAAGTACTTATCAGGAGACATGGCTGTAATCAGTGCCATGCACAAGGCTGTACCCACCCAGAGGCTCGTCTTGGTCAAGGAGAAAAGCCCAACCTGATGGGAGAACATGTGGTCTTCATGGGGATGCTAAGTGGTTCACAAAGTTCAGGATGTACTGTCATCTCATCCTGCAGATAGCCAAGATCCTCAGGTCATAACTGGAGAAACAGAGCACGGTGATGCGGTCATCCATCCTTGTGGAGAAGTATGTTGCCATCACCATCTGGAAGCTCACCACTCCAGACTCCTGCTGCTCTGCTGTCCAGCAATTTGGTGCTGGAACCTCCATGGTGGGCACTATACTTGTGGAGGTTGGCACAGAAATTGTGCAAGTGCTGCTGGACTGGGTGGTGCAGTTGGTTGATCCCGCAAAGGTAATGAAGGGCTTTTTAGGCAGGAAGGGTTTCCGGACTGCATAGTGGAAATTGATGGGAGCCATATCCCCATCATCTGCCCACCCCATAGCAAGAATGGCAACCTGAACTTGAAGGGGGTTTTCTGTGGTTCTCGAGGACCACTGCCCAGTTCATCGATGTGCTGGCCAGGTGGTCCAGTAAGAGCCACAACCCCCACATCTTCCATCAGTCCCCCTTCTTTGGCCGTGTATACATCAGAGACATTTGACCCTCAACTGATACGTGCATTAAAGGGCTGCTCATGAGGCCTGTTGTTCTCTTGAACCTTGCATATCCCCTGAAGCCCCGGCTCATGAAGGCATACAGCGTTGCCCACACCCCAGAGCAAAGGTACTTTAACCTGGCAGCTCAGCACCACCTGTTCTGTAGTAGAGAGGGCTTTGAAGCTTTTACACCAGAGCTGGAGATCAATTTCTGTTAGAATTGATTTCCAGCTAGAGACCGCTCCACTATCAACCACCACCTGTGTTCTCCACAACTTCTGTGAGACCGGCAGGGCTGCATTGGAGATTCCCCTGCCAGTTACCTCTGGCAAGCCAGTGTCCCTGTTCTGGGACCAGCTGAACTGAGTTGCGCATTGCCTGAGGGATCTGGGATGCCTTGGGCCAGCATATCAACAGCAATGTTAGTCCCAGTACCCACCATCAGTGACAGTTTTATGAGCATCAATGCACTGTTTCAAATTATCTTTTTGTAATATTAGTAAAGCCTTTAAAAATGTTTCTTGTGTGTCACTGTGTTTTCATCTGGTCCATCCATCTCCCCACCCCCAGCACCAGGAGGGCGTACTTTCCCTCTCTGTGCTATTTCCCAACAGGCAACATTTCCCTGTGCATTCCCCTTTTGGCTTTAACAGATTAGCTGGCTGCATTCCTGAACCTCTTCATTTCCTACTGGCATTCCCAGGCTAGCTGGGTCTGGAAATGACAATAGGAAGCAGAGGCACTACAAATTCTCCCTCTCCTCGGCTATCTCCCTAGCTAGAAAATGCTATTATGCCTCCAGGATCGAATCTTTCTCTCGCGACCCTCGCCGCCTCTTCTCTACTTTTGACTCCCTTCTTAAACCCCCCTGCCCTCCTCCGCCCTCTTCCCTTGCTGCTCAGGATCTTGCATCATTCTTCACCTCAAAGATTGACAAGATCCGTCAGGACATTGCCTCCCACCCACCTCCTCATCCTGCTCCTGTACCTCCCCCTCCCCCCACATCCTTCCCTCCTGCCTCTCTCTCGAGAAACTCTCCGCTCTGCTCTCTTCATACAACCCCTCCACCTGCCCCCCTGACCCGATCCCCTCCTGCCTCCTGACCTCTATTGCTCCCGCTGTCGCCCCCCCCACTTCTACACGTCATCAATCTCTCCCTTTCCACAGGCTTCTTCCCCTCTGCCTTTAAGCATGCCACTGTCTCCCCCATCCTCAAAAAGCCCACCCTGGACCCATCTGACCCCTCTAGTTACTGGCCAGTCTCCCTCCTTCCCTTTGCCTCAAAGCTCCTGGAACGTGTCGTCTACTCCTGCTGCCTGGACCTCCTCTCTGCCAACTCCTCCCTGGACCCTCTCCAATCCGGCTTCTGCCCACTCCACTCTACTGAAACTGTCCTGGCCAAGATCACCAATGATCTACTTGTCGCCAGCCAAAGAAATCTGGTAAAGCAAAGGATTTGGCAGCTTTGACCTCCTGGAAAGTAGCTCCGCAGTTATGCTTCTTTAAGCAGCTGCATAGAGCTGAGCCATACTTAGATATTCTAAAGGATGGCATACTCCGGAGAGCCTTTACAAGCCTCCGCTTCCAACTTCTTCCCACCGCTGTGGTGGAGGGCCGATACAAGAATGTGCCTTATGAGCTGCGGTTTTGTCCTTGTATGAACTCTGTGGTCAAAGACCTAGAACATTTTGTGTTTTTTTGCCCCTTTTACGAATCCCTTAGACAGACCTGGTTAATCTGCTAAGGGGAGAGAGAGGTCATTTTAATAATGACACATTGATAGAGTTACTTGTATCTCAGGACGATAACCATATATGGGCTGTAGTCACTTTTGTTTTGCTGGCAATCAGAACTCGTAAAGCAGCAATAGGGTGCTGATATTACTCTCAACTGCTTGCTCTATTTTTGTTAGGCAGAGGACCTCGTTTGATCTTTTTGAGCTGTTTTTACTTATGAAACTGTATACTATGACTGCCTTGTTTGGCGGTTGGATTAATTCCTAGTTGATGTTTTTGTATATTTGTATTTGTTATTTGTTATTTTGACTATG
Organism: Sphenodon punctatus; assembly: GCA_003113815.1. NCBI lineage: Eukaryota > Metazoa > Chordata > Lepidosauria > Sphenodontia > Sphenodontidae > Sphenodon > Sphenodon punctatus. Next base: position 112,403 of record QEPC01001225.1, read on the forward strand.
GCGAAAGCCAGTGTTTAATAAATTATTATTATACTTGTCGCCAAATCTAAGCGCCACTACTCCATTCTTGTCCTCCTTGACCTCTCTGCTGCCTTTGATACTGTCGACCACTCACTCCTATTGGACTCACTTTACTCTCTGGGCTTCCGTGGCTCTGTCCTTGACTGGTTCTCCTCCTACCTCTTTGACCACTCCTTTAAAGTCTTGCTCCCCAAGTCAAACTCCTCCTCCCTCCCCCTCTCGGTTGGGTTCCCCAAGGCTCTGTCCTTGGCCCTCTCCTCTTCTCTATTTACACCCTGTCCCTTGGCAAAATTATTGCCTCCCACGGGTTCCAATATCATCTCTACGCTGATGACACCCAACTCTATCTTTCTACCCCCTCTCTCTCCTCTTCTGTCCACTCACGCCTCGTCAACTGCCTCTCTGATATCTCCGCCTGGATGTCCCGACGTCAACTCAAGCTCAACATGGCCAAGACCGAACTCCTCATTTTTCCTCCCTCCTCTTCCTCTCCCTCTAACCTGCCCATCTGCATCGATGGAGTCACCATCCATCCTGTTCTCCAAGCCCGTAGCTTGGGCTTCATCTTTGACACGCACCTCTCTTTTAAACCTTACATTGACTCTGTTGCCAAATCCTGCCGATTCGCCCTCCATAACATTGCTCGGATCCGCCCCTTTCTCTCTACCTCCTCGGCCAAAACCCTTGTTCATGCCATGGTTATCTCTCGCCTCGATTACTGCAACCTCCTCCTTGCTGGCCTCCCTCGCTCTCACCTGTCCCCCCTTATCGCAATCCAAAACTCCGCTGCCAAGGTCATTCACTCTGCCCGTCGCTTCGACCATGTGCAGCCTCTCCTCTTCTCTCTTCACTGGCTCCCCCTTCCTGAACGTATCCTGTTTAAACTCCTGGTATTCACGTTCAAAACACTCCACAACCAAGCTCCCCCTTACCTCTCGGACCTAATCTCCCTACGCACTCCTGCACACGCCCGCCGCTCTTCCTCTGTCCCCTCCCTCACTCTCCCTCGTTTCTCCTGCTCACCTAACCACCTTCGACCCTTCTCCCTCGCTGCCCCCCATGCCTGGAACTCCCTCCCTACCCACATCCGCCTTGCCCCCTCCCTCTGCTCCTTCAAATCCCTCCTCAAGACCCACCTTTTCCTCGCCGCCTTTCCCAATGTCTGCTAGTCGTTCCCCGTATACTTACTGTCTGCCCTCCTCTGCAGACTGGTGCAACCAAGCCATGCACACATACCTGAGACTTTGCATCCACTTGAATGTTTGTTTGTCTTCTCCCCTGTCTCTCCCACTGTCCTCTCCCTGTCTTCCCCCTCCTTGTCTTTTAGATTGTAAGCCACAGGCAGGGTTCGCGTCTATTGTATGTTTTTGTACAGCACCAAGCACCTGACTGGTGCTATATAAATGTTTATAATAATAATAATAATTAATTAATAATGCACAGTTGTGACTGGCCAGCACCTGATATTTGTCTGTGGCTTTCCAATGGTAGTTTGAGTTTCCTTTGCACGCTGGCATTCCCCCACTGGGCTACTATGGGGTCCCACACCCTCAAGTGCAGGGCCAGTGGACTCCCTCCCCACCTTTAAATATAGAACTATATTTATTAAAATTGTTTATTTTTCCACCTGGTCATTTCAGGAGCACCTTGGCCCGGTTGCTTGGGTGGCAAGACTGGCAGTGGGACATCTTCCTGGTCTTCCTCCTGAAGATCTGGCTGTGAAAGAGCATTCATGGGAGGTGAGTGAAAATGATTGGTGTGTGGGAATCATGTCTGGCCCAGGAACTGTTCCCTGGCATGAGTGCAGTGCAGAGGGGGCTCGGGTCTTTCTCTGGGAATGGAGTGCACGGGGAACCAGGGTGGGTGATCAAGTTCCATGTAGGGGGCATGAATGGCCAATGGTGGTTAGGAAATGGTGCCTGCCCCTGCACATCAATGCTTTCAGTCATGGCAGCAACATTCTCGAGCAGGGAGGTCTGGAGCTGGATGGACTGAGACAGGCTGCTTTGTATCTATGCCCACATCTCACCCATATCCTTGCTTGCCTTCTTGATCACTCTGTCCAAACATTCAAACTGCTGCCAGAGGGGGCCCAGTTCCTATCCTCCCACCAGCAGTCCAGGTGGGTCTTGTCAGCAAAGGCCATGTGTTCTACAGTGTTCTGCCACATCAGCTGCCTATGCTCCATGGCCATGCTATTAATGGAGTTGTGGATCATGTCCGCCACCATGTGATCTCCCCAAGCAGCTCCCTTGACAAATCCTCCCTGTGTTGCCAGTTGTGGACCCACAGGTCCTAGTTCTGCTCGGCATTTGTGGCAGGAGGTTCCGTTCACACCCGTTGTGCTGGCAGACCTGTAGCAAGGCAAGGCAACAAGGAAAGCCATTAGTTCAGATCGCCCCACCCACCTTCCCACCCTGGTATTTCATGTCCAAGCCCACACAAAGGGATGCGAGAATGAGCACCTGGCCCATGTGGCTGCTGGGCAATTGCTGCAATGGGATCCCAGCACCACGCAGTTCTCCTCCCGCAATCACTGAAGAACATACAGAAATCACCCACTGCCATTCATGCCATCCCCCGGGTGCCATTTTGGCTCCCCCCCATACTAGTTTACCAGTCCGCCATGGTATCTTCCCACCCACTTCCTGCACCTACCTTTCCTGTCTGGTGAAGCCTTTGCCACCCCCTCTACCTGCTGCTCCAGATGGAGATCCGCATCCAGCACAACCCCCAGACTCCGGACCTGTTGAGCTACAGGAGGACGAACCCCCCTTCAATCAGGAGGGGGCGACACCTCCCTCACTCTCCCCACCAACATCACCTCCGTCTTATCGGGACTGAGCTTCAGTCTGCTCTGCCACATCCATTCCACCACGACCCCCAAACACTGGGATAGCAACGAGATGGCAGGGTCTGGGTCAGCCGAAAAAGAGAGGTACAGCTGTGTATCATCAGCATATTGGTGACACCGCACCTCGAACCCTCTCACGACCTCCCCCAAGGGCTGCATATAAACATTAAATAATAATGGAGACAGAATAGAACCCTGCGGAACGCCGCAGGACAAAACGCGAAGGCAAGATGTTTCAGCTCCCAGCACTATCTGCTGGCTTCTCCCCGAGAGGAATGAACGGAACCACTTAAGAATGGTCCCATCCAGCCCCCCCCAGGTCACGCAGCCATCTCAACAACAGCCCATGGTCCACAGTATCAAAAGCGGCCGAGAGATCTAGCAGGACAAGAAACGTTGAATGTCCTGCATCCATGTCTTGGTGGAGATCGTCAATCAATGCCACCAACACCGTCTTGGTGCCACAGCCGGGGCAGAACCCAGATTGAAAAGGGTCCAGAAAACCAATGCTATCTAGATCCACCTGGAGCTGGATCGCCACCGCCCGTTCAATAGCCTTCCCTAAAAAGGGAAGGTTAGAGACAGGTCGGTAGCTGGCGAGTGCGTCCACGTCCAATGATGGTTTTTTCAGCAGGGGGTGCACCACAGCCTCCTTGAGACTAGGTGACAACCTCCCTTGCTTCAAGGACGCATTGATCACCCTCGCCAACACTGTCCCCAACGTCTCCCTGGAGGCTTTCATCAGCCAGGACGGGCACAGATCGAGTTCACAACTGGTGGCTCGCACAGACCCCAGGACATCCCCTGCATCGGCTGGCATCACTTCCTTAAACTCCCCCCACAAAGTTGGACCAGAC
>QEPC01001225.1:118303-145552 GCA_003113815.1 Sphenodon punctatus
CCCCCCCCCCCCCACCCCCACCCAGCAGGTCTCATGGATCCAGGCAGGGCAGCAGAGCAGCGGGAGCAAATAGCAACAGCAGCAACGGACCCCCCTCAGCAGCAGCAGATGGAAACAGCCCCAGGTAGGTCCTTGCCTCTGCTCTGTGACCCCACCTGCCTCATACCCTATCTTCTGCTCTCCAGTTTGCCCCTGACTGCTACAGCCGCTCATTCCTTGAACTCTTGTGTTCGTGCTACCTTGTCTCCAGTTTTGACCCATGCTCTGCCTACACCACACTCCCCCCTGACCTTTTGGCAAAGAGGCTTGTGCTACCTGATCTTCAGTTCCTGACCCACATACTGCCTAGACCATGCTCCCACCTGACCTTCTGGCTAAGATGCTTGCGCTATCTGATCTCCAGTTCTTGACCCATGCTCTTGCCTGACCCTCCTGCTAAGATGCTTGCACTAACTGATCACGCAGTGGATGCACATCTGATCCTGTTGCAATGCACCTGTGGGCCTGACCCTGCACCAGCTTACCATACATGTGACAAACTTTGACCTGCAACTTCTCAGCTTCATGAATGCATCCCCATTCCTCCCCATGTGCCTCTCCCCTTGCTGCCCACCCCTGTCCATTCTAGATTGTAAGCCCCTCAGGGCAGGGACCTGCCTCTATAGTCATGACTGTTCAGTGCCAAGTACATTGCTGGTGCTAGATTAATAACCAACCAATCATCATCATCATTAGATAGGGATGCTGATTTGCCACTTATTCACCACTTGAAAATGTGATGTCTGAAAGTACCCTAAAATACTGCACCCCAGTGCTAATCTCCCTATGAGAACAAGCTCAGGAAAGTCCTAACAGAGCAACGGAGCCATTGGAACAGAGGGAGAAAGGAAAAGAGGGATGCAGGTGAGGTGCAGAGAGGTTGGGAGTGGAGGAGTGATGGCAGGAACTCATCAGACTTGTCTATGTGCTCTGTACACAAAGAAACAGGAAAATAAACAACCTATCAAACAAGAAGCATGAAGGCAGCCCAGCGGCACATGTCTGGAAACGTTACCGAGCACATTAGCACCCAGCTGGGTAAACAGGAAGTGCAACTGCCAGCCAGACCTGATGTATTCTGTATCCCTTTGAAAATTCTATTAATATTCAGACCAAGGGAGATTCAGGAGTAACCTCTTTCCTGCTGGCAGGTATAGTGAGACCTCATACACTGCATGGAGACTAATGACACCTTAGGATGTGAGCAGCACATCTCTTTTCTAGATGCTCTTGGAAGGAGCGGGGGATAGCATGGGAGAGGCAGTGACCTAGTAAGTAAGTAAGTAAATATTTTATTGTTTGACCGTCGGTCTTCAACAACATATGACAAACAGGCCAAATAGCCAAAAGTACACAATACAAATTCAAAAATTACATGTAGAAAACCAGCTACTCAATAAAAATAAAATGGGTAAAAAATCAATAATTAGGTGTATGAATCCTCATAGGGGCCAAATTTATCTTTCCCTAGATTCAAATCTCCTCATATACCTATGGGCTCACTCCCTATACTCTGTAAAAATTGGGTAGGGCCCGCCCTACCCTCCCGGAGATTATAGGGACCACGCATATCCCCTTCAAGTAGAGAGCCAAAAACCTTGTCATTCTAAGGGCTTTGATCAACTACCCTTAGCCTTCACTAGCTCTACTCGGAGGGCCATTCCAGAATTTGGATTGCATCCTTTGAAGGATGCACACTAAGCCCTTAATTGAGTCCTTAATTGAGTCGAGGGGATCCCACCCCCATAAGTCAAAGTCAAGGCCCCGGGCCAATGGCCTTCTTACCTTCCAGATCTCAAACCAGGGATTTTACCAAAACATATTGGCTCTTCAGGGGAATTGCTCCCCAGTTAGTGTCCCTCCAAGAGCCTCCTCCTAACTTGGAGGGTTTTCCAACAAAAATTTGCCACCGCCCGAGAGATTTCAGAGTCATAAGGGGCAAGTAGCTTCCTTAATACACAGCAATCCATGGTTGACCCCCTCAACATCCCACTCTCATCCAGATATTTAACTCTAAGGCCAGTTAACATGGGGCAGACAAGAAGGATATGCGCTGGCGAATCTACCAACCTCCGGTCACAGAATGTACAGAACCATTGCTCGTACGGCACCCCCCTGTACCGGCCATCCAGAAGGGCTGAGGGAAAACCATTACACTTGTTGGCATAGGCAGATCTTCTACCAAAATCTTGCCATTCGAACTGATAGCTTTGCCTCGCCTCCAGTGGGTTAAACAGGATGTAATCAGGGGCAACCTTCTGTTCCCTAAGTATCACTCTTTCCATCTGTAGCGTTTGTCTCCGATTCTACTTTTAATGAGGCTTCTGGCTGCTCTAAAGCCAAGCGGCTTCAGAGACTGGGGTGAGAAACCCAATTTGTAAGCCTCTTGCTCTGCTGCCTTCATCCATTTGTCCCCCAGCCCTGAATCCAGGGCCAACTCTAGGAGCATAGCCTTATAGGAGGGGAAGAGGGCCAGCTTACTCCAGAAGATCACCACCAACTGGAGGGCGTGCACTCTCAAAGGTGCCACAAGGGATTCGTATCTCAGCAGCACTTGGGGGGTACCCCTAGGTACCCCCAAGATCATTCTGAGGAACCTGTTCTGAATGCTCTCCAATTTATCCAAATAAGCGAGTCCCCAAACCGGCAGAGCGTACAACATTTGGCTTACCGTTTTTGCTCGAAAGAGCCGGAGGGCCGGTAAAACCAGCTTCCCCCCCTGCCCAAAATAGAATTCAACTATTGCCATTGATTTGCCTGCCACTCCCTTAACTGCCTCAAAGTGGAGATTCCACCTAGCCGAAGCTGAGAAGATTACCCCCAAATAGCGGAATGACCGCACCTGCTCAATCTGCATGCTTTTTATAGACCAGGAATGGACTTTCTGGGCACCCTTTGGACCCGCTATCAAAACCTTGGTCTTACTATAATTGATAACCAATTTTTCCTCTTGACAGTAGTCCCCAAACCTCTGCATCGCCCGCTTTAGGCCCACTTTAGATTGAGAAATCAGGACCGTATCATCCGCATACAGGAGGAGAGGTACCCCCCGGTCGCTGATTTTGGGGGCATGAATATCTATCTCTTTCATATGAGCCACTGCATCATTTAGGTAAAGGTTAAACAAAGCTGGGGCCAACAAGCATCCTTGTCGGACCTCAGCGTTCACCCGAACCGGTTTGGACAATGCTTGCCCTGAGTCAAAACGGATCTGAAGAGAGTTCCCCGAGTGCACCCTAATTAGTAGGAACAGTAGTCTGGGCTCTAGGGATAAGGAGTTTAATTTTGTCCAAAGGCGCTCTCTATGGATTGAGTCAAACGCCTTTTCAAGGTCGATAAAGCAAAAATATAACCTCCGCCCTCCAACAGCATATTTGGAAAGTAGGGCAGTCAATACAAAGATATGGTCCATCGTGGAGCAGCCCTCCTGGAAGCCTATCTGTTCGAGTGCAATTATGTTAGAGCTATCCATCCAGGCCTTCAGTTTACCAAGAAGAAATCTGGTGTAAAGTTTGCCAATTACACTCAGGAGACTTATCGGACGGTAATTACCTGGCAAACTGGGATCCCCCTTCTTATATATTGGCACCACGATGCTGTTAAGCCAAGATGCTGGGAGGTTGCCTGTTTCATTTATGGAGGAGAATAAGGGGGCTAACCTTTTAGCCCACTATTCCAGATCTGATTTTAAGAGGTCCGGGGGGACAAAATCTGGCCCAGGGGCCTTTCCTGATTTCAGTTGCAGAATAAGGCTTTCTACCTCCTCAGATGTCACCGGTTGCCACTGGGGGAACCTATGCAAGGGAGGGGAAGAGATTTCCACTATCTCTACCTCCGTGCCTGCATACAGGGCGGCATAAAAATCCTCCCAGGTCTCTGCAGGCACTGCAGAGACCTGTGTTACCCTGTTCTCTCTCCAAGTCACTCGGATGGAATCTCAAAAGAGCTTGGAGTCCTGGTCCTTTGCTGCCCCTAGCAATATGGCCCATTGTTGTTTTTGGAACTCGATTTTCTTTTTGGCCAGAAGTTTTCAGTAGCTATTCCGGCTCGATGTCATATGTGTCCTCAACAGCTGACTGGGCTTAACCCTCAGCTTCCTTACCAACCCTCGGAGAAATGACCTGGCCTTCCTACACTCCCCATCAAACCAAGTTGGAAAGCGTATTGGCAATTTGGGCTCCCTGACTGGAAAGCAAGGGATAGAGAAAAATGGGGCCAACAAGGACACCAACTCCTCATAATCTGGCAAAAAGTCCACCTTTAAAGGTTCACTGCTATCTACCGGGCCTGGTATATCCAGAGAGTGGGTAAATGCCAAGATAGAATCTCTTAGGCCCACGGACCATTTAACTCTCCTCCTACCTACCACCCCCCTCCCAGGACAGGTCCGCTGGGGAATAACCCCGGCTGAATTGAAAGAGCATTTGGGATCCATTATCCTCATAGCCAAGGGGAAGTGAAATGATTCGATCCGCGGAATCACCTGCATTTTCTGAACATAGGAGAATAGCAGAGTTGACTTGATACCAAGAAAAAGTCGATGGTACTAGATCCTTGGGGGGCATGGTATGTAAAATTTCCCTCCCAATCATCCACTACCCTGCCGTTTATTATTACCAGGTCAAGCTCCATTTCTAGTTTGTCCATAAAGGTTTTCCTAGCCCCTGACACCGTATCCATGTTCTTTCTTCTAGGGATATACACGTCTGCAAAAGAATCATTTAGAGCTTGAGACCACTGCGGTCCTACCGATGTACCCAACCTTGCATTGAAATCTCCCTCTAAAACTATATGGGCATATGGGAATCTGCACGTAGCCTGGTGAACCTGTTCTATCAATTCTGTCCACAACTCCAGTTCATAATAATGTGAGGAGTCCGGAGGGAAATAGACATTGCCCAAAAGAAGTTCAAACCCCGAGGGGAATAGGCAGTAATACATAGCAAAATAAGACTTAATTGATGCTACTAGATGGACTTGTGCCTGTAAGGAGGAAGCCACTAATAGCCCCAAACCTCCACTTCGTCTACCGTAATGCAACGGTGGAGATGCTTTACCCAGAAGGTTTGGAACCCCCTCCAACTCTTAAGGTCAGATGAGTCTGGCAACCACATTTCCTGAAGGAGCAAAATATCATGCTGCATCAGGAAATTTTGGAAATCCACATCAGCCTGAAGAGCCCTCCAGCCCGCGATATTCCAAGAGACCACTGACAGGCTGGAAAGATCAGTGACCTAGTAGAAATAGGACATCGGACACCCTAAGACTAAAGCTCTAATATTCTGCCAAAGTAATGTGGTGAGGATGGGGGACACAACTCTGACCTCAAACCTTCCCAATCCTGAGCTCCAAGTGATGAAGGGAATATACCTCTTCTGAGTTTGGAGTGCAGAGTAGTCTCCATAATTTTGGTTCCCCCCCATTCTGCCCATGGTTACTCACCAAAATTAAGAAGAAACTGCTCCCTGTACCCCAAACTCAGGGGGATTATATTGCCTTTATTCTCCCATTTTCTACACAGTCATGGTCACTGGGGCACATACTGAACAGGCTCTCACTCCCCTCCTTGCATGGAGATGGGGGTGCTGTGGTACCATAGATGCCATAGTAGCAGTGCACAGCAATGACACCCAAGCCTAAGCTTGTTTTAGCAATTCTCCATGGATGTGGAACTAACCCCCGCTATAGGACAGCTTCACTCTCTGGGATGTGAATTCCAGCAGGTGTGAGGGGGTTATTTTCTTGGAACATCTCCAAGTATGGGCCCTCCCTCATGCCAGGGCCAGCCTTAAAATTTGCAGGACCCAGGGCAAAAGTAGAATGTGGGATCCCCATGGCCTTAGCCTCCACAGTTCCAGCCTTTTATCCCCTTCCTGCAAGGCTCTCCTCTCCCACCCTAGTAGGTGAGGGAGGAGCAGAGCCCTGCAGGAAGCAGTCACCCCAGGGGCTGAGAGTTGCAGGCAGGGAGAGGCCCTACAGAAATAGCCTGTTAAAGAATTTCTGATCCTGAGGCTACCAGGACCAGCCTCCCTGCAGGACCCCCTCCAACTGCCCTGCCTCATGTTGTCTTTTGGATAGACGACAGGGCTGGATCCAGGTAAATGCAGACCCTGGGTTTTGAGAATAAACTTGAAATGACATGTCTGTGGAAAGCACTGGCATAAAATATGGACCCACATAGCCTTGAAAATGAGGAGCCCCAGCCTGTGACAGGCTCATGGCAATTCAGGATGGGCCCCCAAAACATGGGGCCTGTGAGTAAACTAGAAATAACAACATATGCATAAAATACAGGGAGCCCCAGCCCCTGAAAGTGATGTTATATGTTTAACTGAACATCAAAAATGAATTCTGGTAACATTTTACTTTTTCTAATTGGTTACTCAGTGTGTCTCCATTCCTGTTAGGAGGAGGCCACCACAGTCATTTTGTACAGGGCATCAACTTCTGCAAATCCATCCCCAGTGAGTTAAGATGGCCATATATCTCCAAAGACAATGGGTTTCTTCTGGCTCCTCCGGCTGTTTTGGCCTGTTCAGCCTCAGTTGAAGGTGCAGAGAGACAGCACAGATGGCTTATATTGTTAAGGCTGGCTCAAGGATCTGGGAAATGGACCCTTTGTGTGCACAGGATGAGCAGGCACTGGTCACTAGGGTGCCCATATGTCCCATTTTTAAAGAGACAGTCCCTTATCCTTATCCCAGATGTCCTGAGTTTTCTTCCAAAACTGGCTTTTTGTCCCATACTTGCGGGTGCCAGTGTGACATCAGCAGAAGGGAGAGCCATACTGGGGTGTTAGCCAGCCTTACCATTTGGTGGGAAACAGCTGAAGTGAGATCTGAGTGGAGGTGGGCTGGGCTCAATTCTGGAGGAGACAGGCAGTAAGCACAGCAGAAGTGCACTGTGTGCTGCCCTGATATCGGTCCCCCTGGAAACAGAGACTGATTAGAGCATTGCACACAGCTGGGAAGAGGCTTCCCTGCTCCCCTCTCAGATAATTTACTGTTGGGTCCCAGCTAACTTCTGCAGAGTGCAGCATGGCTGAAAATGCAGAGACCAAACTCAGCTCACTGCAGAATGCAGAGGGAAACAGGGAGCAGCGAGTAGTCACTGGACCAGAGGCCAGCAGCCCCACAGCAAGCACATTTTTATTTTTATTTTTATTTATATTCTCTCATTTTCTTATGAGACTCTGGCTCCATTTCTCGGTTTGTTCTCATTTCCCAGAACAAACCAAGAAATGTGATTCTTGTTGAAAAATGAGAAAATACCGAGAATGAGTTTCAGCCCTAGCAGCAGCAATGACATAACACTGGGATACATGGTGTCAGGGAGGGTGCGGGCGTGACCGCAGCTGAGAGGGACCGAGCTGGGTAGCTCAGAGGGGGAGCCTAAATATCGATTCTGCTAAAGCTGGGCTTCTGATTAAAGTTAATTTTCATTTGTACATTTAAAGTGTTTTATGAATTGATTTTAAAACTTTAAGGTACGTTTTGCTGCATTTCACAATACACATTTGTCATGTTAAACATTAAATTCAAGTATATGATTATTGCATTGAATACTTGAGGCTATTAGAACTATACACTTTAGAGAAAAATACATAATACACTAAAGAGATGATGTCCCTTTTTCAGGATAGGGAAATATGGTCACCCTAGGTCAACCCCTCTCCCCCCCCAAACGAAGCAATCTTATTAGGCTGGCTGCTGGGGAACAGGGCAGGGAGGGGTAAGCTCAGCGCTACTGGGCTGGGGGGTATGTGTGTGAGAGTGTGCGTATGAGCCTCTGTGTGTGTGTGAGCATGTATGTACGTTGTAGTAGGGGGCAGGCTTCTTGTGCGATTGGCCCTTTACGAGGCAATAGCACTTGGAGAGAGCAGGCACTAAGAGGAGTGCTGGTGCTACTATGGAGAAGGATAGAGCCTAAGTAAGCACATTAGTTGCAGGCTACCTGGGCCAGCTGAGCCTGGGTGTGATAAAGCCAGCCCAGGAGCCAAAAGAGTGAAGCGGAGCAAAGAAGGAAGGCTTGATGATGCTCAGGGAGGAAAGAGCTACTGAAAGCTCTGCCCGAAAGAACCAGCCAGAGCAAGAAGCAGATGTGGGGAAAATTCTGCCTATGAGGGGCTGAGCCAGCTCATAGTCAAGAGACTACCCCTGTTAGTAGATGCACCTGGGTCAGAGACCAAGGTGCTAGTAAAGCCTAGCAGTGTGGAGGGATGCTAACTGGACTATACCCAGGTCAGAGGGTTGGTGCATGACCTAGGGGCTAATGGAACGATGAGTAGACTCTCTTTCTGAAGACCAGGAACATTCAAGCATGATTTGGGGGTAGCTATATGCTAACCCCTGACCTCATGCAGCAGGGGGTAGTGGACCAACCCTCCATCTTACGAAATCTCACAAATCGCACAGTCCACATGCCAGCCTATTTGACTGAAAGCTGCCATTATATTTTCAGTAGCCTGTGTTCATTACCCCATCAATCTGCTGCAAGCTACTGTGGACTGAGTTCACTGGAGGCTTTATCAGAGCCTCTTGGATTTAGGGATGGGTCCAAAAGATCATTACAACTGGGTTTGGGTGATTTTGAGCCATCTGCTTCTGCTTGGTTACAGGTCACACTAGAACATGATAGGAAGGTAGATGGGAAGGACAGGAGTTTGATCCCCTGTTGCTCGTAGCCTGCTGGGGGGACCTACAGTGGGTGGGAAGCCCTTGCCAAAGGCTTTCTGTTAGGGTTACCATACCTCCCCTCTAAAAGAGGAGACTTATGAAAAATACATGGTGCAGGGCTGCATTGGTTCCAGTGCAGCCCAGCAAGATGTATTTTTCATAAGCGTCCTCTTTTAAAGGGTAGGTATGTAACCCTACTGTCTATAGATGTCACTATGGGTGTGAGAACAGGGAGGGAAGAGGAGAAATGTCCTCCCCTCAATTTGGGGTATGGAGAACAGGCTCCTCCTTAATTTTGGAGCCCCGTGATCTGCAAGAGCTGTGGGGCCCAAGAGGGGATGAGGTTAAAGAGGAGCCAAAATTAAGAAGTGGGACTCCCCTGGTTCACTTTGCTCCTCACTGACATTTGAACTTCCTGAAAGTGGGACAAATGGGCAAAGCTGCTAGCATTTTGTGGGAGGGTTGGGGACAGAGGGAGGAGCTGCTATTGTTGCCCCACTGGGTGCCACAGTGGGAGCTGCTGCTGGTTGCAGAGCTCTTTGGAGATGTTGACTCCTTCTATACATACTGAGGTTCTCTGCTAGGGTTGCTACCTCCCTCTGTGAAGAAACCCAGAACCGGGGGCACTATGGCCGCTTTTAGATGTGCGTGGCGAACATGCTGCATATAATCACGCTGCGTGTAAATATGCCACGTGTGGGATTTAGACATGACCTTTTGCACTTTAAAAGTCAGTTGTGCATTCTTTTAAAGCCATGAATTAAATACCTCGACATCGAGGTATTTTATTTGCAACTTTAAAAGAATGCGCAACCGACTTTAATGCGTGAAATGTCACGTCTAAATCCCACAGTGGCGAAGGCCACTTATAGATGAGCAGGTCGCAGTCGTGTGACTGCGGGATTCTATGAGACATATCACGCATTCAAGGCGGTCACTTGTTGTTTAAAGGCTGTGAACTAAATACCTCACACATGGAGGTATTTGGTTCGCGGTCGTTAAACAACACCCAACTGCCTTCAACGCGCAACATCTAATCCCATCTTGCGGGATTTTGAAAAACCGCGTGAGCAGGTCACGCGACTACAACCTGCTCGTCTAAAAGCAGCTATATTTGCACACAGTGTGATTTTATGCAGCATGTTTGCCACACACGTCTAAAAGCAGCCTGTGTCTAAGGGAGGGGCTGTCAGGCCCCTTTCTGATGTAACCCTGCCCCTTATTGATGGTCACCTCATGATTCTCTGCAGGGGTGGGGCCACATCAGAAAGGGGCCAGGGCAACGGGGCTGTCATGCCCCTTTCTGACATAACCCCACTCTTTGCAGAGCATTGTGACATCACAACACTCTAAAAGGGGCAGTGGTGCAAAGGGGCTGCCACACCCCCTTTTCTGTTATAACCTTGTGGGGCATCAAGACATCATGGTATTCCATAGAAGTGGGGCCATGTTAGAAAGGGGGGTGGGAAAGTCCCTATGGTCTGCACTCCTTTCTGACAGGGCTGTCCCCAGAAGCTCTGATTCTCTAGTTTGGCAATGGAAACCCCTGGCTGACTCAGAGGTTCCCCCAGATCTCAGGCACTTTGGATCAAAACCTGGAGTCTCTGGATGAAATCCAGATAGGTGGCAAGTGGCAACCCTAATTTTGAGTCTTGCCTCTCTTCCTCCATTTAACTGGGTGTCATAGGCAAAGCACAAGTGAAATCCTTCATGAAAGTGCAACTTTCATTTAAAAACAGCAGCTGCATCTTATTTCTGTTGCTCTAGAAAGGGTTAATGATTCAGCTATACTGTAGAAATCTGCCCCATAGCATGAGCTCCCTGGTCTTTCTGGGTACTGGAGCAGGCAGGCTGTGTTATACCCAGCTGATGAAGGGTTAAAGGCCGGATCCAAAGACTATTGAAGTCACTGGGAGTCTTTTGACAGTAGCCTGATAAACCTCCCTAGTTCCACAAATACAAATCTGACAGGCTGTTCTGACCTTTGTATCCTGTTGGCTTGTGCCCAGGAAGTCCCAGGCAGTGCACATGAATATTCATTTAACAAATCTTTTCCCTCCCAGGGGCCACTTTGAAAACAAGTTCCAAGGGCCACATAGAAGTTGGGGGAGAGGTGCTTAAGGGGTGTGCTCAGGAAGAGGAGGGTCCATATCAAGGGCCTGTTCTGTCCTGTGTCTTCTATCCTCTATCCTTGTGTGAACACCCTCATCTCTGCTCCCTTACCCTGAGTTCAGTCTTTCACTGCTTGGGGGTAGAAACTGGATCCAAGGGCCAGATTTAGAAACTGGAAAGGGGCCCACTAAAAAATAACGTTGGGCTTCATTTGGCCCCCCAGGCCTGAGGTTCCCCACCCCTGATTTAAAGAGATGGAAGGGATGTGTATGGCCAGGCCCAGAAAGTACCCAACTTGAAGAGCAAACTGGGGTGGGGCCCCAAACATGACCACCTCTAGGTCCCCATGGAGGGTGCTCCAGTAGAGCAGGATGATGATGGGGAGGTGGGGCCCTGCATTTTATCTTCACTCTGGGCCCTGGAAATTATGAAGGATAGCCTTCCGCATCCTCCATGGGTATCAGGTCAGTCGATTCCTGCACACTCCTGCAAGCTACTGCACATTTATGCCTATGACTGTCTGTGGAGCCGTTTTATTCCCAGTACTTGAAGTCCTAAGGGTGTTGCATGTGCCTCCCCTTGCTCACACAGTTATTGCAGCTGGAAAATCAATCAGTGCTGTGGGAGGGGACGCGCTTTTTTACTGGGATCCTGCCCAGTGACTCCTGGAAGGTGAAGTCCCAGCAGTACTGATGTTCAAAGGAACAAAACCACTGCAGACAAAAGGGGGTGGAGACATCTTTTATACCAAAATTTGTTTCCAGTGCAGCTTGTTGTAAAAGCCATGGTTCTTAGAAGCCTGAGACAGCAACAGCTCACGGCTCTTGGCAGCCCAGATCTGGTCCATTTGTCAGGTAAATACTAAATAACACCTCCTCCTCCAAGCCTCCCAAGACAGTCTCTATTGTTTAGCAGAGAGAGAGCGAGACCATTAAGGGTGTGACGTACAGCAATCCAAAGCCAGCAATTTCATCCCCAAAGAGCTGCTGACGCTGCAGAGAAGAGTTCAAAACAAATTCCATTTAGACACAGTTCTGCTCCCAGAACATCCATTTATTGCCTCTTCAACTGCCGTGTTTTCCAAATGCTGCTTGTAACATCTTCTGCTCCTGCCTGGTCTTTCCTCTTGCAAAGGCGAGATGGGTAAATAAATAACTGTGCTGGGAGCCTGGTCACACACACACACACAAGAGAGGCTTGGTGTTTCTGCTGAAACTGCCAGCAGCCAAGAGTGCTGCTGTTTAAATTTTTGTTCTTAGGTTTTGAATTTAACACCAAGCAAACAGGTAACAACAGTGCAAAGTGACTCCCCCACCCCACAAAGCTGTGCCCCTTGACCCACCATGTATAAAACCAGGGGACAGAAGGAGCCCTGCTGAGCTTGAGGGAGCTGGGGGAGTCCCCTCAGGCTCCTCAACTAGGAAGGGGAGTCCAAACTCAGGGGAGAGCGCTATGTACCCTCTCTGCCCTTCCCACATTTATGTCCCTTTCACCATGTAGGATGAATGGGGGAGTCATGTTTTGACAGACACTCTCTTTCCTCCAGCAGCCCCAAACTGAGCTGCATCTTTGAAACAAAAAGGGACTAGAACCTGGGGCAGGGGGGATGAGGCATGTTAAAATGAAAGTTATGATTCTCCAGACCTTCAACTTAGGCAGGTCATTTATTCTGCAAAGATACCTTTTCCCCCACACTTTTTTAATCATGCAAAAAGCTAGGTTGTAGGATGCAGCAGGTGTAATGCATGTTAATTCAAAAAGTTGTATTTGGAAACCAAAGTTTAACAATTGTATTAATTATTACCTTTCACACATGGTTCCGCTCATTCCTCTCGGGGAGAAGCCAGCGGGTAGTGTTGGGAGCTGAAACATCTTGCCCCCGCGCTTTATCCTGCGGCATTCTGCAGGGTTCCATTCTGTCTCGATTGTTATTTAATGTATATATGCAGCCCTTGGGGGAGGTCGTGAGAGGGTTCGGGGTGCGATGTCACCAATATGCTGATGATATTAAGCTGTCAGCTGTACCTCTCTTTTTCAACTGACCCAGACCCTGCTGTCTCGGTGCTATCCCAGTGTCTGGAGGCCGTGGCGGAATGGATGTGGCAGAGCAGACTGAAGCTCAACCCCAATAAGACGGAGGTGACGTTGGTGGGGAGAGCGAGGGAGGCGTCGGCCCCCCTGATTGGGGGGGGGGTTCGCCCTCCTATAGCTCAGCAGGTTCGGAGTCTGGGGTTTTTATTGGACGCAGACCTCCACCTGGAGCAGTAGGTGGAGGTAGTGGCGAAGGCCACCTTCCGCCAGTTATATCTGGTGCGGAGGCTGCATCCGTACGTCTCCAGCCTGGACCTGGCCTCCCTCATCCATGCCTTCGTCACCTCGAGGCCGGACTACTGCAATGTGCTCTACGTGGGGCTGCCCTTGTTCCTGGTTCGGAGGCTGCAGCTAGTGCAGAATGCGGCAGCCCGGCTCCTTTCGGAGACAGGCCGTCGGGAGCACATAACACCTGTGCTCTGGACTCTGCACTGGCTGCTAACAGCGTGCCGAGCCAGGTTCAAGGTTTTGCTATTGATCTACAAGGCCCTTCACGGTCTGGGCCCCTCGTACCTCAGGGACCGCCTCATCCTCCACGCCCCAGAATGACTCCTTCGGTCTGCTGGGGGTGCCTTCTTGGAGGTCCCCCATGTTAAGCAGGGGGCCACAATAGAGAGGGCATTCTCGGTGGCCAGGCCTTTGGAATTCCCTCCCGGAGGAAGCTCTCCTGGCCCCAAGCCTGTTAACATTCCGGTGAATTTGCATAACCTGGCTGTTCGCCCAGGTCTTTGGGGAGGGGGGGGTTAGGGTTTTTTATCCCCTCCACCCTTATTTATTTATTGTATTATTTTTATGCTCCCTAGCCATGCTTTAATTGTTGATTTTATGAGTGTTTTTTAAATGTTTTATAATTGTGTTTTTATTTTTGATATTGTTAGCCGCCCCGAGCTGTTTTAGGAGGGGTGGGGTATAAATGCATATAAAATAAATAAATAAACATTTTTCATAAAGTGTGACAGAATTTATCTTGCCACACAGTCAGTGCAGAGCTGCACAGCATTATGGGATATAAGAACATAAGTAGTGTCATACTGGGTCAGACCAATGGTCCATCAACCCCAGCATCCTGTCTCCGACAGTAGCCAATCTCTTTCTCTTGGGAGAAGTACCCAACAGGTCACAATGGGCAATCCATTCCCTGTTGTTCCAGCCCCCGAAAGTAAGAGGTTATGTTCCCAAAACCTACTTGGCTAATAGTCGTTAATGGACCTATCCTCCAAGAAAGTATCCAATCCCTTTTTAAAACTAGCTACACTACCAGCCGTGACCACTTTTTCTGGCAGTAAGTTCCACAAGATAGCATCTAGCAGCAGCCATGGAAATAGGAGGTAGCTTTTAAAGTGCAGGGTGGGATCGTGCAAACAGTGAAAATGCAGGCTTATAATCTCCCGTAAGAAACTGAAGAGGTGGGAGAAAAGACTCATGTGAGTTTTTGCAGAATGGTGACACGCCAGCTGGGATGTTAGTCATCATCATCAGAAGCAGATGGACTTTCATGGAACTGCCCTTGCCTGAACTGAAATGGCAAAAAAAAAAAAAACAGGGCAAGGAGCAAGAGTCAAGCAAACCTGTGCGCACTATGCCCCATCTTCAAAGTGCTTGACTGGGTCTAACTGACCAGAAGCAGGGCAAAGGCACAAGATGGAGGCCATTGACTGAAACTAGGGGCTCGTGTTCACTGTGTTTTCCTCCATGATTGGCAGCAGTGGGGAGTGTCCAATGTTTCTGGAAGTGGCGGCAACACAGAAAAACCCCATGCTCTCTCAGAGGTCAGAAAATGGGGCAGATGAAAGGGGGGTCCTTTTTGCCCCAAATGGAACTGTAGGAAGCACTGGTACAGGAGAGTGAGAGCAAGAGGTTTCACTAAGTGCATGACTTAAAAATAAGAGATTGAGATAATTAGACATGGCAGACACCTCCATTCAGGACTATTAAGGCTGGCCAAGTGAAACTCCATTTATCTTGTAGAAGTATCCTTCTGAACCCCAGTCTCTCCCCAGCATATGAGCCTGTCTTGTTTGGGCATGGAGCTGGAAGCAGAGTGGTACCTGCCAGACAGGTGAAGGTGTGACATTGCGTAGCAGAGGCACTGTACTACTGAACATAACAAGAGCTCTCCATTGGGTTGGCCTGTTTCAGAAGGAGCCTTGGCTCCTATAGGTTGTGTATTCTTTTATGCAGGTTTTAAAATCTGGAAGTTCAAGGGCATGAAGCTGGGGGAGAGGAATATTGCTGGAACTGAATAACTGGGGGTTGGAAGACAGGCTTTGCATAGACATCAGATTTATTCATTCATGGAGCGTGACAACTTCCTTCAATTAGCAACACCACATCCAAAGAGGGGGATGCTTGAGCCACACAATCTTGGAAGGAGTCTGAATGGGGCTTGAAGGAGCCAAGCTCCCACAAAACTCATCCTGTCTGCTTTTGAGTAACCTTTTACTGCCAGGAGGGCTGGGCCACCTCCTGGTGCCAGGCTGCATGTTCTCTGTGCTTCTCCCATTTCCACTCCCCCTTCTGTTCCCAGGGCCTCGGGCAACAACAGCCACCTGCCTAGCAAAGGGAATGGGCACACCTGGGCCACACACAAGGCAGCAGAAGCAGAGAGCAGAAGAGCTGCAAGCATCAGGAGAGGAACCTGGCAGGTGACATGTCATTGGTGCTGCAGGTAGAGAATCCACCATGGTCTAACTGCCTCCTGTATTCCTGAAAGGAGTGTTCTGTGAGTGGTAGCCATGATTTTGTCCCTCTCTCTTAATGGGCTCTTGGTCCTTGGGCCCTGGCTTGTTGTTCTGAAACTGGTTTTGGGCAGGGGAGGCTAGTTGGGTGCTGGTAGCCCTTCTAGCCCCGCTCCTCCAATGTTAGCCTTATTTTGCTTGGCCCAGGATACTCTCACTTCAGATCCCCCTGTAGAGAAAAGCTGTAGAGAAAAGCTGCACCCATGAACACCCTTCTACCCTGCAAGTGGTGGCACTGCCCATGCATCTGAGCACAACTACCCCCCATATCAAGGAGCTTTTACAGCCAGCCTGTAACTCAGCTTGCAAGAGAGCTGCTCCAGGAGTTTGACTTGGGGTCAGAGTGGGACTAGGTGGGGATAGGTGACTGGTAGGCAGCAGGCATTGGTTGGTGCAATCCAGGTCTTTATCCAGTTGCACTAGTACAGTTGGAAAACACTGTCCTGTTCACACTGGACTTGGGGGCAAGACTAGCAACTTGCAGGAGCCCTTGAGGCCATGGGGGGGGGGGGGGTTAGAGAACAGAAGGGTCTTGATTTCCCCCCTCAGTTTAGGGCTCAAGGGGCAGTCCCCCTACCCACCATCAGAGCTGCCATGGCAGGGGTCAGGGAGGGCCAAAAGTAAGTAGGAGACTACACTGTGCCACTCTGCTCTCCACGAGCATTGGAATTTCCCACAAGCTGGACAAATGGACGGAGCCACTGCCTTTTGAGGGTGCTTAGAGCTTTGTGGGGGGTCGAGGAGGGAAAGCTGTCCACCTATTGCTTTGGACTGCCCTTCACTGCCACTCAGGCTTGGTTCTAGATTGTGATCTGCAAGATCAAGGACATCAACAGAGCGTCTTGGACTCCTGAAGACCAGGAAATGCCAAAGATTCACTCAGCTGCTGCTGCGGGCTATTCAATTTCATGGTGAACAGAAATAGAGATAAAGCAGACGTGTCCTCAGGGGGGTTAATTATAGAAAGCCAGACTCTGCTTCTTCTCCTTACCCAAGCAAGAAGGGGTTAAGCCCCCCCCCCCTTCTCCTTCTCACTCTCTCACACCCACTAGTTCCCACTATCTGCCTTTACAAAGTGAGAGTACCCCTCACCCCCTCCCCTCTTTTTCTCTCTCCCCATCAGGAGCCAGGGCTCCAGTAGGAAACAGCTCCCTCCACTCTTCCTCTTGTAAATATTCCTGGGTTAGAACCATTGTTTAATTTGTTTTAAAAAGTTAATTGCTGAGGCCCAAGCCTGCCTCAGATGCCACACCTCCTGCCCCAGAAGCCATGCCTCGAAATGAACCCTATACGGCTAGCAACCCAACCACTGGACTAACCTGCCTCTCTACAGCTGAACATAATACAGGAATTCTTGTGATTTAATCTACATGATGACCAGCACAGGTGATGGGGCAGAAAAGTCATTAATGAAAGCCCAATAAACCATCCAAGGTTTTTCTGTCTTTCCTTCCCAACCCTGAACTGAAATGGCCAATATTGGCCTATTCCTGCTCTTTCACTTTTCAGTTGAACATTCCTGCAGGGAACATTTCCTGGCACTCAGCATCCCCAACCTTAGGCTGCTTTTAGACGAGCGGGTCGCAGTCACGCAACCCGCTTGCACAATTTTTCAAAATCCTGCAAGGCGGGATTAGACATGACAAGGGATGCAATCACACACATTCAAGGCAGCCGCACATTGTTTGCCAACCGCAAATTAAATACCTCACACATCGAGGTATTTAATTCATGGTCGGTAAACAATGCGCGACCGCCTTGAATGTGCGTGATCATGTCCCTTGTCACATCTAATCCCACCTAGCGGGATTTTGAAAAATCGCATGAGCGAGTCATGCAACTGCGACCCACTCGTCTAAAAGCAGTCATCAATTTAAATAACAGTTCTAATCCCCCCACTTGCTCGCACACACACACACACACACACACACCCTGTACAGTGGGTTTGCATGTAGGGCCATACCCCATGAGCAGTAGGAGGCTTGGTGCAGCTGCCTAGGTCCAATTGCTCAGCCAGCATCCACTTAGAGGCCCCTGATATGAAGCATGGGCATCCTCCTGCCTGGCATGCAGAGTGGTGCATACAAGCCTACTCCTCTGTATGCAGCCCTATGAGATGCTCTAAAGGGCATGCTAACCTGGGAACCCTCCACTGCTGTCTGTGCCAAGCTGCCTGCTCCCTTCCTCCACAGCCTGTGTCAAGCCAAAATCTCAGCAGGAGGCCCCATCACCCTGTCACCTTTCCCACCCCACCACCACCTCATGGCTTCTCCGCTTTGCCCCTTCTCATCTCGTCTAACACACCTGATTCTACCGTTTCACAGTCTCGGAAACATTCCTTCTGAAACCCCAGTAATGACCTTTGACCGGGGCTGCCTTCAGTGAGGAGCACGGGAATCCAGGTACAGCCACATCTTCTGGGCACCAAATCACAGCCCACATCTTCTGGCCCTCCTCCAAAGACACCAAGTTTGTTCACTCTCTGGCTCAGTCCAGCTTGGCAGCTGCCAGGAAAGTTTGGGGCAAAGGGAGTCATGTTCCTTGGCAGGTGCCATCCACAAGTCTCATCTCTAGAAAACAATCCATTGGTAGAAATCAGTCTGTACCATGAATGAACGTACGTGATGGAGACAGGGCAAGGGCACCACAGAGACAACACAGCTCCCCCCTCTACCTCCTCAAGGACGGTCCCAGAAATTGAACTCTGAAAGTGCGCTTGGAAACCCCAGGTCAGGAGTGCTCCTTGGGGAGCCCAAGCCTGCAGTGTAAGCTGGCTGCCCAGCCCTGCTGCTCCCAGTTTACTGGTAACCCTTTGTGTGGAGGGGAGAGGCATTCACACTGGCTTGGCCCCTGTGCTAAACAGGGTGAGCTACCCACCAGATAGATCCAGACATCCAGGATACCCACAGATTCCCCACTCTCCTCACTCCACTGTGGGGAGCAAGAAAAAGGGTCAAATTACCAGTTCGGGTCCACCTGTTGGCATTGGGACTCCATGCCATTCGAGGCCCTCATCATAGGGCTCCCTGCTCCAGAGTTACAGGCTCCTCTCGCTGCTTCTTCCTCTGCCTCTCCCGCTTGGCTCGCCAGCAGACAAAGGCAGTCACCAGTAGCCCTAACCCAAAGACCAGGGCGGCCACAGAGACCACCTTGGCAATGTCCATCTGTGGCCCATTGATGGTGAAAGTGATGCAAGTGGCAGCAATTCCGATGACCAGGGAAACAATGCCAAAGGGGAAAATGCAGCGGTACCATGATTTCTCTGTCCCACCTGTGGCCAGAGCCAGCTTGTTGAGAGTGGCCGTGGAGTCCGTGGTGGCAGCCAGGGGCAGCCCTTGCTTCCCTCCTTGGAGGCAAGTGAGTGAGTTTGACTTGCAGCCCATCATCGTGGCAAACCTAGCTGAAGCAGCCAAGGCAAAGCAGGGTGGTGGGGGAGGACTGAGTTGGGCAGCGCTCCTGCCCGGCACTGCTGCCTGCCTTCCCCGTGAATGAACGCAGAGACAAAGTCCTATATCCCCCGTCTTTGTCTGTCAGTTCCCTCCTTCCCGAGAGGCAGAGGCTCGCTGGCTGCCTCTTGCTCTCTGCTTGGAGCTTTGGCTCGCTCATTCTTTTCCTGTAACACTGAGCAGGGATTGGCAGATGGGAGCAGTGATATCATGCCTGTGGGAGGGAGCCTGTGTGGGCTAGCAGTCTGTTAACTGTTTCAGGGGCTCTGGTTTGGAGCCCCAGCTCAGCTGGCTCTGGGGAGTTCATACCCAGGCAGGAAATCTCACATCAGACTCTCAGCAAAGGGCAAGGCTGCCTGCCATAAGGGAGAGGGAACAGGCGTGAAAGCAGAGTCTTCCTGGGTACTTTCACACTACAATGGTGACATATTTGTGGTTCCAAATCTGCATGTAGGTGTTCATGCAAGCATGTAAACATAAACACAGGTCTGATTATGTGCCAAATCACCACATCAGTCGTTGTGACCCCACTCTGAGCCCTTAGGATAGGGCAGGATTATAAATTTAAATAAATAAATCTGGGGCAGTTGCTCCTTCAAAAACTGGAGCAATTGTCCATGTTTATGACTTCTGCTCGTGCAGCTGATGTAATGTGAGAATGGGTCTGTCTGCAACTGCAACAGCCTTGACCTCTCCCTGGCAGAGGCTGCTGTAGGCAGAGCAGGCTGTGGGTGGAGCACTCTCCCAGTCCACCTGCATCAGCCCCAGCCAGGGAGAGACTATGGGCGCTTTTAAACGAGACCAAAAAGGCGGCTGATCCTTTGATCAGCCACCTTTCTTGGTGCTCGTCTAATTGCTGGGGCCGCTTGTTAATTCACGTCGGAAGGGGCAGGCTCACCTGCCCCCTCCGACGCGGATTCCCGAAGTGCCGGCTTTACGCCACACTTCCTGGTTCCCCGGGCGAGTGCGCACTCTGCGTCGTGTCTGAACTGCAGACGGCTCGCAGAGACTGCGCGGGGGGGAAAGTCGGCGTTTGGCGATCCCGCTTGTAAGCGGGATCGTCTATAAACGCCCTCAGGGTGTTTTTAAATAAGCCAGGCTTGGGAGGGGGCCTCTGTGGCCACTGAGTAGTACTGCTGTGGAGCAGCCATGCACATGGAGTGAGTGGGGAGGGATTCTAGGACTGCATTCACATCCAATGGCAGCGCAGAAGCAAAACACCTGCAAGCCAAAGATGCAGCGAGGGGAGGAAGCGGATGCCAGATGTACCGCCAGTACAAATGGGGGTTTCCTGTGAATTTACTAACGGTTGTTAAGGCTCAAAATCCAGCCTTGACAACCACGAGTTAAGTCGCAGCAGAACCCTGTTTGCACCAGCGATACTTCCACCATCTGCCTCCTCCCCGCACCACGTCTTTGGCTTGTGGGTGTTTTGCTGCCATGCCGTCAGCAGGTGTGAATGCAGCTGAACAGGTGGCTCCCAGTGTGGTTACCTCAGCAGTTGCCTCGCGTTCCCCTGCCATGGACCATGGGGAAGAGGGAAGCACGTCAGGCGGCCTTTGAAATTTATATATCCCAGGCACAAGAGCTGGGGAACCGGGCTCCCCAGCATTTGTGTCCAGTTCCTGTGACTTTCAAAGGCCATGCCCCCCCACCCACAGTGCCTCTGCATGGGGGAATCTATTTGCTGGTGTGGGTGGCTGCCCCAGTTCATACAGGCAAGGGATGCATGGATGCCTGTTGCTACGCACTTTTTTGACTTTCCCTGCATGGGGCACTCCATATTTTTCGGCAGTGCCTCATGAATGGGTACTGCATGGCTCACGAAAGCGTGCATTCCCCCCACGCCCCTCTCCATCTTCAGATGGGTGGCAGATGGTTACTGGGTGTCCATGCATCTCATTTTGAAAACACCCTTAGGCTGCTGCAGGCAAACCAGGAGGAGGTGTCTGTCCCCACAGATTAGCTCTTAGATGGGGAGAGTGTTTTCTGCTGAACAGCTGGTCCGTGGCAGCTGGGGGAACATGCCCGAATCCACCCGCAGCAGCACCGGGCTGTGGCATGCTGGGGTCAGAGCAGAGGCTGCTGTGTAGAGCCTCAGGGGACTGTCATATGTTCTCATACATGTGGAAGACCCCATCTAGGGTTCTGCACGTGAGTGGCATCCCACGAGGCAGGAGAAATGTGTGAAAATACCCTTTATATCAGGTGCTGATTCTCCACACCAGGGCATTTCACTCTGAGGAATGTGCCTGCTCCTCTGATCTCAACTCAGTCCCTCTCTTATCCTTTGACAGTTCTGTCCCAAGTCTGGTTGCTACCTCTTGCAGTTTGACCCCAAGATGCCCATTTTGACCTAATAGGAGATCAAGGCCAAACCACAAGAGGTGACAACACTAGTCCCAAGTAGGGTGACAAGCCGGCAAGACCTGAGCCACTAACAATCTCAGGTCGTTTTTAGACGAGCTCAGCAGCGCCCGTGCTTGTTTTCCAAAAGAACTGGCAGTCCGTTTTAAACGGGATGCCGCTGCCAAATACGCTCATGCGTGGGTGATGCGCATCCATTTCCGGCCATGAACTGACCGGGTCGGCGGTCGAGGCTGGTCAGTTCGCGGTCGGAAATGGATGCGTATCACCCGCGCATACACGTATTCAGTGGCGGCGTCACGTGTAAAATGGACTGCCGAATCTTTTGGAAAACAAGTGTGGGCACCGCCACTCTCATCTAAAAATGGCCTGAGTCTCACCCTGTTCCTGCAGGATGTCTTTTTGTATCATGGGATCCATCACAAGTGGCAGAATGCTCAGAAGACGAGGCCCAGGGCTGGAATAATGGCAGAGAGCTGCTCACCTCAGGATTGAGGGGCACTACCCTGTGTAGGGCTAGCACAGGAACTGGAGTTGAGCACAATGGAACAATGGCATGAGCAGTGCCTAGTGATGGAAGATCAGGATGCTGGGTGTCAGGACTTCAGCAGAGCTGTGGGACCAGAGATCCCAGGGATAGAATAATAGAAGACTGCACGTAAGGAATCAGAACTGGGGGACAGTGGCAATATTTGAGCTGTGGAGCTCGTGGGCAGGAGGTGAGGGCAGCACTGGGAGAGCAGAAGGAGTCAATGGGCATCTTTAGACATAACAAAAATCGGTTGTCAAAACCCCTAAGCATGTGTTTGGCCGTTGTGTGTAAGCACCATAACAATCCCAACACCAATTTGGCCACCCGTAGAACACGCGATGTGGACATCATTACATCACAAGGACAATTTGTGTGTTCCAGCTGAACACATGGCCAACGTTGTGTCTAATACTATTGTGTGACGTGTTAGCAGGTACAACACGGGGAATGAGGCAGCAGCACTTGCATGCTAAGATCGGGGGTGGGGGGTGGGGGGGTGAGCAAAACACCAGTTTGTCCCAAGATGGGCTGTGTGTCTAAGCAGCGCCACATGGTGAAAACAGGGCCAAACCAGTGTTCATATCACAGTCAAAACACACATTCAGACACCCGTTGACATTATGTCTAAAGACACCCAATGACTTATTCTCTAGATATCAGCAAAGTCAGTGTAGATTACAGCATCCAAGGCCTACAGTGGCAGAATGGGCAAAAGAAGGGATGGAGAAAGAGGTGGCATGGAAAAGAGGTGGGAATGAAAGGATGAAGATGGACAATGGCATGCGATTGCACAGGTGCATAGGGCCCATGTCAGTGAGCCCCAACAAAACTCTCTCTCTCCAATTATAAAACAATCAATCTGCAAGTGATTGACAGTGATTGCAGTGGTTGCTTGTAGTCAGAAAGGATTTATCAGGAACAAGTCATACCAGACTAATCTTGTCTCCTACTTTGATAGAGTAACTAGTTGAATGGATGAATGCTGTGGACATAATATATTTTGATTTCAGCAAAACATTTGATAAAGTTCCACACAAGATCCTCATTATTATTTATTATTTATTATTATTAGCATTTATATAGCACCAGCAATGTACCTGGTGCTTTACAAAGTAATGGAATAGACACAGTCCCTACCCTAGGGCTTACAATCTGAGAGACAGAGGGGGGAACGAAGGAATGGGAACAGAGGGAAAGACAAGGGGTGTAACATTCACGAAGATGCAAGGTCTCAGGTGCATGTGCTTGGCTTGATAACATTGACAATGATGGCTGGCTGGTCCATGTGGTGAGGATATGAGTACACAGACCTCAGGTAACAGATTGTACTGGATGGTAAATATCAGCAGGAGTTAGGTGAGGGGAGCGAGGAGTCTGGGAGGGCAGAGTGGAAGAGGTGGGTCTTGATGAGGGATTTGAAGGTACGAAGGAAGGGGACAAGGCTGATGTGGGTAGGGAGGGAGTTCCAGGTGTGGGGGCAACTAGGGAGAAGGCAGTTAGGGGAGCAGGGGAGGCGTTGGAGGGTGAAAGAGGGGACAGAAGAGGACCAGAATTCATGGACTGGAGTACTGAGGGAAATGAGCGCAGAGAGGTAGGGGGGAGCAACGTTGTGAAGAACTTTATAGATGAAGACTAGGAGCTTGTGCAGGATTCGTTCAGGAAAGGGGAGCCAGTGAAGAGAGGAGAGGAGGGACTGCATGTGGTTGAAGCAATGGGTGAGATGGATGACTTTGGCAGCAGTGTTTTGGACAGAGATAAGGGGAGAAAGGGGAGTGCGGGGGAGGCCAGTAAGAAGGAGGTTACATAAATTAAGGCAAGGCGTGAACAAGGGTTTTGGTAGAGGAGACAGAGAGAAAAGGGTGAAACTTAGCAATGTTATTGAGGGAGAAACAACAGGATTTGGCAACAGAGTTGATGTAGGGTTTAAAAGAAAGCAGTGAGTCAAAGATGAATTCTAAACTACGGGCTTGGGGGACGGAAAGGATGGTGACCCCATCAATAAGGATCAACAGGAAGGAGGGAGAGGAAGGATCGGGGATGGAGGAGCTAAGTAGTTCAGTTTTAGCCATGTTGAGTTTGAGTTGACGTTGAAACATCCAGGTAGAGATATCAGAGGGACAGCTGGTGAGGCGAGCGTGAACAGATGCAGAGAGAGAGGGAGAGAGAGATAGAGTTGAGTGTCATCAGTGTAGAGGTGATATTGGAAGCCATGGGAGGCAATTAGTTTGTTTAGGGACTGGGTGTAGATCAGGAGTGCAGAACCTCTGGCCTGCGGGCCACTTCCAGCCCACAGGGCAATTTCAGCCTGCTCGCCACCCTATCACCCTGCTTCATTGTTGTGCAGCCCACACCCACCTCTCTGTGACCTGGGCGGACTTTTGCGGGCTGCACAAACTTACTCAAGCTTACCTGTCCCCCGCGCCCTCGGCAACTTGCAAATGTCCCTCCACGCCAGGTCCAGCCATTTCCTGAATCTGACATGCTGGGAAACGTAGTTCCAGCATGGCAGATTCAGGAAATGGCTGAGGGACATTTGCAAACAGTAACATCGGCAGCAGCAGCAACAGTGTGTATGTAAGTTTGTTTGAGAGCGTGTGTGTGTGTGAGTGTGTGTGTGAATATTGTCTGTATGTGTTTGGGTGTTTGACTGTTCTCTGAGTGTGTATGTTTTGAATACTGTGTGTGTACTGTCTGTGTGTGTACTCATTGTTTTAAATTGATTTAAACTTTGAAAATTGATTTTAATTGATTACAATTGATTTTTTAAATTAATTTTAATTTGTTTCAATTGATTTTTAAATTGATTTTAATTGATTTTGACATGCGACCCCTGGCACATTCAGGAAAATGCGGCCTCGAAAATTTCCCCACCCCTGGTGTAGATAGAGAAGAGGAGAGGATCAAGCACAGAGCCTTGGGGAACACCAACCAAGAGGGGAAAGGAGGAGGTGGTGGAGTTGGCAAGAGATACATTGAAGGAGCAATCATAGAGGTAGGAGGAGAACCAGAGGACGGAGCCATGGAAGTCAAGGGAGTGAAGTGAGTCCAGCAAGAGTGAGTGGTCAACAGTATCGAAGGCAGCAGAGAGGTCGAGGACAAGAATGGAGTAGAGGTGATTAGATTTAGCCACATGAAGATCATTGGTGATCTGATCGTTGGTGATCATTGACAAGCTTGGAAATTGTGAGATGAAGACACTACAAGGTGGATTGATGACTGGTTGAAGAATCTTACTCAAAGAGTGATCATCAATGAGTGCAGCCACATGAGACACCTACTATGCCTTGGGCAGCCTTACCCCACAGTGCAGTGCATGTTGTGGCTGGTGACCACCAGATGTTCCCCCTGCTGCATGGCGGGGTGGGTAGCTGGCTTCTATGTGCTGCATCCCTGGGAAAAGGCCAAGGATGCAGAACATAACAGCCTTACCCAAAATGGGTAAGCTCGTGTGCCTGTTTGCTGTCTGCCCCGCTATGCGGCCAGCAAGATCCACTGCAGGGCTTTGAGCGGTGGCTGCTTGCTCCAGTCCTGCTCAACCATATCATAGCCAGGGATGGGATAGTGGTCAGGCAGGGGGAGGGAGACAGAGCAGGGCTGAGTGCTCGCTCATGTGGTCAGCATCCCGTCCTGTGTCGTGGACCGTGTCGTGGACCGTGTCGTCCAACAGCGGTCCACCTGCAACTTCCACCCACCCACCGCCGAGGAGGGGGGACCATCTGCTGTGCTCCCCACGCTGGCCCGCCATGGAGCCGCATGGGGATCAGGCCCTCCATAGCTTGTATAGCTTCACCCAATGTCTCATCATCAAACTAGAGGGAGGTATTGAGTGCGATCCTGCAGGGTTCTGTCCTGGGTCAGGTGCTGTTTAACATCTTTATTAATGCCTTGTATGAATGAATGGAGAGAATACTAAGCAAGTTTACAGATGACACAAAACTGGGAGTAGCAGTTAACACCTTAGAAGACAGATCTGGAATTTTAAAAAATCTTGATAGGTTGGAAATCTGCACTGAATTTCATAAAATGAAAATCAACCAAGATAGGTGTAAACTTCTGCATTTAGGGAAGAAAACCCAAATACACAGGTATAAGATGGAGGATATCTGGCTTGGCAACAGTACATGTGAAAAGAATCTAGGGATTGTTGTTGATCACAAACTGAACATGAGTCAGCAATGTAACACAGCTGCAAAAAATGCCAATGCGATTTTAGGCTGCATTAATGGAAGCACTGGGACAGATCCCATGCCCCACAACATGCATTCAAACTGCACCCATGTCCATTGAGAGCATCTTGTGCTGTGCAGAAACCACGCGGATCCTGCTTGGGATTGCAGCCATTGTCTCCAAGGGCGTTTTCACACGGAGAAACTAGTCCGGACCAGTTTGTATAAACTCCGGTGTTTATTAGTCCATGCTAACAGAATGGTACCTTTTACACGGACAATCTAGTCTGGACTAATTTCTAGTCTGGACTAGCCATGTGAACAGAACATTGCAGTTAGCATGGTGCTTAGAGTCTGTGGCTGTATTTCTGTCCCACACTGCTTTTCGGCTCTCCCACCACAATGTTTTCTGTGACTGAAATGTCACTTCATGTGATTCTATAAACCATAGAAGTATAAAGTGCCTAGAGTCTTCCTAGGGGAAAGACTGTTGCCCAGAGTCCCTTTAATTCAAGATACCCAGACAACCCCAGCCCAAGCCCCCACCTGAAGTAGCATTTCTGCTCCCCACCCCCTTGTTATAATCACAATCCTCCTACAGTGCAAACTGCCAGACCCTGGCTAGGGTTGCCACCTCTGCAATTTCTAAGGAACACTTATGAAAAATAAACATTTTCTGTGACTGAAACGTCATTTCATGTGATCCTACAAGTCATAGAGGCATAAAATGCCTAGAGTGTCTGTCAGGTCTTGCCGTTGGACTCTGTGGCAATAAGTACTGTATAGTCAACTAGTCCAGACTAATAAGCACTAGTAATTCAGACAGACATTAGTCCAGACTAGTTTTAAAATTGTTGTTATAGGGTATTTTCAGACATTACGAGATCACAGTGAACCACGGTGAATACCCACCTGTGGTCACTGTGTCTCGAACGTCTGTTTGGCGGCCGCCAGATGTTCGCCACGGTCAATACCCGCAAGGGGTCAATTTGAACCATGCTTCCCGGGCTAGCCGGGGGAATGTCCCGGGAAGCGTGGTCAAAAAGATCCCCAGCGGGGACCAAAAAAAAGTAACGTCTGGCC
>QEPC01001231.1:2526-13168 GCA_003113815.1 Sphenodon punctatus
AAAAAACTTTATTTTGGAGATCAATTTACATTTACATAAAAGATCAATTTGCCATAAAATAAAAACACCGTTCCTTGAACTCCCACACAGAACATGTTGTCCATGCATGTATGTATTGAGAAGAATGGGCAGTTATTGCGGCACAGAGAGACACACAGCACCAGCAGTCAGCATGACAGTACAGTGCAGCAGCGGCTGCATAGTTATACTCCTTTCGTGGAACCGCGATAAACACTCATGACTTTCTCTCATATATTAAATTGGCGGAATGCGAAAAAAGACCGCTGATTGTATGCGAAAATGGTAACGATCAGCAAATTGGTGAAACACATACATGCCGTATCTGCGGATTCTTGTAGCGGAAGAATTGCAGAATCACGGGGTACCGGGCGGAATTCTGCGAGGTGTAACATGGGATGCCGAGGTTTAGGAATGGAATTGCGGTGCGGTAACAGCTCCTGCCGTATCAGCCGTACCCCCAAACAACTGAGGCCCAAAAGATAACAGACACCCCACCAAAGAAAAACAAAAAAGAAAAAAGACACCCCCCATTACCCATCTCCCTCACCAAATGCTGGGTGAAACAGCCAGGTTTTGCACTGTCTATGGAAGGAGGGGAGGTCCAGAGAGAGGTGAATCTCCACCAGGAGGAAGTTCCACAGTCGTGGTGCTGCCACCGAGAATGCCCTCTCAAAGGTTGCGCCCTGGAACACCCGGGGGACCTCCAAGAGGGCACCCCCAGCCAACCACAGGGGCTGATCCAGGGGATGGGGGATGAAACGGCCCCAAAGATAAGTGAGTCCCAAGCGGTATAGGGCGTTAAACGTGATAACCAACACCTTGAATCTGACCCAGAAGGCTATAGGCAGCCAATCTATAGGATACAGTAGGATATCATCTACATACAATGCTATTTTTTGTTCAGATAGATATTATTTGATCCCTTGAATAAGAGTTATTTCTAATTTTCTGTGCAAATGGTTCAATGACTGGGGCAAATAAAGTGGAGATATGGGACATCCTTTTCTTGTGCCTCTGTGAAGATCAAATGCTTCAGTAATTCCCCCATTTATAAGAATTTTTTTCATTATTTTATTTATACAAAAATTTGTATCCTGCATTCTCCTGCACACTGGCAGCTCGGAGTGGCGCACAACATAAAAACAACAATCAATAAAACTGTCTAAAATACATAAAATATACATCATAAAATTTGACAGCAGTTAAGGCAAAATAAACCCCCACCCTACTCACCCCCCTCCCCGAACGCCCAGCAGAACAACCAGGTCTTACAACATCTACGGAAAGAGGGGAGGTCCAGGGACAGATGGGCCTCCAATGGGAGGGAGTTCCACAGTCGAGGTGCAGCCACNCACCTGCATTGCTTCATGTGACCTTTTCTGGCCAACAGGGGTGTGGGTGTGTGTGGGTCGCCACCTGTGTAGGGGCTGGCCCTGGGATCCCCCGGGGACACCACGGGGGTGGGCCAGGTGGTGATCACCCTCACACCTTGACCTCCCAGCTGATATGCCTTGCCAGGGTGGCACAGATACACCTGGCGTAACGGTACTCCCTCGGGTTGTCCGGTTTCACATACAGTGGCACAGGGCCAGGTGGGCAGATGGGCTCGGGGTATTCCAGGGCTGCCCCCTTGGTCTTGCACACTTTGTGCAGCACACAGCAGGCACCAATCACCAGGGCTGAGGTCTCCACAGTGTAGTCCAGCCGCCCAGCGAGGCTCCTCCAGCGCTGCTTGAGTACCCCGAATGCCCGCTCCACCATGGTCCTGCTGGAACACAGGCGGGAATTGTACAGTGCCTCCACAGGGTTGTGGGCGACCGGGTACTCCTTCATTAGCCACCGGGTGAGGGGATAGGCCGGGTCACCCAGGATACAGGGGGGTATCAGTGCCCCTTTGATCTGGGTCATCCCCATGTCACCAAAGTCCCCCCGGAACAGCTGGGCATAGAAGGGGGAGATGGGCATGATCCGGGCATCATGACTGCAGCTGGAGTTGCCTGTGAAGATGTCTATGAACCTCCCCCGGTGATCCACAATCACCTGCAGCTGCAGTGAGCGATATCCGTGCTTGTTGACATACTTCGCGGCCTCCCCTGCGGGGGGGCAGAGGATCTCAATGTGGGTGCTGTCCACTGCACCCATGCAGTTGGGGAAGCCTCTGGCCACAAATCCAGCCATCACAGCCCCCTGATCCACCAGCTGGATTGCTCTGTCCAGGAGCACTCCCTCCACAGCCTCACAGACATCCCAGAGGATACAGGCAACGGTGCTCAGGCTGACCCCGAAGTGCTGGGAGACAGACCAGCAGGAGTCGGGTGTTGCTAGGGCCCAGACCCCAATGGCCACCCACTGGACCATGGGGATGGGGGTCCGCGTGGATGTGTGCTGGCGCTCCAGCCAGGGTGTGAGGAGCTCAGCGAGCCGCAGCAAGGTGAGCTTGTCCATCCTAAAGTGGGCCCTCCAGGCTGCCTCATCCCACTGGGCCAGCACCCTGGCCCACCAGCCCTGTGCCCGCTCTGTGACCCATATCCACCGGTCGATGGGCATAGCGAGCAGGGCGGCCCAGCGCGAGGTCTCCCTCCCCCATTGGAGGCGCCCGGCCGCTTCGTGGATTGCCTCTGCCCTGCTCCAGCCCCGGCTCACAGCCTGCTGGTCAGCCCCAGACACCCTCTAAGCCCTGAGCCAGGCCAGGGTGCACCTGCAGCCATGGTGGGTCCTGCAGGCCCATGCAGTGCTCCAGGCCATGGAAACCCGCAGGCAGACGCCCAGGTGCACCTCAGTGGTAAGGATGCGCAACTGATCAGTGTAGGCATGATACCACTCGGCTGAGAGCGTGAGGTACATCCTGTAGGCGGCCGCCCTGTCCCACTCCATGGTGTTGGCAGCCCCAGGGGTTGGGGGTGGGATATGCCGGCCCAGTAATGGCCTGGGTCGGCTGGTGCCCACCCCCAGCTAGCCGGGCCTCCCACTGTAGGACGGGCGGCCCTGGGCATGCTGTTGGGTGCACCTGTAGTCCTTGCATGGGTCCTGGTACACGGACGGACGCGGCTGTGCATTCCTGTTGCAGCTGCATGCCTTCTGCCATCACCCCCCACCTCTCCCTGTTTGCAACACCATGTCCTTGCCGGCCTGATTAGTGTGTTGGCGGTCCTGTCTGGGCGCTTGTTTCCTGCAGCTGTGCCGGGTCCGCACCCCATGCCTCGCTCTGCTGCTATACATTGTTGCGGCCTGTGGCCACCTAGCTTGTCCTTGGGACCCCTTGGAGGGCCCCCCCAGCCCTGGGGGAATGCGTGCCCCCATCCGTGGTGTTATTCTCCCTGTCTGGCCGGACCATGGCTGGTTATGCTTCCACTGGGGTCCTGCTTCCTGGACCCCATAGGGCCCCCCATAGCTGGGCCTTCCACGAGACCATGGCCCTGTGTGACCTGTGGCATACCCCAGCCATGCAGCTGCTCCTAGGCTGCCCGGACAGCCAGTTGGGTGCTTATGTGAGCCTGAGCTCCGGGCTTTGTTACTTCGGCTATGAGGCGAGCGCCCGGGATTGCTGGCTGCATGCGGAGATGCTGGGGCTGGTTCCATTCCCCGATGGGCGCATCCCGGAGATGAGGTGCTCATGTGGCCTGGTCTGTGGCTGAAACAGTGTCTGACCTGTCTGTGTGCAGCCTGGCCGCCTACACGATCTGCCTTGCGGAAGGGGGTCCTGCCTTGGCCGTGTCCTACTTTGCCTGTGTTCATGGGGCCCGTGGGTACCAGTGCTCTCATGGGGCAGTGTATCACCGGCTGTTGGAGCTGGGTCAGCTTCTGTGTCCCCCTGCTGCTGACTGCTGCATGTCTGAGCCTACCGCGGCAGAGGTGTCAGCGCTGTCAGGCGTGTGGTCCCATTCGGATGTGCAGTTGGGGCTGTCCATGCAGGATCCCTTCGAGGCCTACTACCTGATCACCTACCACATGTCCATGTTGGGGTACCACCAGGGCATGATTCATTGGCCCCACCTCGTTCACCAGGAGGGGCACCCGGCCCTTGGACCCGTTGTGGCGTCCAGCAGCTGGCTGTGAGTCCCGGTGTGCCTCACTGCCTGCTCCCTCCTTGCTGTCCCAGCCATGCTGCTGTGCTGCCTGCTTCCTGGGGTGTCTCTGGCCCTGCCTGTGGCTCCGGGCCCCCTCCGGGGGCCCCCCTGTCTGCCTCTGCCCCCGGTGTTCCCTGCTGTGGCCACCATCTCCACTGTCTGCCTCCATCACCCTGACCAGCCCCCGGCTCCCCAGGGTGCTTCTGACCATTCTCCTTCACCTGTGCCCCTTTCTGTGCCCCAGCCCTCCCCCCTCCTGAGTGCCCATGTGATCTCAGAGTTTTGGGACCCCCGGACTAGGGGGGGGTGTTGTGTGACTTTGAACCTGCTGCACTGCCTTGGACCTCCTGTCTACCCTCCATCACGCCCTCATTGATGCTTGGATTCCGAGTGTGCATCCTGGACTGTTCCCAGCCTGCGCCCTGGTCTGTGTGTGCTCCCGCTGTGCCTGTGCCCGGACTGCCTAGGGTCCCCCATTCCAGGACTGCCTGTGTTGCTGTGGGGGTGCCCATGTGGGCTGTACAGTATTGGGGGTTCTGGTTGCCATTGCCTGTGTCCTGCTGTGCCCCTGTGTCACTTCCCCTCCTCTTCCCTGTCCCTCACTCCCCCCCTGTGCCCGTGGTGCCTTGTGTGGTGTCTGTCCCGCTGTGTCTCCACCCCTCCCTTTCCTGTCTGGGTGTGTGTGCGCCCGGGCATGTGTGTTTGTGCTGTGTGTTCCACTGTGCCCTCACTGTCTCTGTGTCTGTTGTGTGCGGTACCTGGGCAGCTCTTCTCCCTCTTCCCCCTCCCTTCCTGTTTCCCTTGTGTGGGTGTTCCCTTGTGTCCCTTTTGGCTTCATTTGTCCTTAGCTGGCCATGTCTGTGTCCCACCCCTCCCCGCCTCCTTATGGGTGTTTTGATCATGTCCGGGAATCAGCATCACGTCTGTTGTGCTGCCCCAGACCATGGTCTGGCAGCCCGATTTCCTGCCGTGGTCCCAATCCCATCACATCTGTTTGGTGCCTTCTTTGGCCACAGGGGGTGGTTAGCTGGTTTGCCACCGCTGGGAATCCACTGTGGTGATTCGGGACCGTGTAACATCAGAAATTACTCCTTGAATTGGGCCTGGAAGTCAATAGGCAGCCAGTGCAGACTACGGAGCACAGGTGTAATGTGTTCATGGCAGCCCGTCCCTTTTAGGAGATGAGCCACCGCATTCTGCACCAGCCAGAACCTACAGACCATCATCAAGGGTAGACCCATGTAGAGGGTAGTCCAGTTAAGAGGTAATGAAAGCATGGATGATGGTGGCCAGATCCGAGCCCGAGACATACGGCCGCAGCCGTTGCACCAGATGTAATTGGCAAAATGCTCCCCTCACCACCGCTTCCACCTGGCAATCCAGGCAGAGCTGTGGGTCAAAGAGCACCCCCAGACTACGAACCTGAGCAGCTGGAGGGGGGCAGACCCTGCCAATGATGGGAGCCACCACCCCCAGCCGTACCCACCAACATCACCTCTGTCTTGTCAGGATTCAGCCTCAGATGGTTCGTCCTCATCCAGTCCCCCACAGCCGCCAGGCACCGGGTAAGCACCAAGACCNTTGTTGCAGCCTGTGGCTTTCTCGGCCGGCCTTGCTGCCCCCCCGAGTCCCCTCCCGCCCCTGCAGGGAATGTGGGCCCCCCTGTCCGTGGTTTTATTCTCCCTGACGTGCTGGACTATGACTGGCTGTGCTTCCACCGGGCTCCCGGCCCCCATGGGGCCCCCCATCCATGGTCCTTCCATGAGACCATGGCCTTGTGTGACCTGTGGCATACCCCGGTGGTGCAATTGCTGCAGAGCTGCCTGGACAGCCTGTTGGGTGCTTATGCGAGCCTGAGCTCTGGTCTTCATTACTTCGGCTATGAGGTGAGTGCCCGGGATTGCCAGCTGCATGCTGAGACGCTGGGGCTGGTTCCCTTTCCAGATGGGCGCATCCTGGAGATGAGTTGCTCGGATGTGGCTTGGTCTGCGGCGGAGACCGTGTCCTCCCTGTCTGTGTGCAGCCTGGCCTCCTACATGGTCTGTCTGGCGGAGGGGGGCCCTGCCCTGGCCGTGTCCTACTTTGGCTGAATTCACGTGGCCCGTGGGTACCAGCGCTCCTGTGGGGCAGTGTATCACTGGCTGTTGGAGCTGGGTCAGCTTCTGTGGCCCCCTGCTGTCGACTGCTGTATGTCTGAGCCTACCGCAGGTAATAAAATCCAGTATCTTCTAGAACATCTCAATGCCCTTGGTTTAAACATCTGTATCCTTAGCAATATCATTCAGTTTAGTACGCCTCAAGTCACTTTCGATCTGGAGAAGAAACATTGCTAAAGTTTTTAGTTGGTGTGGATTGGTAGAGATAGCTAACAACTCCCATTTCTTTATATTGTCCAATTCAAGGTCACTACTGAGCAAATTCATCCACGTTCCTCAAAGGGAAGCGTAATTTGAGCATTCCCATATAACATGCAGCAGTGTTTCTACCACTTGAGGACAGTACCGACAAACCCTTAATTGTCACGGCATTTGGTTTCTACGTCCCCTCACTTCCTCTGTATCAATTAAATTGAAACGAAAGAGGGTTTCGTGGCCCCCAGCAGCTGACTGTGAGTCCCCCCTGTGCCTCCCGGACCCCTGTTCCTGGCCCCCATGCGGGCTCTGCCCTGCTGCCGTGGCCCGCTGCCTGCTCTGTCCTTGCTGTCCCAGCCATGCTGCTGTGCTTCCTGCTTCCTGGGGTGTCTCTGGCCCTGCCTGTGGCTCCGGGCCCCCTCCGGGGGCCCCCCTGTCTGCCTCTGCCCCCGGTGTTCCCTGCTGTGGCCACCATCTCCACTGTCTGCCTCCATCACCCTGACCAGCCCCCGGCTCCCCAGGGTGCTTCTGACCATTCTCCTTCACCTGTGCCCCTTTCTGTGCCCCAGCCCTCCCCCCTCCTGAGTGCCCATGTGATCTCAGAGTTTTGGGACCCCCGGACTAGGGGGGGGTGTTGTGTGACTTTGAACCTGCTGCACTGCCTTGGACCTCCTGTCTACCCTCCATCACGCCCTCATTGATGCTTGGATTCCGAGTGTGCATCCTGGACTGTTCCCAGCCTGCGCCCTGGTCTGTGTGTGCTCCCGCTGTGCCTGTGCCCGGACTGCCTAGGGTCCCCCATTCCAGGACTGCCTGTGTTGCTGTGGGGGTGCCCATGTGGGCTGTACAGTATTGGGGGTTCTGGTTGCCATTGCCTGTGTCCTGCTGTGCCCCTGTGTCACTTCCCCTCCTCTTCCCTGTCCCTCACTCCCCCCCTGTGCCCGTGGTGCCTTGTGTGGTGTCTGTCCCGCTGTGTCTCCACCCCTCCCTTTCCTGTCTGGGTGTGTGTGCGCCCGGGCATGTGTGTTTGTGCTGTGTGTTCCACTGTGCCCTCACTGTCTCTGTGTCTGTTGTGTGCGGTACCTGGGCAGCTCTTCTCCCTCTTCCCCCTCCCTTCCTGTTTCCCTTGTGTGGGTGTTCCCTTGTGTCCCTTTTGGCTTCATTTGTCCTTAGCTGGCCATGTCTGTGTCCCACCCCTCCCCGCCTCCTTATGGGTGTTTTGATCATGTCCGGGAATCAGCATCACGTCTGTTGTGCTGCCCCAGACCATGGTCTGGCAGCCCGATTTCCTGCCGTGGTCCCAATCCCATCACATCTGTTTGGTGCCTTCTTTGGCCACAGGGGGTGGTTAGCTGGTTTGCCACCGCTGGGAATCCACTGTGGTGATTCGGGACCGTGTAACATCAGAAATTACTCCTTGAATTGGGCCTGGAAGTCAATAGGCAGCCAGTGCAGACTACGGAGCACAGGTGTAATGTGTTCATGGCAGCCCGTCCCTTTTAGGAGATGAGCCACCGCATTCTGCACCAGCCAGAACCTACAGACCATCATCAAGGGTAGACCCATGTAGAGGGTAGTCCAGTTAAGAGGTAATGAAAGCATGGATGATGGTGGCCAGATCCGAGCCCGAGACATACGGCCGCAGCCGTTGCACCAGATGTAATTGGCAAAATGCTCCCCTCACCACCGCTTCCACCTGGCAATCCAGGCAGAGCTGTGGGTCAAAGAGCACCCCCAGACTACGAACCTGAGCAGCTGGAGGGGGGCAGACCCTGCCAATGATGGGAGCCACCACCCCCAGCCGTACCCACCAACATCACCTCTGTCTTGTCAGGATTCAGCCTCAGATGGTTCGTCCTCATCCAGTCCCCCACAGCCGCCAGGCACCGGGTAAGCACCAAGACCACCGGGCCTGGGTCTCCAAAAAATGAGAGGTAGAGTTGTGTATCATCAGCGTACTGATGACATCGCACGCCAAACCCTCTCATGACCTCACCCAAAGGTTGCATATACACGTTGAACAGGAGAGGGGACAGAATAGAACCCTGCGTGACTCCACGCGTGAGATTCTGGAGAGATGACGTACACTCCCCGAGAACCATCTGCTGATTTCTCCCTGCCAGGAAAGAGCGGAACCATTCAAGAACAATTCCGCTCACCCCAGCCCGGTCCTGCAGCCTCACCACTAACATCTCATGATCAATGGTATCAAACACCACTGACAGATCCAGTAAGATCAAAATTGAGGATCTGCCCTGATCCAATTCACAGCGCAGGTCATCAACCAAGGCAACAAGTGCAGTCTCCGTGCCAAACCCAGGACGAAAACCAAACTGCGAGGAATCAAGAAAACCGATCCGTTCCAGATGCCCCTGTAACTGCCGGGCCACCACCCACTCAATAATCTTCCCTAAAAAGGGAAGGTTAGAGACTGGCTGATAGCTGGCTGGGGAACTAACATCCAAAGATGGCTTCTTGAGCAGAGGCCACACCACCACCTCTTTGAAACGGCTCTGTACCCTGCCCTCCCTAAGGGAGGCACTGACCACCCCCACAAGCAATGGCCCTAATGTCTCCTGGCTGACTTCACCAGCCAGGACGGGCATGGATCTAATTCACAACAGGTGGCCCGAACAGTCTGAAGGACATCCACCGCATCAGCGGGTGCTACCCTCTGAAACTGACCCCACAACAACAGACATGGCGAGGCTTCCCGTACCTCTGTCACCCACTGTCATAAGTGCAGCATCAAGGTTGTGGTGAATCTGGATGATTTTATCCATAAAAAAGTCAGCAAACATGTCACAGTGAGCACTGGAAAATTCCAGTTCCAGGTGGAGAGATCTGCACCCCCTAGAAAAGCTCTGCTGGACGTGACTTTGAGGGCAGCAAAGAACTCTTTATTTTCTGCCCACACTGCAACAGCATAAGCTCTTAAACTAGCTTTATGCTGCAATCAGTCAGCTTCAGCACAAGTTCAGCGCCACTGTCACTCCAACCGCCATCTATCTTGCTTCATTCAGCACAGGTCCTCTGTGAACCACAGTGACCCCCACTCTTGACTTTCTGGAAGTGGACACTTGGGAGTCGTTCAGTGGATAGTCTCAGCCAACAAGCTGTTCCAGAAGGCAACGAGGTCATCAAGTGAACGATCATCAAGGTTGGAAAGCATTTCCCCTAAAGCATTCTGGAACCTCTCTGGTTCCATAAGTCTCTGGGGGCGGACCCAATGAACCAGTCCTGCACCATTCTGGGGGCAGACATGCACCAGGAGATTGGTCTGGAGAAGATAATGATCTGTCCATGACAGGGGTAAAGCTACTACATCCCCCACCACCGGATCCCCCGCGTCAAGACCAGTGAAGAACATCAGATCAAGGGTATGTCCTCCCTCATGTGTCGAGCCCTTAGCCATCTGAGACAGTCCCTTGGTTGTCATGGCATCCATGAACTCACGCTCTGCTCCCCCTAAATTGACATCGGTGTGAATATTGAAATCCCACAGGACCAAAGTCTTCTCGGCCGCAAAACCACTTCCGATACCAATTCTGCTAGAGCATGTAGGGATGCCGCGGTACAGGTAGGTGTGCAGTATACCAAAAGCAGTCTTAATCTGTCTCCTAATAAATTGATCACAAGGTGGACCCCTCTCCATGTCCAAAATGGTCTGCACAGGATACCGTCTCACAGACGTCCTTAAAAAAAACAGCTACACCGCCTCTCCGCTCCTCTGATCTGGGCTGGTGCTGCACAGAGTACCCAGCTGGAACAAGGGGTATTTTCAGACGTTACGAGATCATGCTCAACCACAGTGAACCACGCTCAACCCCGCGGTGGGGCCAAAGGGCCCTGAACATCTGTACGGTGCGCGCCAGATGTTCATCACGCTCAATACCCACATGGGGTCAATTTCAACCACGCTTCCCGGGCTAGCTGGGGGAAGGTCCTGGGAAGCGTGGTCAAATGGACCCCCACTGGGAACCAAGGAAAAGTAACGTCTGGACACCAATCCCCGCGCGGAACCAAACGAAACAGGACCCAGCCATGGACAAGGCATGCAGCATCGCTTCCGGGCAACCAGCAACAACACAAACACTGGAGGGAGATTTAAAGCGAAATCAGCAGCAAGCAAGCGTGGCGGGATGGAGCAAGGAGGGAGACAGAAGAGAGCGGAGGCACAGACAGCGACAGTGGCGGGCCGGG
>QEPC01001231.1:34772-75783 GCA_003113815.1 Sphenodon punctatus
CAAGGACAGCCGCCCCCCCAGGCCAGGCCCTAGGCTGACCCCAAGCAAGGACAGCCGGTCCCAGCAGGCACCCGCACCCCCAAGCCCCGAGCCAGGTGGCCCCAGCACTCACCTGCTGCCTTCTTCTCAAGCTCCAACTCTCCTGCGCCGCTGCTGTAACTTCAAGTCTCAGCGCGATGCAGTCAAGTCAATTAAGTCTGTCTCTGTCTGAGCCGCCTGTCCTGCTCCACTCCTGGCTCACACGCTCTGCCTGGCCACAAGTCTTTCCCTCCCGGAAGTTGCTTTTATACTTCTGTGAGGAGGGAGCACGATGGGGCCAGCCAGCTGCCGCCAGACTGTGTGAGGGGGAGGGGACTCAGACTCTGTAACCAGCCTGGAACGGACTGGCCTGAGACACTGCCCCCACCCGCGTTGGGACCCCCAAAATTAATTTTTTTAAAAAAATTATTTTTAAAGAATAAAAACTGTGGCGCGGGAGCGGCCCACCCAACTGGCCGGGCCCACTGGGAATCCTCCGAGTGGGCTCAATGGCCAATCCACGCCTGGTATAGAGAGAGGATGCTGGCCATGTTGTCCCAAATGTAAGAGCTGGAGACAAGGTAGTTCAGATGATATCTCTTATTGGACCAACTTCTGTAAGGTCTCAGTCCACACAGGGTCCTTCCTCAGGCATGCAACAAGCCAGAACTATACACTATGCAAATGCAGGACAGGCATGTATAAGGAGGCATTGACTTGGGAGAGAGCTGATAGGGAAAAAAATACTTGAGAGTTGAGAGGGAGTTGGGGGATGAGGTGGGGCAGAAACATAGATGTCAGGAAAGGTAGTCTCCCTGACTCCATGACATGCTGTAGGTCAAATATTTTGCTTTCTAAACACATGCTAAGCAAGTTTGCACTGTTGCCATCCTGAATTCCCAGATTAATCATGTAACAGTGGCCAGATATGACAATAATTGACTAGAAATGCTGTAGGCCAGACCTACTTATAGACAACATAGGGGCATAGATCAACCAGCCTAATATACTCTCTCTCATGTTCCCTTTTACTTTTTTTTATTCATGGGCCTCCTTTCTCTGTCTAGCAAGCTCTTCTCACATAGACCTCTCCTGGGAACACAGCTGCTTTGTGAAAGATACAATAAAGAGGTCAACATTCAACATCACAGTTTTATATTAAAATCTTTGCCATGCTTTCCAATTGCCATTATCTCTCCTCCTCATCCTTTCCACTCCACTTTGTCACCATCCTTCATGGTATTATATTTAAAATTTTGACTTTACACTCTTTTGGGCAAGGACATACCCCCTCCCTCCTACACTACAACACCAAGGTTTCAGAAGTGGCTAGCAGGGATGTAGCTAGGGATAGGAAGGAATAGGGATATGGATAGGAAGGCCATTTGTCCTGGGGCCCAAGCTGGGGGGTGGCCTGCAAAACCTGTCTTGTTGCAGTGCACCTGGGCAGAGACTGAGTGGAAGCAGAACCTGAAGTGGAAGTGCATGCAGTGCGCAGCATGCATTGGACCCACCTGACAGGCGGCACAGGATGGATCAAGCACTGGTGGTGGCAGAAGCACAAGGCAGACAGAGCAGTTGCAGCCTCCAGAGATCAGGTGCAGCAAGCGGAGGGAGGGAGAGGAGCCACGGTGTCAGAACTGGAGGTTGTCAGAGCAGAGTGGAGAGCAGCAGTGGTCGGGTGCCAGCCCCATAAGGAGTTTTAGAGCAGTGGGGGTGATCAGGGAGTGGTGGTGCCCTGCCCCATTGGAAAGGTGAGAGTGAGGGGTGGAGACCCCTCTAGCTGCACTGGGTTCCTTGAGGTCTGGGGAGGGAGGTCGGGGGTGGGGTGGGGTGGAGAGCTGGGGGTAGGGGGCTGTGTGGGGGCAGGAATGCTGAGGGGATGTCTGTGTGGAGGCAGGGAGTCTGGGTGGGGACTGGGTGGCAGGGAGGATGTGCGGGGGCAGGTGGTCTGAGTGGGGCCAAGGAATCGGCATGGGGGCAGGGAGTATGTTGCAGTATGCAAGTATGCATTTTCTTTATCATGTAAGTTGACAGTTTTCTACCATAAAGATGCTGGGGAGAGGAAGGAGGGGTGGTCACATGGTTACATTTTTTTTTGCATATGGCTAGGGAATGTCCAACGAGTGAAGGGTGTGCATGTGCAACTCAGTTGTGAGAATGGGGGGAGTCACTCAAAGAACAACACAGCTGCAAAGGCCAAGGCACGGCGCTTGCATGCCCTTTACTTCTTGGACATTCCCTAGCCATATGCAAAAAAAATTGACAGGGGAAAGGGTAGAGCCGAGGGGCAGTGGTGGAGGGGAGTCCATTTCTTGCATCTGGGCCTATTCCAACTTAGCTACACTCTGTCTAGTGTGTTAATGCTGCAGATCTGGTGAGGGGTGAGACACATCTAAGGGGCCTTGTAGTAGGGTGCAGGTCCCTGGGATAGGTTCCCAAAGGATTAGGCCAAAATCACTCAGTCTTTTGGGAATTAGTCATACAGTCTTTATTCTCTAAAGTCTCTTACATATAGATGCAGCTTTCCACCATACCTAAAGTCTCTATACTGTCTTTCTTTTCTAACACCAGGAAGCAGGCCTCCGATATCCCATTTTCCCTAACACTAGCTCAGACAGACCTTTTCGTCTGTTTGGCTCTACAAAGTTGCACTGGAGTCACTCAGTGTTTCATTCCACAATACCATGAACAATATCATTCAGACATCAGGTTTGTCTAGGTTGCTCAGCAAGATCAGGACTCTGGACAACGATCCCCAGTAGCTCTGTTCTTCAGTAGAGTTCCTTTCTCTCTTGCTTCCAGGCACAGACTGACTCTCTGCCTTCAGGCTGCCTTCCTTTATACACCAGAGTGGGAGTGGCTGGGCCTCCAGTCTGCCGGTCCTTAAAGGGCCAGTGTCTGGCTCACCTTCCTTAAAGGGACACATGCCCGGTCAGGCTACGCCCTGTTACAGGTCTGATTTCAGAAAGCACTGAGCAGTCACCCTCTGAAC
This sequence comes from Sphenodon punctatus, assembly GCA_003113815.1. Classification (NCBI taxonomy): domain Eukaryota; kingdom Metazoa; phylum Chordata; class Lepidosauria; order Sphenodontia; family Sphenodontidae; genus Sphenodon; species Sphenodon punctatus. Next base: position 37,786 of record QEPC01001231.1, read on the forward strand.
CAACAGCCACGGTATCTCAGACTGGGTCACTTTACCAAAGTCTTATCCCATCTTTTTGTGTTCAGTAAATTGCCCAATGCACTCTTAGATGCTATCTAAAATAATAATTCACTACTGACACATCTCCCTTTCAGGGAAAACATCACAACAGGTGCTGCCCCAGTGCTGACTGTGCCACAATAGATGGATGACTGCCCCGGTGCTGACTGTGCCAGCTCACTTCACCCCCAGAGTGGCCTGTCTGTTTAAAAGCACCCCACCAGATGTGGAAGCAGAGGAGGCTGTGCCTGCTTGTGGCACTCCTGAAAATCCTGGAGCCACGCCTGTGGAGTGGGCCGACCAAACCCGGGACACCAGCGCAAAGCAAAGCTGCTGTCTGTATGCTCAGCAGACCCACGCTGCAGCTCCACTTTCAGCAAGCTGTTGCCCTGGGCAACACCATAGAGCTGGAGCATCAAGTGATCTGCCTGCAACTCTATGGTGCGGGAGGGGGCACCATGTGGGTGGACCATGGGCTGGGAAAACCGCTGGGTCTGTCTAAAATGGACCCAGATGGGGCTGCAAGTGGGCAGACATGGGAGTACATCCCTGGAGCAGCTCCATGGGCAGGCAGCCTCCACGTCCATCTTTTTACATTCATAATTGATTGGATAATTGTTGTGTACACAGTCTAGGAGCATCCAGTTTAATACATCCAATTAGTTGCCAGGAGTAAACACATTCCTGAGGCTTTACTATTGGCAAGACTATTGCTAGTCTTGACTCAATATCCACTCTCCTGTTTCCATTGATGCATGAATCTGTGCTCACTACACTATGCTTGACCTGCTCTTTTACTGGCCAGAGAAAGGGCAGTTTCTCCCTACTTTTGGCCTAGGCAGCATTTCTTGATAAAAAGTAGTTTCAGATTCAGGCTACATTGCTAATGGATCAGGAGCCGGTATAAGTGGGATTTTGTTTGCGTCATATTTAGTTTGGTTAAATAGGTCATCCCTTGCTGCTAAAAGAAATGGGTTGCTAGAGTGCAGCTATTCATCTCATCCTGGCTTCACTCCTGCCACCCCCACACACAGTGCTTCAGTATTTCAGCACCCCAGCCAACTCCCCTCGCAAACACATTCTTTCTTTACGTGTGTGTCTCATTCCATCTGTTCCACAGACTCTTTATGCCATTTGTATTCACTAGTCGTGTCTGCTAGATGACACCACACAAAATTGCATGCCATGGTAAGTAGCAAGCTAGATATATAACAAGGAGGAGGGGAATTGTCTGGAAAATCTGTGGTTTGCTGCTGGTTAACTGGGAATTTTCATGCTTTGGCATAATGGCAAATAGCACATGAGTGATTGCCATACAACAAACTTTCCAGTCAGTAAGGATCTGGCAGTGGCATGCACGAGGTTATGCCTTCAGGTTCTATGGGAGAAGAACATTGGATGCAAGGGTGCAACAAAGATAGACATAATGGAAGGGGGCCAGTCCTGATGCCTCCGCCTTAGTTACACCCTCATGACCTATCTGGAACACACACTTTCCCCCTCTTACCTCCCCCATGAGCACTGTTTCCTTCTGCTCTCCCCCTCCCTCCCCAAGATGGCACCAAGGGTTAGGGAAGGGTCAAGGAGCGTGAGATGTGGAGGGGATGGCCATTTGGCTACACAGCACTATCTTCTGCTTGCACCTCGCACTTTATGTCCCTTCCTTTGCAGTGCACACACCAGCCTCCTGGGAAACAAACAAAACCTGCAGGGGTACAGGGAGAGATGGGGAGAGACAGAGGTTGGAGGATGGATGAATGGAAGGAAGAGCTAAGGGAAGGAGGTCCCTTTGGGTGTGCCCCTGACTGTTTTGTCCCAGAGCAGCTGATAGAAAGAAAAGGCTAGTGGACTGAAATGAAAGGCAAAGGTGGGGAGCACTAAATATGATTAATTATTGTTTATTATTTATTATTATTATTATTACTAGCATTTATATAGTGTCAGCGATGTACCTGGTGCTTTACAGAGACTGTGTGACAAGTGTCAGTAGGACATGCGCACCAGGACATGATAGGAAACTGTAAAGGGCACAGGGTGAAGGGTGACGGGGACATGGGAGGACGGTGGGGTTGGGGCAAAGAGCAGGAGGCAGGACTGGGAGGAGAGGCAGGAGCAAGGTACAGGGACTGGGAACAGGAATGGAACAGAGGAGTTGCTCCACCTTGTTTCCTGCTGCTGCCTGACTAAGCCTCCCTGGAATTTCTAAGTATATAAGCCATGATGGTCTTGGGCACACTCACATCATGCAATGCAAACAAATGTTATACAAATGCCAATATCAACCTAGCTTCTGCCTCCAGATGGCCTTGCCCTGTTTTCCTTTCACTTGCAGGAGAGTTGCCCAGGCCAAGACAGATTTCCTTAGTTTAGTAAGGCTCTTCCAGCTGCTTCTTCCATTGTCATCTTCCGTTTCTCCACTTGTCAGGTCCCATGATTAGAACCAGCCCCCTTGAGACACTGTGCCACCTCTACGCTCTGGTTTGAGTCACTCTTCCTTTCCTGCTAAGCTCTTGGTTCTAACACCATCATGGGATTCTCCACCCACAGAACTTCTGATTGGCTACTATTCACTAAAACTCCATCTAACAGAAACAGGAGCCAGGTGGGAGCAATGCATACGGTCCTGTTCCTTAGCGTTGCTTGTGGTTTTGAGTCTGTTTCCCAGTTCCTGCTTCCAGTCTCCCCTTCATTGTGTTCCTGAGCTTGCTTTCCTGCCTGCTGCTGTCATAGGGCTCCATCACCGCAGGGTGCCCCCGTGCTCCATGCCCACCCCAGAACCCCCTTCGGCACCTTCCCTCCAGCGGGTTGTGGCAGATCCACTGTCAAAGCAGGGTAGCACAGGGTCCACGCTCTCAGAGGCAGCACTCATGCCAGCAGCTGCACTCCCCCCTGAGGATACAGGGGTGGAACGTAGGACCCTGCAGCACTCAGCACGCCTGCAGGGGAAGCCTCCAGCTGCAGGCACTGAATGAATAAGCTATTTAAACCAGCGCTTCCTTGTACACAGCGCTGGTGATCAGGTTCCCTGGTTTGGACTGGCCCCACCGTGTGGAAAAAGCGAAGTGCTTACATTCTGCTGGTTGTTTATTGTGAGTGAAGTGTGTGGTTTGTTGTGAGCTTTGTGTATAACCTGTCTACAGCGATGTAGTGGCTTGCCCCTCCTTTGTTTCCCTTCCTTGTGAGTGAGTGTAAGGGTGAGAGTGTGGCCCCTTCCTTCCCCCTTCCCTGGGCCCCTGTTCCTCTCTGTGTGGTGTAAGGCCCTTCTCCTCCTTGCCCCCTGGGCCCTGGATACTTCCTCCCCTCACTGTTTGGGACACTGTGCCATCCTCCCCAGAATCTTCCCTGGAGTGCTTGCGGGTGATTGAGAGTGGCAGGCAGCCACAGGACTCCTGTAACCCCATGCCTGATGATGATAGGGGCCTGATTTCCTTGTGTTTCCCGCACCCGGAAGGGCCCACTTACTATCCTGAAGGGTATTTTCACCCAGAGGGCCTTCGTGGTGAACGAGGAGTGTCTGGTGTGGTGTGGAGTGTGGTGTGTGCCCTGTCCTCTTCCCCCTCCCCTGCAACAGCTGCTTGCCTACTAGTACTCACTCTTTTCCCAGTGTGACTGCCCCAGTCCTAGCTCCTTGTTCCTGCCCAGTCCTTATCTTGTTCCCTCTCAATTTGCAGTTTGAACTGACCTTCTGGTACTGACTTTCTTGTTTGACCCTTTGGTTTATCTCCAGTTACGTTTACAAGGTGTCTAACTCTGATCTAACTCTTGCGTGGCCCTGATCCTGACCCAACTCATGTTCAGTCCTGTTGCAACTCATTCTGAGCTGCACTTCAGACGGACTGCTGGTTCACCTCAGGCTAGTCCCCTGGGTTTGATTGGCTTGCTCAATGAGCTAGAGCCCAAACCCCTACAATGTGGTGGGGGATGTTGGTGGAACGCTTCTGCTGGCTGAACTGTGGCTTCGTCCTGACATTCAGCAGCTGCTTGCTGATCCCTTTTCCATGCGTGGTGGTTTGACGTGTGGTTGCATATCTTGTGGCTTGTGGGGATGCATGTGTGCGGCCGTAACTGCCAGCTGGGGGCTAACGAGTTGGGGTTCTGTGTTCTTGCCTACTGTGTGTGGACCTCTGGTGGGAATGCTGTTACCGTAGGATGCAAGTGAGAGCGTTCTCCCAGACTACGTGGTGCGGCCTCTGCTCAGGAAGCCATCATTAGACACTGAGTCCCTGGCCAGCTATCAGCCAGTCTCTAACCTTCCCTTTTTAGGGAAGGTTGTTGAGCAGGTGGTGGCTCGGCAGCCTCAGGGGTTATGGCACTGAGACTGCACTTGTGGCCTTGGTCAATGACCTCCATTGTGAGTTGGACCAGGGTCGTTCAACCCTGTTGATCCTATTAGATCTTTTGGCTGTATTTGATACCATTGAACATGAATTGTTGGTGACCCACTTGCGGGACCAAGCTGGGGTAGATGGAACTGTTCTTGAATGGTTCAGTTCCTTCCTGGCCAGGAGAACTCAACATGTGGTGCTGGGTGAGTGTTCATCATCTCCCTGGGACCTCACGTGTGGAGTCCCGCAATGTTGTATTCTGTCCCCTCTTCTGTTCAGTGTGTACATGCAGTCTTTGGGCACAGTAGTCAGAGGGTTTGGTGTGCGGTGTCATCAACATGCTGATGACACCCAACTGTACCTCTCTGTTTCAGCTGACCCAGGCCCAGCAGCCTCAGTGCTTACCCAGTGTTTGGCAACTGTAGGGGACTGGATGAAGGTGAGCTGCCTGGAAGTTGAATCCCAACAAGATGGAGGTGATCTTGGTGAGAGGGGCGGAGGGAGTGGTGACACCCATCATTGATGGGTTCTGCCCTCCATTGGTCCCTCAGGTTTGTAGTCTGGGGGTGCTCCTGGATCTGCGTCTCTGCTTGGATATCCAGGTCAGGTGCATTTGGGAAAGGGTGCATCTGGCCTATGTACACATACAAGTATGTGTACATGTACTTGTACATGTATAGTACAAGTACAGATCTGTGTACCGTACTTGTACATGTACATGTATGCTACTTATCTTTGATACATATGTAAACATTTATATAATATGTGATAGCTAGGATTTTTATAAAAAATGTTCCTTTTAATTCTCTATTTAAAATAAAAAATGCAAACTGAACAACAATCAGCCTGACTAATAAGTGTGCTTTNCTCCTCCTTGCCCCCTGGGCCCTGGATACTTCCTCCCCTCACTGTTTGGGACACTGTGCCATCCTCCCCAGAATCTTCCCTGGAGTGCTTGCGGGTAATTGAGAATGGCAGGCAGCCACAGGACTCCTGTAACCCCATGCCTGATGATGATAGGGGCCTGATTTCCTTGTGCTTCCCACACCCTGAAGGGCCCACTTACTATCCTGAAGAGGGCCTTCGTGGGGAACGAGGCGTGTCTGGTGTGTGGTGCGTGCCCTGTCCTCTTCCCCTTTCCCCTGCAACAGTATCACCACCAGCCTACTTCCCTTATAACAGTACTCCCTTATAACAGTACTCCCCCATACTTCCCTTATAACAGTAGCAATATGGACATAGGGCAGCAGCTAGGGGAACTAGCCCATATCATTCAGGCCCTAGCCTTGGAATTCAAGGACATGCAGGAAAATCAGACATGCTTAGCCACGCCAGTGGCTGCCCTGCCCCCCCCTCCAGGGCCCCTGCCAGTTGCTCCTGCACCCCCTCTGGTCCCTGTCAGGGTGCAGCTCCCAGGAGCCTCAGCAGCACGGAAACTCAAGGGACCCCAAATTGAGAGATTCATGGGGGACAGAAAGGGGTTTCAAAGTTTTTTGGCCTTGTGCCACGTTACCTTCACTACCCAACCCTATGCCACAGATGAATTAAGAGTGGCATTTATCATAGGGAACTTGGGCGGAACTGCCTTGGTTTAGGCCACTAATCTGTTGATTGATTGAACAGAGTCCCCTCCTGGCCAATTTGTCGGATTTTGAGCAGGAATTCCGAGCATTATTTGCTCACCCCCATCAGAAGAGAGAGACCCAGGCAGCCATAATGACCATAAGGCAGGGACGGGATTTCTTGCTGGATTATGTGACCCAATTCCAACAGCTAGCCATAGAATTGAAGTCGCCACAGGAGGTCTTGGTCATATTATTCCGGAAGGGACTATCAGAGGAATTAAAAGACCAGTTAATGTATACGGCGATGCCCAGTGAATGAGAAGATCTAGCCGCTCTTATGTTTCAGATCGACGACCGCTTAAGTGAGCGGTGTCGAGAAAGACAACAGGGGTCTCACAGCCCCCTTCCACGGGTAGGCAGTCCTGCCAGTCCCAGGGGGAGGCAGGGCTGGGAGAGGCCGCTGAACCTATGCAATTAGGGGCCTCCCGGGGGCCATTGACACCGGACAAGTGAGAATGCCATAAGCTCCCATGGGCCTGTTTTTACTGCAGGCAACCAAGCCACTTTGCCAGGAAGTGTCCTGTGCATTCCCCGGCACAGCGCCAACTGGGATAGGCAGGGGACATCTTGGTAGTCTCTAGAGTCCCCTCTCTCAGTTCTACCACTCCACCCTTACCTCCCAACTCCAGGGCCCATGTCCAGATCCCCATCACAATAACTCTCACCTCAACCCGTTCTGTAGTCCTAAAAGCCTTTGTGGATTCGGGAGCATCAGGGAATTTCATGGACCTGGGGGTGGTCCGTTTTTATGATATATACGCATGCCCTAAGGCCTGCCCAGAGGCCATCCACTCTATTGATGGGTCTCCCTTACTATCAGGGCTGGTTATGACCCAGACAGCTGCCCTGTCATGTGTGACAGGAGACCACATGGCAGACATACAATTCGATATTGTCTGCACCCCCCTGTTCCCTGTGGTCTTGGGCTTACCCTGGCTACAACTCCACGACCCCCAGGTCAGCTGGGGCTCTTGGAAAGTCACCTTTGTCAGAATATTGCCAAACCCATTGTTTACTACCCAAACCATCAGGTTCTCCCGGCATGGCCCTGGGTACGAGTGTTGATCTGACCAAGATTCCCCCCGAGTACTGGGATTTGAAGGAGGTATTTAGCAAGCAGCAGGTTATGGAATTACCCCCACATCGGGTTTGACTGCCATATGGGTGGATTTATGCCCTCTCAACTCCCGAATAAAAAGTGTTGAAAGATTACGTGGATGAAAGCCTGAAGAATGGCTTCTTCTGCCCCTCGGTCTCCCCCACAGGGGCACCTATTTTCTTCGTCCCAAAAAAGGACATGGGGCTTAGGCCCTGCATAGATTACTGGGGGCTCAACGCCATTACGGTCAAAAACCGGTATCCCTTATCCCTTATCCCAGAACTATTGAATAGGTTACAAGGGGCTAGGATCTTTACAAAGATTGATCTCTGGGGGGTGTACAACCCGCTTTGGGTGCAGCAAGGTGACGAGTGAAAGACCGCATTCAGGACCCGGTATGGCCACTATGAATATCTGGTGATGCCCTTTGGGCTTGTTAATGCTCTGGCTGCCTTCCAACACTTTATTAACGATGTCGTGAGAGAGATGTTGGATCTTTTCGTCGTGGCCTACCTGGATGACATCCTGATCTATTCGGACTCTATGGAAGCCCACGTATACCATGTCCGGAAGGTCCTCGAATGGCTCCACCATAATAAATTGTACTGTAAGCTAGAGAAGTGCACTTTTCATTTAACAACTGTTGCATTCTTAGGCTTTATTATCTCCTCTGAAGGGATTTGGATGGACCCACAGAAGACAACAGCAATCCAGCAGTGGCCACCCCACAAGGCCGTAAAGCCCCTGCAGTGCTTCTTAGGAAGCGTCAATTATTATTGGAATTACATCCCACAATTTGCTGATGTAACAAAACCTCTTACAAGCCTTCTGAAAAAGAATCAACCTTATGTGCGGGGGCTAGAGCAGCAGAACACCTTTTAGGCACTAAAGGCGGTCTTCCTCAAGGAGCCCATTCTCTGGCACCCCGACTTTGAACAACCCTTCTTCGTCAAGGCAGATGCATCCAGCATGGTGCTGGGAGCAGTACTGTCACAGGAGGACCCCCAAGAAAAGGTCCTGTTACCCTGCGCTTTTCATTCACGGCAATTAACAACCGCCGAACAGAACTATACGTTATTGGAATGAGAATTTCTAGTGATTAAATCAGCTTTTGAGACCTGGAGACATTACTTGGAGGGTGCCACCCACCCTGTCACAGTCCTTACAGACCACAAGAACCTGGAATATTTACAAACTAAGCACATCTCAAATGCTCGGCATGCCCGGTGGGCCGTGTTTTCCGCACGCTTTTGGTTCATGTTCGCTACTGTCCGGTCTGCCTCAACATGCTAGTGGATGCCCTTTCCTGCCAGACTGAGGCTAAGTGCACCCTGCGGCATGGGGAAGACACTATCTTGAACAGGCGCGTTTTTGCTGCCACGTGCCTGTCATTAGACGCCCTCCGCCAAGCAACCAAGAGAAAATTAACCACCAATGATCCGAAGGTGCAGTTATCGGACCATGGCCTTATAGAACGAGAGGGAAGAATCCTGGTCCCCCCCCCCCATCCTGTTGACAACAAGTCCTTTGGGCACACCATGATGCACCCCTGGCGGGTTACCCCGGGTGAGATAAAACAACAAAGTTGATTCACCATACCTTCTGGTGGCCAACCCTACTGCCAGACGTGACCAAGTATGTCCAAGGGTGTGTCACCTGCGCCTGGACAAAGAGCCCCCAAACGAGACCAACCAGTCTTCTACAATTACGAACGCTTCCTACAGGACCGTGGCAGGTCCTAGGGATGGACTTCATCATGGAGGGTAAAGCACAGTGTTCGTAGTTGTAGATACATTTTCCAAGATGTCTCACTTTGTCGCCTGCAAAGGACTCCCCACGGCCCACAAGACGGCATTGCTATTCCTCCGACATGTGATTAAATTGCATGGCCTCCCACGGGAGGTTATTTAAGATCGAGGAACCAAGTTCACCTTGAAGTTTTGGAGAAGCTTGTTTACGACCTTGGAGATTCGGCTTTCCCCCCCCACGGCATATCACCCCCAGGCCAACGGGCAGACCGAAAGAACAAATCAGGATTTAGAATACTGTATCAGATGTTACATCAACCATCTGCAAGATGATTGGTATGCTTGGCTTCCTATGGCAGAGTTTGCCCACAACAATGCCCCTCATGCAGCTATAGGGAACTCTCCATTCTTCATAACATATGAGTTCCACCCTCAACTGACCACACCAGAAATCTCGCCAACCCACGTTCCAGCAGCCGGGGCTCTCGTAGACCAGATTCAACTGACTCAGGCACTTGCCTGAGAAACCCTGATCAAGTCTCGCTAACGATACAAGGTCTCTGCCTACTGTTGCCGATGCCCCGCTCTGTTGTTTGCCCCTGGAGACCTTGTTTGGTTAGATCGGCGACACTACCCCTCACTGCGCCCCTCCCATAAATTAGAACATAAATATATAGGTCCCTTTCCCGTTGAGCGTCAACTTAATGAGGTGACCTACAAACTCCGCTTACCACCGTCCCACAAGATCCATCCCACATTCCATGTTTCCCTGCTCAAACCAGCCCACACCCCACTTTATTCCACACAAGACATTCCCCCCAACCCCGTTTCTGTCTCCCCTGAGGGACTGGAATATGAGGTACGGGCACTCTTGGACTCCCAGATCCATAGGGGCCAGTTACAATATCTTGTCGACTGGGTGGGGTTCGGACCCAAGGAACAGACCTGGGAACCAGCTGCACAGGTCCACACCCTCTGCCAGGTACAGCAATTTCACACCCGGTACCCCTGGAAGCCTGGGCCTTTAGGGTGTCTTCGACAGGGGCCTCAATGGGGGGCAGGTACTGTCATAGGGCTCCATCACCGCAGGGTGCCCCTGTACTCCGTGCCCACCCCAGAGCCCCCTTTGGCACCTTCCCTCCAGCGGGTTGTGGCAGATCCACTGTCAGAGCAGGATAGCACAGGGACCATGCTCTCAGAGGCAGCACTCATGCCAGCAGCTGCACTCCCCCCTGAGGCTACAGGGGTGGAATTTAGGACCCTGCAGCACTCAGCCCGCCTGCAGGGGAAGCTTCCAGCTGCAGACACTGAATGAATAGGTTATTTAAACCAGCACTTCCTTGTACACAGCGCTGGTGATCAGGTTCCCTGGTTTGGACTGGCCCCACCGTGTGGAAAAGCTAAGTGCTTACATTCTGCTGGTTGTTTATTGAGTGAAGTGTGTGGTTTGTTGTGAGCTTTGTGTATAACCTGTCTGCAGCAATGTAGTGGCTTGCCCCTCCTTTGTTTCCCTGTTTCCCTTACTTGAGTGAGTGCAAGGGTGAGAGTGTGGCCCCTTCCTTTCCCCTTCCCTGGGCCCCTGTTCCCCTCTGTGGGGTGTAAGGCCCTTCTCCTCCTTGCCCCCTGGACCCTGGGCCCTGGATCCTTCCTACCCTCACTGTTTTGGACACTGTGCCGTTCTCCCCAGAATCTTCCCTGGAGTGCTTGCGGGTGATTGAGAGTGGCAGGCAGCCACAGGACTCCTGTAACCCCATGCCTGATGATGATAGGGGCCTGATTTCCTTGTGTTTCCCGCACCCGGAAGGGCCCACTTACTATCCTGAAGGGTATTTTCACCCAGAGGGCCTTCGTGGTGAACGAGGAGTGTCTGGTGTGGTGTGGAGTGTGGTGTGTGCCCTGTCCTCTTCCCCCTCCCCTGCAACAGCTGCTTGCCTACTAGTACTCACTCTTTTCCCAGTGTGACTGCCCCAGTCCTAGCTCCTTGTTCCTGCCCAGTCCTTATCTTGTTCCCTCTCAATTTGCAGTTTGAACTGACCTTCTGGTACTGACTTTCTTGTTTGACCCTTTGGTTTATCTCCAGTTACGTTTACAAGGTGTCCAACTCTGATCTAACTCTTGCGTGGCCCTGATCCTGACCCAACTCATGTTCAGTCCTGTTGCAACTCATTCTGAGCTGCACTTCAGACGGACTGCTGGTTCACCTCAGGCTAGTCCCCTGGGTTTGATTGGCTTGCTCAATGAGCTAGAGCCCAAACCCCTACAATGTGGTGGGGGATGTTGGTGGAACGCTTCTGCTGGCTGAACTGTGGCTTCGTCCTGACATTCAGCAGCTGCTTGCTGATCCCTTTTCCATGCGTGGTGGTTTGACGTGTGGTTGCATATCTTGTGGCTTGTGGGGATGCATGTGTGCGGCCGTAACTGCCAGCTGGGGGCTAACGAGTTGGGGTTCTGTGTTCTTGCCTACTGTGTGTGGACCTCTGGTGGGAATGCTGTTACCGTAGGATGCAAGTGAGAGCGTTCTCCCAGACTACGTGGTGCGGCCTCTGCTCAGGAAGCCATCATTAGACACTGAGTCCCTGGCCAGCTATCAGCCAGTCTCTAACCTTCCCTTTTTAGGGAAGGTTGTTGAGCAGGTGGTGGCTCGGCAGCCTCAGGGGTTATGGCACTGAGACTGCACTTGTGGCCTTGGTCAATGACCTCCATTGTGAGTTGGACCAGGGTCGTTCAACCCTGTTGATCCTATTAGATCTTTTGGCTGTATTTGATACCATTGAACATGAATTGTTGGTGACCCACTTGCGGGACCAAGCTGGGGTAGATGGAACTGTTCTTGAATGGTTCAGTTCCTTCCTGGCCAGGAGAACTCAACATGTGGTGCTGGGTGAGTGTTCATCATCTCCCTGGGACCTCACGTGTGGAGTCCCGCAATGTTGTATTCTGTCCCCTCTTCTGTTCAGTGTGTACATGCAGTCTTTGGGCACAGTAGTCAGAGGGTTTGGTGTGCGGTGTCATCAACATGCTGATGACACCCAACTGTACCTCTCTGTTTCAGCTGACCCAGGCCCAGCAGCCTCAGTGCTTACCCAGTGTTTGGCAACTGTAGGGGACTGGATGAAGGTGAGCTGCCTGGAAGTTGAATCCCAACAAGATGGAGGTGATCTTGGTGAGAGGGGCGGAGGGAGTGGTGACACCCATCATTGATGGGTTCTGCCCTCCATTGGTCCCTCAGGTTTGTAGTCTGGGGGTGCTCCTGGATCTGCGTCTCTGCTTGGATATCCAGGTCAGGTGCATTTGGGAAAGGGTGCATCTGGCCTATGTACACATACAAGTATGTGTACATGTACTTGTACATGTATAGTACAAGTACAGATCTGTGTACCGTACTTGTACATGTACATGTATGCTACTTATCTTTGATACATATGTAAACATTTATATAATATGTGATAGCTAGGATTTTTATAAAAAATGTTCCTTTTAATTCTCTATTTAAAATAAAAAATGCAAACTGAACAACAATCAGCCTGACTAATAAGTGTGCTTTAAAAAAAAAAAATTTCCTAGGAAAATGGATGAAATCATGACAGGAACATGCAACAGCTACACACAGTCGACTTGTAGTCATTGCCATTTTCATATGGAGTCATGAAGGAATTTTCCAACCACAATCAATTTTTTCCCACAAGCCAGTCGTGGGTTTTTTACAAGATGTGAACAGTTGGTTTTGCCTTCATCTGGAGAATAAAACAAATTGGATTGGCAACCACATTGATTGCCACAGATACCAACCTGTAGTACATATCAATACCTACATTGAATAAAAATAATTTGGTATTCATTCCTGTATGTGCTTTATCGTCTTTCCCTCTCTGATCATACACTGGACACATGGTATATATTCTACTTAATAAAAGAAATCAGAACACAGACGGGAGTGGTGGTGGTGTGATGTGAGTGAGAGGAGTCACTCATAATGTGGCATGGCAAAGGCCTATGGCAAAGGTATACAATCATACTGCAGCTGTGATAATAGTGCATTCTGTAGCTCCTAGTTTTTAAGCTTAAAAAAGTAGCACATTTTGTTAGTGTTGGCTGCTGGGAGGAATTTGAAAATAAAGCATATAAATGAACTATTAAAAATCAATGCCACTGTGCTATTTTTGCATTGAGATACATTGTAAATTAAAACTAGCACAACAGTCCATTGTGCAGCATGCAATAAAGTCTGTATAGCCAGTTGGTGGGAAATGGAATGGGGAATTTGATAACAAAAAAAAATTAGGGAAATGACTGCTAAGTTCCCAGACATTCCCTAGCTACCTAGTAACATAAGAAAGAGGTAAGTATGCTGGGTGTGTGGGTTTTAATGCATGAGTCATTTTCTCAGCTGACCTGTGATGTGAGTGCCTCCACATTTGAAGAGACACTCAATTGGTTTGGACTCATTACATTTGAGAAGAGAGTGAGGCACACAGCTGAGAGGGGAGGGGGATATGATAGAAGTTTATACAATCATGAGTGTTGTGGACCAAAAAAATTAAGGGAACACTTATTTACTCTCAAAAATCTCTCTTGAGAGTAAATTTCATGTAGAGTACACCAAATTAAACTCATTGGCACGGGGTAGTACTTTTAAATTTATTTTTAAAAGGGGGAGTCCCATCGCACAATTAAGTGGTGGTACAATTGGCTGACAGACAGTGCCAGATGATGTGGTCAAGGGAAGTCCAGTTGTATAGCTGTGTTTAGGAAAGGGTTGGGAAATATTCTGGAAGATGGGTTCACTTATGTTTGTGGAATGTAACTTCTTACTGTTTTGGGGCTGGCAGTGGCAGCAGCAGCAGTCAACATAAGGGAATGAATCACCCCAATGCTGTATGGATGGAATGATTGCAAAATGGCCCTGCGGTGCCTGGAGAATTATTTATGCTCGGTTGGTAAACATTCTATCCGCTCTCATTCCTGGTGAACATACTAGACTTTCGTAGCAAGAGATCAGCTGCTGACATAGGGTTGTGTCACTTGTGTGTTTGGTCACTTCACTGTGAGTGTTGTGAGCGACAGGACAGGAGCAAAAATAATGAGCAAAAATGCACATAAGTGAAAAACAAACTATTGAACAGAATTTTTTTTTTAAAACAAACTATTTAAAAAAATATAATTTTTTGAACATTAACATTATTTAACTTAAAACTTTGGTTTTAAAAACATACAACTTTGTAGAAATCTGAGAAGTCCCTGTATTAGGTGCACCTCCTGGAGTATTTCCTCAAGCAACACACGTAGGGCTTCAGTGTCCTCCCTCAAATTTTGGACCAATTCCAGTTGTGCCTCTAGTTCTGTAAAAATGGAATACAGTTAGTGTATTTAGTACAGTTAGTGTATTTAGTACAGTTTTTTTTTTTTAGGGGAACACTATTCACAAAGGTACTAGTAACTAACTATGGATCTTAGAGAAATCCTTACCAATTTTATCCTGTCTGGACATTATGTTGTGCGCTGCATCCACAGTGTCCCATACCGTGGCCAAATTGCAGAAGCAACGTCCACCAGTATTTCCCCTGTAATGAGAGAAGAAAGGTTGGTCATATATATTTCAACATCATAATTTTGTGGCTATTGGAAGGGTGTCCATATGACAAACAAATGCTGTGTAAATAAGTTTGTATTATCTGTGAGAACACTTATGTGGACATGTTTTCCACGTATAATGGGCCCACATAGGGACTAAAGAATAATGGAAGAGTGTTACATAGAGGCCATGTGGGAGTGTAGAAAATCTTTTTCAACATCCAGGAGGTAATGAGTGGCTGTGAGGGTCAATTGAATGTACAATGATCCACCTTTGAATACAATTTTTGTGATGTGATATGCTCATTTGATTTATGGAAATGTAGAAAACTTTTTCTAACATCCAGGAGCCACTGAAGAAGGGGGCATTCCCTGAAACGTGTTTGGCTGGTTGGCAGGTAGCTGAAGGCCCATGCTACACAAGCCCAAATTGGAAAAGAAAAGATCATGGTCACATCAACTAAACTCCTCAGGAATTCAAAATTGAACTTTTGATGTCTCCCAATTCCATTTAGAGCCCGGGGGGGGAGGGTGTCTTTTGTTGTACACAGCTGCATGCATATATGGTAACATACATTTTGTTGTTCATGCTTTGCAATTTTAATCAACACAGTACCCATTCATTGGGAATAAACAGTTCTTTTTGTACACACTTGTAATGTAATATTTGCACAGTTCCACATTTTGTATTTATAATAAGTTCAATACAGTTCCTCCCCCATTTAGTGCATACATTATATTGTGCACTGCATCTGCAGTGTCCCATACCGTGGACCAAATTGCAGAAGCAATGTCCACCAGTATTTCCCCTGTAATGGGATTGAAAAATAAAACATATTAATGACAAAAGCCCTACTAATGTAAAGCATGGAATACAGTGAGAGATCACATAAAAAAATTGTATTTAACTTACCAATTCTAATAAGTCCATCAAGGAATGAAGGAAACCCTGCCAAAGCCATTCTGTCAGTTTTGAATTGAGATAGATTTGACATGAAAACATGCACCACATGGCCAACATGAAATAAAGCCTGCCTCCCTGTGTTAAATGCCTGTGGCTGTCAGTCACAGGGAAGAACTGTTCTTATTGGTCTGCATCCGTTGCTAATTAAATGACCCGTGTGGCTGAGTTGGGGCGGGTCCGTCTGGATAATAGTGACAGTTTTTAACCGTCTCTGTCTATCTGGTGGGAGTGGGAGCTTGGGACGGTCTCGGGCGGCACAGTGCACCTCAGTAAAAGCACTAGAGACATGGAGGATGGTTATATTCAATAAATAAATTTCAATAAATTTCTTAAAACAATTAACAGGTGGGTTGTGTGGATGGGTCAGTGACAGTGAGTGGAAAAAAAAAGTGTTCCCCGACCCCCAGTCAGGAGGACCAGATAGCCACTACCAGCAAGGCCGGGCGGGCACCACACACCTCTCTCCCTGTCTGTTGCTGGTTGCCGCCCACCAGCGCGTCTACAGAATGCAAGCAGAATATCATTTCATTTGAATGATAAAAGATATTTTATTTGAACTACTTTGCCTCCAATCCCTCTCTTACATTGGTATCATGATGGGGCCACAACAGCACTGGATGGCAATGGCATGGTGGAAGGGAAACACTCTTGGCCGGGGGGGGATGGGGGGGACTAATTGGGTGATTTCAGACATTATGCGGTCCCGATTCACCACAGTGGATTCCCGGCAGGGGTGAACCGAACAACCACCCCCCGTGATCAATAAAAGCCCTGAACAGACATGATGGGACTGGGACCACGGCAGGGAATCGGACCACCAGATCATGGCCCGGGGCAGTGCAACAGACATTACGCTGATCCCCGGCCGGGCCGTGGTCAAAGCACCTGGAAGGCGCTGGGGCGGCTTGTTCCGGCTGCTGCTGTGTGCCCTTTAAATCTCCCTCCCCAGCCTGTATTGTTGCTGGTTGCCTGGCAGCGACGCTGCTTGCTCTGTCCCTGGCTGGGCACCATTTCCTTTGATTCCGGCTGGTGGTTGCTGGCCAGATGTTACTTTTTGTTGGTTCCCGTCGGGAATCTCATTGACCACGCTTTTGGAGATGGTCCGGGGGGGAGCTCCGGAAGCGTGGTTGATTTTGACCTCATGTGGGTATTGACCATGGCGCTCGTGAAACAGACGTTCAGGGTGCTATGGCCCCACCGCGGGATTGACCGTGGTTCACTGTGGTTGACCGTGATCTCGTAACGTCTGAAAATACCCATAGTTTCCTAATTCCTAACTCTTTGGGAGGGGGGATTTCACGCTCACTCCACCCTAGTTACTGCAGATGCAGTTAGCTGTTTAGTGTTAACTGGTAACATAACAAAGAGGTAGGCGTGGCAGAGGCCGGGTATGTGATGCAGATGAATGTCATTCACTCAGCTCATCTCTCAGCTGTGCCTGTGACTCTGGGGTCAGGGAAGGTGCACATGTAATGACAGGTGTGGGCAAGGCAGTCAGTGACGGCATCAGCGAGTGAGTGTAATGCCGGCGGCGCTATGGGTGTATAATAGGACTCACACCTGGCCTCGGCTACTCAGTCTTGGCTATTGGTTAATGTAATAACTAAGCATATTTTTTTGGCATACAAAGTATGCCATGAGCAACACAACAAAGCAATAATTTTATGATTAACATTGGATTAATGTTATTATCATTTCAAAGGCTTTGCCGGGGCAGGGCCAAAGCATCAATTTGCAAATTGCAACAGTCACACACCCACCCTCCCAGTCCCAGCCTGTCTCTCCTACTGTTTCTGCAATCTAGATAGATGCAGATGCAGTGAGTGCACTAAGGGTATTTTCTGACATGACACTAACCACAGTTTAACCACACTTAAACTTTTCAAACTATGGACCAGGTACCAGGTACATAGTTGGTGCTATATATAACTAATTACTAATCACAGTACCAGTTAATGATTGGTTTTGATGACCACCCATCTCCGAAAGGGTGGTCATCAAAGCAATTCCCATCAGGAAACAGCAAAAAGTAACGACTGAACGGCAATCACCAGCCGGAATCAAGCAAAAAGATTCCCAGGCGGGGACAAAGCATGCAGCATTGCTGCCAGGCAACGAGTAACAACACAGGCCAGGGAGAGAGATTTAAAGGGCACACAGCAGCAGGGGAATGTGGCTGGATGGAGCGAGGCAGAAGGGAGAGGAGACTCCGACCGGTCCTCTGGGTGGTCCTGCTGGGTGGCCGGGTGCCTGTCCCCTGGACCGGGCTGCTCCCTGGCGTACGGGCAGCAGCTGCATGCCTGCTGTCATCACCTCCCACCTATCTGTGTTGGCTGCTGCCAGTTGTCCTCGCCTCCCTGCTAATTGTATCAGCTGTGCTGTGTGTGTGCTCTGTTCCAGCAGCTAGGCTGGTCCGCACCCCACGCCTCGCTTGTCTGCCGACACCATGCCATGTTGCAGCCTGTGCCCTTATCGCTTGGCCTTGGAGCTCCCCTGCTTCCCCTCCCATCTCTCCCCTCATTCCTTGCCTTTAGTCTAATCCACTTGCTGGACCATGGCAGGCCGTGTGTCCCCGGTGCTCGTGGGCCCCACCCCTCCCGGGGCCCCCCATAGCTGGAACTACCAGAAGACCATGGCCATGTGTGACCTGTGGAATTCCATGGCCGTGCAATTGCTCCTCCTGACCTGCCTGGACAGCCTTATGGGTGCTTATGCGAGTATGAGCTCTGGCCTGCACTACTATGGCTATGAGGTGAGCGCCTGCAATTGCCGGCTTCATGCGGAGTCGCTGAGCCTGCATCCCTTTCCCAACGGGTGCATCCAGGAGCTGAGGTGCACGCATGTGATTTGGATGCCGGTGGAGTTGGTGTCTGCCCTCTCTGTGTGCAGCCTGTTCACCTACACGGCCTGTCTGGTGGAGGGGGGAGGCCTGCCCTGGCTGTTTCCTACTTTGGCAGTGTGCACGGGGCCCATGGCTACCAGTGTTCTTGTGGGGTGATCTACCACTGCCTGTTGGAGCTTGGCCACCTTCCGTGGCCCCCTGCTGCTGACTATGGCTTGTCTGAGTCCACCGAGGTGGAGCTGGCGGCACTGGCTGGTGTGTGGTCCCGCTCGGATGTGCAGGTGGGGCTGGCCATGCAGGATCCCTTCGAGGCGTACTACCTGGTTTCCCACCACGTTTGCGCTGGGGTACCAATGGGGCATGCTCCAGTGACCGCTATTTGTGCACCTGGTGGGCCCCCTGGCCCCCTTCATGGCCCCCTGCAGCTGACTGTGAGGTCCCCTTTGCCTTCTGGGCCCTGGATGCTGTCCCCGCAGTGTGCTCCTGCCTCCAGCCTGATGTTTTGGATCTCTGCCTGCTTCTTCCCTGATGTTCCGGGCTCACTGCTGTGCTGGCTGCTTCCTTGATTACTGCAGCCCCTGCCTGTGTCTCTGGACCCCCTCCACGGGCTCCCCCCTGGGCTCCCCTCCGTGGCAGCTTTCCACTCCCCAGTAACTGTGTCCTGCTCTTCGGCACAGCTCCTGGCACCCTGGGTGCCTCTGTCTTCCTTTGCCTGGCCACCCACCCGCCTGTGCCTGTGTCCCCCCGGTTGACTGTGTGCCATTGGGATTCTGGGCCCCCCAGACCATGCATCCCTGCTGTGGATTGACAGCTCAGCTCGCCAGCTCCGGTTCGCCTCCATCCTGTTCATTACACCCTCACTGACGTGTGTATATATATGTATGTATTTATATACATATGTGTATATACAGTTACATTGCCTGTTTTATTCTGAAATAAACAATGTTTTTTAAAAAAAGATTTGCACTACTAGTATTCACGGTTTTTTTATTATTATTTTAAAAAATCAATAAAGTAAAAAACTTTCAACATATATAAGAATATAACATTCAAATAAAAATATAGACAAATATTAACTGTTGTAATAATAAAATATTTTAAAATTCCTCTTTTTTTGGGGGCGAAAACTATTTACAAAGATTGCAACTATTACTGATTTTTCCAAAATAAAACCTTAATCTGGGATTAAAATTACAAAGGGTTTATTAAACCCCTCCAGGTTTGGAACAGCACTGGATGGCAAGTTGGAACTTGGAAACACTCTTGTCCGGGGGGGGGGATGGGGAGTGAGGGACTTAGTTTCCTAACTCTTTGAGGGGGTGGGAGCTCTGGGAGTTCACGTTCACTCCGTCCCAACCCTAGTTACTGCAGTTAGCTGTTTAGTGTTAACTGTTAACATAACAAAGAGGTAGGCGTGGTGGCGGGTGTGTGAGTAAAAAAAAAGTGTCCCCCAGGAGCAGACAGCCAGCAAGCAAGACCGGGCACCACACACCCCTCTCCCTGTCTGTTGCTGGTTGCCGCCCAGCCCACCAGCGCGTCTGCTCGCAACTTCTCAAGCAATCAAACAGCAGAGACTCAGAGTCTCAGCACACAGCAGGTCATGCAGCAGGAGGCAGGACTCAGTCAGGACTGAGGAGGAGTGCTGCTGCTGGGCTGTGTACTGTTTTTGAGTAAAATATTAAAAGTTAGCTACTGCAGNTTATGTTTGTGGAATGTAACTTCTTACTGTTTTGGGGCTGGCAGTGGCAGCAGCAGCAGTCAACATAAGGGAATGAATCACCCCAATGCTGTATGGATGGAATGATTGCAAAATGGCCCTGCGGTGCCTGGAGAATTATTTATGCTCGGTTGGTAAACATTCTATCCGCTCTCATTCCTGGTGAACATACTAGACTTTCGTAGCAAGAGATCAGCTGCTGACATAGGGTTGTGTCACTTGTGTGTTTGGTCACTTCACTGTGAGTGTTGTGAGCGACAGGACAGGAGCAAAAATAATGAGCAAAAATGCACATAAGTGAAAAACAAACTATTGAACAGAATTTTTTTTTTAAAACAAACTATTTAAAAAAATATAATTTTTTGAACATTAACATTATTTAACTTAAAACTTTGGTTTTAAAAACATACAACTTTGTAGAAATCTGAGAAGTCCCTGTATTAGGTGCACCTCCTGGAGTATTTCCTCAAGCAACACACGTAGGGCTTCAGTGTCCTCCCTCAAATTTTGGACCAATTCCAGTTGTGCCTCTAGTTCTGTAAAAATGGAATACAGTTAGTGTATTTAGTACAGTTAGTGTATTTAGTACAGTTTTTTTTTTTTAGGGGAACACTATTCACAAAGGTACTAGTAACTAACTATGGATCTTAGAGAAATCCTTACCAATTTTATCCTGTCTGGACATTATGTTGTGCGCTGCATCCACAGTGTCCCATACCGTGGCCAAATTGCAGAAGCAACGTCCACCAGTATTTCCCCTGTAATGAGAGAAGAAAGGTTGGTCATATATATTTCAACATCATAATTTTGTGGCTATTGGAAGGGTGTCCATATGACAAACAAATGCTGTGTAAATAAGTTTGTATTATCTGTGAGAACACTTATGTGGACATGTTTTCCACGTATAATGGGCCCACATAGGGACTAAAGAATAATGGAAGAGTGTTACATAGAGGCCATGTGGGAGTGTAGAAAATCTTTTTCAACATCCAGGAGGTAATGAGTGGCTGTGAGGGTCAATTGAATGTACAATGATCCACCTTTGAATACAATTTTTGTGATGTGATATGCTCATTTGATTTATGGAAATGTAGAAAACTTTTTCTAACATCCAGGAGCCACTGAAGAAGGGGGCATTCCCTGAAACGTGTTTGGCTGGTTGGCAGGTAGCTGAAGGCCCATGCTACACAAGCCCAAATTGGAAAAGAAAAGATCATGGTCACATCAACTAAACTCCTCAGGAATTCAAAATTGAACTTTTGATGTCTCCCAATTCCATTTAGAGCCCGGGGGGGAGGGTGTCTTTTGTTGTACACAGCTGCATGCATATATGGTAACATACATTTTGTTGTTCATGCTTTGCAATTTTAATCAACACAGTACCCATTCATTGGGAATAAACAGTTCTTTTTGTACACACTTGTAATGTAATATTTGCACAGTTCCACATTTTGTATTTATAATAAGTTCAATACAGTTCCTCCCCCATTTAGTGCATACATTATATTGTGCACTGCATCTGCAGTGTCCCATACCGTGGACCAAATTGCAGAAGCAATGTCCACCAGTATTTCCCCTGTAATGGGATTGAAAAATAAAACATATTAATGACAAAAGCCCTACTAATGTAAAGCATGGAATACAGTGAGAGATCACATAAAAAAATTGTATTTAACTTACCAATTCTAATAAGTCCATCAAGGAATGAAGGAAACCCTGCCAAAGCCATTCTGTCAGTTTTGAATTGAGATAGATTTGACATGAAAACATGCACCACATGGCCAACATGAAATAAAGCCTGCCTCCCTGTGTTAAATGCCTGTGGCTGTCAGTCACAGGGAAGAACTGTTCTTATTGGTCTGCATCCGTTGCTAATTAAATGACCCGTGTGGCTGAGTTGGGGCGGGTCCGTCTGGATAATAGTGACAGTTTTTAACCGTCTCTGTCTATCTGGTGGGAGTGGGAGCTTGGGACGGTCTCGGGCGGCACAGTGCACCTCAGTAAAAGCACTAGAGACATGGAGGATGGTTATATTCAATAAATAAATTTCAATAAATTTCTTAAAACAATTAACAGGTGGGTTGTGTGGATGGGTCAGTGACAGTGAGTGGAAAAAAAAAGTGTTCCCCGACCCCCAGTCAGGAGGACCAGATAGCCACTACCAGCAAGGCCGGGCGGGCACCACACACCTCTCTCCCTGTCTGTTGCTGGTTGCCGCCCACCAGCGCGTCTACAGAATGCAAGCAGAATATCATTTCATTTGAATGATAAAAGATATTTTATTTGAACTACTTTGCCTCCAATCCCTCTCTTACATTGGTATCATGATGGGGCCACAACAGCACTGGATGGCAATGGCATGGTGGAAGGGAAACACTCTTGGCCGGGGGGGGATGGGGGGGACTAATTGGGTGATTTCAGACATTATGCGGTCCCGATTCACCACAGTGGATTCCCGGCAGGGGTGAACCGAACAACCACCCCCCGTGATCAATAAAAGCCCTGAACAGACATGATGGGACTGGGACCACGGCAGGGAATCGGACCACCAGATCATGGCCCGGGGCAGTGCAACAGACATTACGCTGATCCCCGGCCGGGCCGTGGTCAAAGCACCTGGAAGGCGCTGGGGCGGCTTGTTCCGGCTGCTGCTGTGTGCCCTTTAAATCTCCCTCCCCAGCCTGTATTGTTGCTGGTTGCCTGGCAGCGACGCTGCTTGCTCTGTCCCTGGCTGGGCACCATTTCCTTTGATTCCGGCTGGTGGTTGCTGGCCAGATGTTACTTTTTGTTGGTTCCCGTCGGGAATCTCATTGACCACGCTTTTGGAGATGGTCCGGGGGGGAGCTCCGGAAGCGTGGTTGATTTTGACCTCATGTGGGTATTGACCATGGCGCTCGTGAAACAGACGTTCAGGGTGCTATGGCCCCACCGCGGGATTGACCGTGGTTCACTGTGGTTGACCGTGATCTCGTAACGTCTGAAAATACCCATAGTTTCCTAATTCCTAACTCTTTGGGAGGGGGGATTTCACGCTCACTCCACCCTAGTTACTGCAGATGCAGTTAGCTGTTTAGTGTTAACTGGTAACATAACAAAGAGGTAGGCGTGGCAGAGGCCGGGTATGTGATGCAGATGAATGTCATTCACTCAGCTCATCTCTCAGCTGTGCCTGTGACTCTGGGGTCAGGGAAGGTGCACATGTAATGACAGGTGTGGGCAAGGCAGTCAGTGACGGCATCAGCGAGTGAGTGTAATGCCGGCGGCGCTATGGGTGTATAATAGGACTCACACCTGGCCTCGGCTACTCAGTCTTGGCTATTGGTTAATGTAATAACTAAGCATATTTTTTTGGCATACAAAGTATGCCATGAGCAACACAACAAAGCAATAATTTTATGATTAACATTGGATTAATGTTATTATCATTTCAAAGGCTTTGCCGGGGCAGGGCCAAAGCATCAATTTGCAAATTGCAACAGTCACACACCCACCCTCCCAGTCCCAGCCTGTCTCTCCTACTGTTTCTGCAATCTAGATAGATGCAGATGCAGTGAGTGCACTAAGGGTATTTTCTGACATGACACTAACCACAGTTTAACCACACTTAAACTTTTCAAACTATGGACCAGGTACCAGGTACATAGTTGGTGCTATATATAACTAATTACTAATCACAGTACCAGTTAATGATTGGTTTTGATGACCACATCTCCGAAAGGGTGGTCATCAAAGCAATTCCCATCAGGAAACAGCAAAAAGTAACGACTGAACGGCAATCACCAGCCGGAATCAAGCAAAAAGATTCCCAGGCGGGGACAAAGCATGCAGCATTGCTGCCAGGCAACGAGTAACAACACAGGCCAGGGAGAGAGATTTAAAGGGCACACAGCAGCAGGGGAATGTGGCTGGATGGAGCGAGGCAGAAGGGAGAGGAGACTCCGACCGGTCCTCTGGGTGGTCCTGCTGGGTGGCCGGGTGCCTGTCCCCTGGACCGGGCTGCTCCCTGGCGTACGGGCAGCAGCTGCATGCCTGCTGTCATCACCTCCCACCTATCTGTGTTGGCTGCTGCCAGTTGTCCTCGCCTCCCTGCTAATTGTATCAGCTGTGCTGTGTGTGTGCTCTGTTCCAGCAGCTAGGCTGGTCCGCACCCCACGCCTCGCTTGTCTGCCGACACCATGCCATGTTGCAGCCTGTGCCCTTATCGCTTGGCCTTGGAGCTCCCCTGCTTCCCCTCCCATCTCTCCCCTCATTCCTTGCCTTTAGTCTAATCCACTTGCTGGACCATGGCAGGCCGTGTGTCCCCGGTGCTCGTGGGCCCCACCCCTCCCGGGGCCCCCCATAGCTGGAACTACCAGAAGACCATGGCCATGTGTGACCTGTGGAATTCCATGGCCGTGCAATTGCTCCTCCTGACCTGCCTGGACAGCCTTATGGGTGCTTATGCGAGTATGAGCTCTGGCCTGCACTACTATGGCTATGAGGTGAGCGCCTGCAATTGCCGGCTTCATGCGGAGTCGCTGAGCCTGCATCCCTTTCCCAACGGGTGCATCCAGGAGCTGAGGTGCACGCATGTGATTTGGATGCCGGTGGAGTTGGTGTCTGCCCTCTCTGTGTGCAGCCTGTTCACCTACACGGCCTGTCTGGTGGAGGGGGGAGGCCTGCCCTGGCTGTTTCCTACTTTGGCAGTGTGCACGGGGCCCATGGCTACCAGTGTTCTTGTGGGGTGATCTACCACTGCCTGTTGGAGCTTGGCCACCTTCCGTGGCCCCCTGCTGCTGACTATGGCTTGTCTGAGTCCACCGAGGTGGAGCTGGCGGCACTGGCTGGTGTGTGGTCCCGCTCGGATGTGCAGGTGGGGCTGGCCATGCAGGATCCCTTCGAGGCGTACTACCTGGTTTCCCACCACGTTTGCGCTGGGGTACCAATGGGGCATGCTCCAGTGACCGCTATTTGTGCACCTGGTGGGCCCCCTGGCCCCCTTCATGGCCCCCTGCAGCTGACTGTGAGGTCCCCTTTGCCTTCTGGGCCCTGGATGCTGTCCCCGCAGTGTGCTCCTGCCTCCAGCCTGATGTTTTGGATCTCTGCCTGCTTCTTCCCTGATGTTCCGGGCTCACTGCTGTGCTGGCTGCTTCCTTGATTACTGCAGCCCCTGCCTGTGTCTCTGGACCCCCTCCACGGGCTCCCCCCTGGGCTCCCCTCCGTGGCAGCTTTCCACTCCCCAGTAACTGTGTCCTGCTCTTCGGCACAGCTCCTGGCACCCTGGGTGCCTCTGTCTTCCTTTGCCTGGCCACCCACCCGCCTGTGCCTGTGTCCCCCCGGTTGACTGTGTGCCATTGGGATTCTGGGCCCCCCAGACCATGCATCCCTGCTGTGGATTGACAGCTCAGCTCGCCAGCTCCGGTTCGCCTCCATCCTGTTCATTACACCCTCACTGACGTGTGTATATATATGTATGTATTTATATACATATGTGTATATACAGTTACATTGCCTGTTTTATTCTGAAATAAACAATGTTTTTTAAAAAAAGATTTGCACTACTAGTATTCACGGTTTTTTTATTATTATTTTAAAAAATCAATAAAGTAAAAAACTTTCAACATATATAAGAATATAACATTCAAATAAAAATATAGACAAATATTAACTGTTGTAATAATAAAATATTTTAAAATTCCTCTTTTTTTGGGGGCGAAAACTATTTACAAAGATTGCAACTATTACTGATTTTTCCAAAATAAAACCTTAATCTGGGATTAAAATTACAAAGGGTTTATTAAACCCCTCCAGGTTTGGAACAGCACTGGATGGCAAGTTGGAACTTGGAAACACTCTTGTCCGGGGGGGGGATGGGGAGTGAGGGACTTAGTTTCCTAACTCTTTGAGGGGGTGGGAGCTCTGGGAGTTCACGTTCACTCCGTCCCAACCCTAGTTACTGCAGTTAGCTGTTTAGTGTTAACTGTTAACATAACAAAGAGGTAGGCGTGGTGGCGGGTGTGTGAGTAAAAAAAAAGTGTCCCCCAGGAGCAGACAGCCAGCAAGCAAGACCGGGCACCACACACCCCTCTCCCTGTCTGTTGCTGGTTGCCGCCCAGCCCACCAGCGCGTCTGCTCG
This sequence comes from Sphenodon punctatus, assembly GCA_003113815.1. Taxonomy (NCBI): domain Eukaryota; kingdom Metazoa; phylum Chordata; class Lepidosauria; order Sphenodontia; family Sphenodontidae; genus Sphenodon; species Sphenodon punctatus. The sequence continues at coordinate 63,831 of QEPC01001231.1, forward strand.
CAACTTCTCAAGCAATCAAACAGCAGAGACTCAGAGTCTCAGCACACAGCAGGTCATGCAGCAGGAGGCAGGACTCAGTCAGGACTGAGGAGGAGTGCTGCTGCTGGGCTGTGTACTGTTTTTGAGTAAAATATTAAAAGTTAGCTACTGCAGAGAAGTCTGATAAATTAAACTATAAATGAAACTTGTAGCAGAGTGAAAATAGGACGCACACAGCCTCGCCTCGGGTCTGTGTTGACTAATGAAAGCATATTTCTTTTGATTACAAAGTATGTTACATGAGCAACACAAGAGCAATGATTTTGAGATTAATAGAGAATTAATAGACAATGACTGTGTAATATAAAAGTCTGAAAAAAATTATAAACGTAAAACGCAACACTGCATATTAGAACCGCCGGAACAAAATCTCTGCATTTGAAGAAATAAATGGGAATACCCATCAAATATGCATTACTCAACCTACAATTTGTGGATTAGCCAATGGGCACTACTCATTTAGTATCCCACAAGTACCCATTTTGGCTTTAAAATGGGGGAGTGTGTGTGTGTGTATGCCTACTTACTTTATAAGGCTAGAGGCTCTCTAGTTCCAACTACTAGAGGCTAGTACCTCTAGTAGTTGTTGGAAACACTCTTGGCCGGGGGGGAGGGGACGGGAAGTGAGGGGGACTTATAGTTTGCTAATGCTTTGAGGGTGGGAGTTCACGTTCACTCCCGTCCCAACCCTACTTACTGCAGTTAGCTGCTTAGTGTTAACTGTTAACATAACAAAGAGGTAGGTGTGGCGGCAGGTGTGTGATGCAGATGAATGTCATTCACTCAGCTCATCTTGTGACTGTGACTGTGACTCCGAGGGCTTGGGGGGGGGCATGCTTTCACATGGCCAATGTGAAATAAAGCCTGCCTCCCTGTGTTAAATGCCTGTGGCTGTCAGCTGTCAGTAACAGGGAAGGACTGTGCTTATTGGTGTGCGTCCACTGCTAATTAAATGACCCATGTGGATGAGGGGGGGCTGGTCCATCCGGCTACAGCTTTAAGTCGACTCTCTGTCTATCTGGTGGGAGCATGGGAGGGGACGGTCTTGGGCAGTGCAGCGCACCTCGGTAAAAACAGTAGAGACGCAGAGTGATCATTCTTGTTTTAAGTTAACAACTAAACAAGAAATAGTAATTGTAGACTGACTCAACATACAAAGCACTGTATGGACTTCATCATTCATGTCTTTATTATTCAGGTCTCTGAGTGTGACTACATACACAGGTTTACTGCTATAAAAAAAACAGTCGTGGCACACTAAAGAAGGCAGCTCATCTCTCAGCTGTGCCTGTGACTCAGAGTGCCTAGAGGGGGAAGGAGGGGACACTGCTCGTTGTGTCCCGATAACACAACACAGCAATAATTTTATGATTAACATACAATAACAGTAATGTAAAAGTAAAAAAAAATAATTTAAAGTGACATGGAACAGTGGGGATTGGAACCCAGGAAAGGACAGCTTCAAATTGTACAGCAAGTGAGAACCTTAACAACTATGCCACCATGCTATATTGATTTTGCAGGAGTTGTGAACTAGAGAGTTCTGACTTCTTCTAGACTGAGGACATGTGTGGAATGAGGATTGTAACAAACTCTTCTGCATGGACTTCATTCCTTCAACTTTCTGTACCAGTCTGATGATGTAAAAAATGACTCAGTCAGTCAATACACAGGTCACCTTAAACTCCTGCCAGGAGTTTTGCCCAAAAAACTTTAGTTTGGAGGTCAATTTACGTTTACATAAAAGATCAATTTGCCATTAAATAAAAACACCGTTCCTTGAACTCCCACCCAGAACATGTGCATGCATGTATTTGAGAAGACTGGGCAGTGATTGTGGCACAGAGGGACAACACCAGCAGTCAGCACAGCACACACACACATGTGCAGCAGCACACCAGTGCTGCATACTCCCTTTGCGGAACCACGATAAACGCTCATGACTGTCTCTCATATATTAAATTGGCAGAAGGTGGAAAAAGGCCGCCAATTGTATGCGACAACGGTGACGATCGCAAAAAGCAATAAAGCACATAAATGCCGCATCTGCGGATTCTTGTAGCGTGACCTGGGGGTTGGGCAGAATTTCGCGGGGTGCAACATCGGATGCCGAGTTTTAGGAATGGAATTGCAGTGCGGTAAAGGCTCCTGCCGCTACAGTCCTAACAGTGACCATTTTGGCATGTGCAGAGCATTTTTTAGAATCTCACGATTCTCACAAACCATAGCAAGATCTTGCAAAATCTCACCAGATTTGTGAGGATCTTTCAAGATTCTCACTAGAATGGATTCCGTTCTCATTTCAGCCCCAACCACTATCATGTCTTCCCTTAGTCTTCTCCTCGCTAGGCAAAACATACCCAGCTCTTTCAACCTTTCCTCATAGGACTTGATTTCCAGACTTCTGACCATCTTTGTCGCCCTTCTCTGAACCCGTTCCAATTTTTTGATATCCTTCTTAAAGTGTGGTGCCCAGAACTGGACACAGTACTCCAGATGAGGTCTGACCTGCACAGAATAGAGTGGAACTATTACTTCTCGGGACTTGGAAAACAATGCTTCTGTCAATGCAGCCTAAAATTGCATTAGACCTTTTTGTGGCTGCATCACACTGCTGACTCATGTTCAGCTTGTGATCAGCTACAATCCCCAGATCCTTTTCACATGCATTTCTGTCAAGCCAGGTGTTTCCCATCTTGTATTTGTACATTTGATTTTTCTTACCTAAATACAAGGCAATCTTCTGGCATGAGAGGCAGACAGGACCTGGTTAACCCTTCAACATGGAAAGGTGGCTGTTGCATATAAATACTGCAACATATTAAACACAGGGAAACACATGTGGCTATACAATGGTGTCAACACACATTCAGCCACCCCTTTCCATTGTCTCTAAAAGCAGCCCATGTCTGACTTAGGGCAGAAAGCTGGGATACTTTGGAACCTAATCCATTGCTTTCCAAGCAGACAATCATACCAGAGGATGGCATGTCAATCTTTTTAACTTAAAAGGCCCAGTGCTTTTCTCAGTTATATTAGCTATGAATAAGCATGGATATGGAAGCAGGAAAAACCCACCCCTTCCCCTGAATTTGGGGTTCAGGGAATAGCCCTCTCCTTCATTTTGGACTCTATGACTTGTGGTGGTGGCAAGACTACCACTGTGGAGGCATAGAGGGAGAATTCTCCCATTCTTCCCACAGTGCTAGTATTTGAATTTCCTGGCAGCTGGATGGGCAGAGCAGCTGCCATTTATGGGAGATCAGGGTGGGGCCTTAAAGGGTCCAGGAGCAGCTCTCTCCCTCTGTTTAGACTTTTGTTCCTCTAGTGTAAATGAGAATTAATTCCATTTAAGCTAGTATGTTTACACCTGTGAAAATGAGAGACCCAGGACCAGTAACTGACAAGCAGAGTTGTTCTCTTCACAACCTGCAATCAGTGGACTCCTATGGATCTCTCTCTCCAGCCGGGACATATATTTATTATTTTTGTTTAAATGGGCCCGACTACCCTCCTGCACCCTTGTGGCCAAAGTGGTGCCATTTAACCAGTAATGCCGATCTCATCTCCTTTCGTTATTTCACAGTTTCTCTTCTGACATTAATACAGTCAAGAAGCTCTTTTGCTTAATTCTCAGAACAGTTTTTAATTACTATCTGAGCAGACTCACGCAGTAGCTTATCAGCATTATTGCGGCATGACAGGACTGTAAAACCAGAGATAAACCTGACTTAGTTAGCAGGAGGTCCTGCTGGCTTATTGGCCATTGGCTTAAATAATTAACAGGCAGGGAGAAATCAAAACAACTGCTGGTTTTCTGACCAGTCTCCAAGCTCCCCAGCACACCCTCCATTCCCCAGGACAAGGTTCTAGAGAGAGGGGGTGGTTGCCATGCTGGTCCCAAATGTAAGAGATGGTGACAAATTAGTTCTTATTGGCATGTCTGTCTCTTATGAGGCACAGGACATCTGTCCCTCCCCTGGAGCACTCTTCCAGCTCCGCACTTAAAGTCACTTGAACCTCCCAAAATCCTTTTCCTGGAACTTATCCTGCCACTTCTGCCTTCCCTTTTCCATAACCACCCACCATGTTCCCTCCTTGGAACCCTGTGCATTCCAACCCCAAGCCCCGCCCCCCCCAGCCCTAATCCAACCCACTGGACAGCACTCCCTGTATTCAGGCAACGCCCCCAGACACACCACACTTCCATTCATCACACTCGTGCATCTCTCATTCATTCTCTTCAGCCTGGAAACATTGTGCCCAGCAACTGGTGTGCGTTGGCCATACTGGACTGATGAACTAAGTCAATAATGCCAACAAATAGTGTCCAATTACTATACCCTGCTCAGATGCATACTGACTTGCTGAGTAGCTGGGTTTTGATTGTTGTAAACATGTCTTCTCTCATTCCCCTCCACTTTCCTTTGTACTTTTATTTGTGCTGCAAAGTTCTTTGGGGCAAGGGCTTTCTGCTCACCTCTCCTGTGCTCAGGTCTGGCCTGCCCTCTGAGGTGGCATCAAGGGTTTGCATGTCTCCCACAGCTTCTTGGGATGCGACCCCCAGCTCTGAGATTTACGTGGATGCCTCAGTGCTGCACCTATATGGCAAGTCTGGTGGGATGATGGCTTCTCAGGCACTGACCTGGGGTTCAGTAGTGCTACACCATCCTCAGCTCACACTCAGACTGCAGCTTGTTCTGTGGTGAAGAAGTGTCGTGGGCACAGTCCTCCTGGAAGATGCCATATCAGTTCTGATCTGGGGAATTTAGCTCTGCTGCTCCCACACAAGGTTTTGCCCATAGCTTCTAAAGTGCAGGGCGTAGCTAGCTGTGCAATTAGTCTGGCTCCTAACCTCCCCAATAGCCAGTCCCAGTCTACCTGGCTGGGGCTTCTCCCACAACAGTGGGTCCCCAGACACATGCAGACCAGCCAAGTCCACTCTCTGGTCCTGTATCCTGGTTCACACCCACCTGAGATCCAGGCTCTGTCTCCAGGGGTGATTTTCTGAAACCGGATACTCTAAACCAAAAGCAGGGCTTTCACTCTTCCAACACTCTTACGGCTTTCACTGTGCAGCCGAGCCCAGGTGGGCAGGGTTTTTAAATGGCCAGCCACCCAAATCCCCACCAGACACAGCCCCCTCTGTATTTCTCATGTGTCCTCAAAATGTGCATAACTGGCCACCCTACCTGGCAGTCACCTGTGATCCTGTCACATGTGGTTAGGTGGGGTGCTCCTTCTTCCTGCCAAACAGCTGACTGCAGCAGACAGGATGGCAAATTTTTGTGCCTACTGCCAAGTGCAGCAAATTAGGTAAGACCAGCCTAGCTTGTGTCTTATTATTTACCTCTCACCTTTCTGCAGGTGTATAACCTCCTGTGAAAAGTGTTGTGGTAGTTAGCCCTAAAAGAAGGAAGTAGCATTAAACCCCAGTTAACTAAATCCCTTACCTAAAAGACCCCAGAGTTCAGCAACTCAGGAAGCCTGGCCTTTCCTGTCTTAACTAGGTAAAATAACTTGTTTAAGCTTCCCCTTCCTTTAAATAAGGAGATGCAGACAGCATTACAGCAGCAGGATGGGAGCTATCTAGTCTTTTGCACCAAGTGCAACATGTTTGATTATCTTCCTGTTGGGGTGAGGTCATGTGTGTGCACCTGGAGCAAAGAACTCCTAGCTCTCAGAGAACAAGTGTGGTCTCTGGAGGCTAGAGTGGCAGAGCTAGAGGAGCTGAGGCAGACAGAAAGGTACATAGAGGTGTCCTTCAGGGACATAGTAGAGCAGTCCTGCCTCCACTCTGGCAGTGTCTGTGCTGTTTTGGAGGAGCAAGGCCTCCAGGAAGGAGAATATCAAACTGGAATCGTGGGAAGTGATCTCACAGCTGGGATCTGCCTTCCAGGCAATGTGTTATCTTCTCACAATGAGGATACAGCTCCAGCAGGATGTGCCCAGGAGGGTGGGAATAGGAACGCCATGGCAGCTGGTGATTCAATTATTAGGAATGTATAGTAGAGTTGCTGGTGGGGTGGCCCTGGGGTAAGTTGCCTGCCTGGTGCAAAGGTAGTGGACCTCACACAGCATCTAAACAATATACAGCCAAGGTCCTGCCCCAGTAATGTCCCTTCATAATGATAAAATGATCTCGCGCCCCTTTAGGGGAGCGAGGGGGCAGGTAGATATTCCTCCCAGGATATGCTTTGATGCGGCCGAGGTTTTTGGGCGTATTTCAGAGGCTTTAATTTTTACCATCTATCCAAAAGGGGGTCAGCCTGCACCACTCTGGGGCACCCCTCTAGATGTGGCTGAACATTTAAGACTCCTTATGAGGAAAGTGGTCATTACTAGCAGAGACATTATTTCTTTGGACCATCTCTGTGTCGCTGCCACTAGACAAATGGTTTTAGTTGTATTTGCCTCAATAGAAATCCCTAACCTTATTTTGGCACGGAAAAAACATCTGGAACAGATGGCAGTTATTATTGCATGTGCATACCGTAGTATCCCCCCCCCCCCCACAAGGTGGGAATTTAAATATACCCCAGGTGGGTGGGGAAACCCAGAAGCCGATGGGAGCTACAGCCCTGGCTACCACTAGGGTTGGTGATACCGGTCCTTTGGGGGAAGGTTTACCCAAGAGGGATAGCCTCCCGCTCCCATTAAGACAGGGCCAAAGGATGCTACCCGCTGGTGGTTTAGCACCCATCCAGGAGGCTGATAACATTTGCACCTGATGGAGAACACCCAGGGGATGGGTTGTATATTACCACCTTCTATCCAGGAATCCAGGGCTCTACCCACTGGAGGATTGACATCTTTACAGGAGGTTGGCGATAAGCCCCCCAAGAAACTGCATAGTGTAAGATCAGGAGGGGACTTATCGGCACCTTTGCCTCATGATATACAGGGAAGATTGTTAGCCCCCCCGCCAGACCAGCTCCAGGTTCGTTGTTTCTCCCAGCTGGGGGAAATTCACTGTTCTCCCAGCTGGGGGAAATTAAGTCAGAACTAGGGGCTAGGGACTCAGGGGGTGATTCCCCTAGTGTAATGGTGAGATCAGTTTTAAATGCCTCTCGGGTAACGCTGCTCCAGTCACTTACCTCTACCCCCGTCAAAGCCTCTCTGTGCCCTCCGCTCTTGGAGGTAAGACTCGGGGAGATGCCAATGGAGGGAGGATTGAAGGGTCAGATGTTACCTAGTATAGCATTAGCGAGAGAGGAAGGGGACCAGGGGGTGCTGAGAGGTCAACACCGACGCTCACCCTGTTCCTCCCTATCTAAGAGCCTCATATCAACATCGCCTATTCAGGTATCTCTGGTATCCCGGACAGTCACCCAGGGGGAAATGCAAGCTTGCGATCCCAAGGCAAATGCTGACCTAATGATGACTAATATCGTGGAAGTTGCACCTATGGTGGACCGGCAGGGGGCTATGGTACCCCTCCCAGGACCACCCACAAACCTGTCAGGGAGAGTCCTCAGACATTGCCCTAAACCATCCACTATGCCTATAAAACAATGACTAATAGGTCCTCAGTGTATTCCGATAACCTTGCTTACTTGGAACATTGCAGGTTGGAGGAGCCAGCAGTATGTCCCAGACTTTATAAATTGTGTATACTCTTACGATATAATATTAGTGCAGGAAACATGGATGTCAGAACCCCCCACTCAGGAGACTTGGAGGGGTTATGAGGTTTTCTGGGTGGATGCTAACCCCTCTGATGTATGCGGTCATCCTAGTGGGGGAGTAGCACTGCTTGTAGCATCCAGGTTGGAAGTCCAGATTTTATGTTTAAGTTTAATTAAAGCTTATTTTGGCCTTTGGCTCTGTATATTTCCTTCAGGGATGGAGTTAATAATTGGGAATGTTTACATCCCCCTGGACCGATCTATTTACTATCAGCCCGGCATATGGGACACCATTATTGAGCAGGTTCAATCTGCTTCGGCAAAGTACCCTTTAGTGGTACTTATTTTAGGCGGCGACTTTAACACGCGCCTTGGGAACCCGGCTTGTCTAGAGGCAGAGCCATCATTGGAGGAATCAGCTGACCCCTCCCAATGCGTCATTCTAGGGATCAGGTAGTGGGTACCAGGAAAGTACATTTGGATTGGATGTTGTATGAATTAGACCTGGTTGTTATAAATGGTAGGTTGGAAGGGGATTGGGTAGGAAACTTCACCTTCCACTCCCCACAAGGTTCCAGTGATTTGGATCTCCTTTTGATATCCCCTAATTCCTTGTCTCTGATTGTCAAATTAGAGGTTGTGGCACTGTTTATAACAAACCATGTACCTGTGTCTCTAGCAATTATCGAGCCTATAGCTAGGAGGAGAAATAGAGCCTATATCACACTACCAGGACGGGATGAGGAAGGCTCTTCGGTGGTCCGTGTAAAGTGGTCTGAGGAGCAGGCATTTATCGGGTCCCCCCAAGTGCTGGAGGTGTGCAGGTTACTTATGGCCGGTATGAGAAGCTAATATCACTATTGACTCCCCTTATCACCAGAGAGGGAAGGGTTGCCTCCACTCGAAGGGTTTTCGGGGGAAAGGTACCTTACATGGTTTGATAGAGATTGTCAGTTTGTCACAGAGAAAGGGCAGTTCTTAGGAAGGCGACTAGGAAGCTTAGGGCTAACCCCAATACAGTGTTAAGGTTGGAGATGGTTGAGTGCCGGAAAGTATATCGAGCACTCTTAACCGTCAAACGGAATTTGTATTTACAAGCCCAATGGTCAAAGTTATTGACTATTGCAAAAGCGAGGGATTCTCACCAATTCTGGACTATAATCCGGGCCGGACAACGGAGTGGACCCCCTATAGGGTGCACCCCAATATTACCAGATGTGTGGCAGGAATTCTATGGGGCCCTATTTGCTCCAGCAAGGGAGATACAAGCAAGTCCGAGTATTTCCTCTGCAGATGGCCTCCAGCACTGGCCTCCTGTGACATCGGAGGAAATAGTGGAACTGATAAGGCAAATAAAACTAGGGAAAGTGTCAGGCCCCGATTACATTTCACCAGAAGTCCTGAGACATAACCCAGAATGGTGGGCAAGTTTGTTAGCACCGTTATTTACCCATCTCAATGAGACTGGGAATTTTCCCCCTGCCTGGAAAACCAGTGTAATTATTCCTATTCTGAAAAAGGGAGATCCTAAGTTACCGGGGAATTATAGACCTATAAGTTTAGTTAGTGTAGTTGCAAAAGTATACACTAGATTCTTACTAAACAAACTACAGGATTGGCTTGAGGAGGTAGATATAATGGAGCCAGAGCAAGCAGGCTTCCAGAAAGGGCAGTCAACGACGGACCATATATTTGTTATAGCGGCACTTATTTCTAAATATACCAAGGCACATATGAAATTCTACATGTGCTTCATAGACCTGGAAAAGGCCTTTGATCTAGTGTGTAGGGAGTGCCTATGGGTAAAGTTAAGTTCAATGGGAATGGATCCCAGATTACTATTCCTAAAAATACAGCTCCATACAGGTAATACCTTACGGGTATGGTACAATACCAAAGGAGCTTTGTCGAATGCAGTTCAGGTGCAGATGGGGGTAAGGTAGGGGTGCTTGCTAGCTCCTGCTTTGTTTAACCTGTGCCTGAACAATATGGTCCAAGAGATGGCCCAGAGGGACATGCATTCCCCCAAAGTTGGGACTCGACTGGTTCCAATTCTTCTCTACGCAGACGATACAGTGTTAATGTCTCAGACACCAATAGGCCTAAAAAGTCTAATGCAAACGTTTGGAGCTTTTTGTCACCGTGAACTACTCCGTATCAATTATGGTAAAACTAAGGTCATGGTAGTAAGTGCTAGTGCCGTCAAGAAGACACACCAGTGGACCATTGGAAATAACACGATTGAGCAGGTTAGGTGGTATAGATATCTTGGGGTGGTTATCTCCCAGCGGTTGGGGTGGAGGGCCCATTATGAGGCAATAGTTAAAACTGCCAAGAAATCAGCAGGAGCTATTATAAAATTCTATTTTGGCCAAGGAGGTAAGCAGGTCATTCCAGCTTTGCACCTATTTAAGGCGAAAGTAATCAGCCAATTTCTTTACGCCTTGCCAATTTGGAGGGATGTCCTTTTTAGACCATCTTGAAGGACCTCAGAATGGTTTCTTGCACTCTATCTTGGGAGCCCCTCAGGGGCTTCCCCAAGTCTTATTAAGAGCAGAAGCAATGTGCCTCCCACTTTGAGCCCTTGGCCTTCAGGCAACGATTATATACTGGGCAAAAATAGTTCTTTTTCCCATGCCAAGAGCACTCTCATTGCTATGGCAGTTAAGGCAGGATTGGGGTCTGTATGGACGCAGGAGGTATTAAAAGAAGTCCATAAGTTGGGGTTCTCCCCTGAGTACTTAGAACCACTAGGTCTAGCGGCAACAAAGAGATTGGTTAAAAGTAGGATTAGGGACCAGACGGGGCAAGGGGAGGGTGCATTACTGGCTGACCAGAGGGTAGTCCCAGTTTATGCTCCGGGGGGGGGGCGGGTGACTACTATTTGTTTACCTGGAAAGATCCCGGGAAACAGGTGGCCTTTTTCAAACTAAGGGTGAATTCCTTCCCCTCAGCCCTGGTGGAGGGCTGGTACAAAGGGATTCCCAGAGCCCTGATGGTATGCTCGCTGTGTCAGTCGGGGGAGGTGGACAATATAGACCACCTTTGTTAAGATGCACTCTGCTGGCAGGACTTAGAATACGTTACTTGGGATGCGTTCTGGATGACTCGGGAGAAGATTATTATACTGTCAGGTACTTACTTAACCCAATCGATTCAGAAGTGACTAGGGCCATGGCAAGTTATGCACTGGCTATACTATGGATTTGCCAGACTCATAATCCCTGAAAACTATCCGGGCATTCAGTCTGCCGACGTTGGGCAAGAGTTTAAGATATAAAGGATACCAGACCTCCCGATGTCCAAATAATTAGTATTGAGAGGAAATTAAATTAAATGACGATGGATTTGGTAAGATTTAGACAGTGTCTATCAAAGGCATAAGTTACCTAAAATTTAGATATTGTTAGTGGGGATGGGTGATATTGGGCCCCCAGGCGGACTGTAGGAGTATTTTATTCATTAAGTTTACATGTTTGTATATGTGCTATTATATTTATATTGTATTTGTATGTTGTAAAGGCCTATGGCTAAACAATAAAGATTGAAATGAATGAATGAGCATCTAGACAGAATTCTAGAGAGTGCTGGGGAGGAGCTTGTTGTGGCACATGTGGGTATCAATGACATAGCAAGATGTAGAGGTTCTGGATGTAATATTTAGGCTTCTAGGTAGGAGATTGAAAATAAATGCTCCCAGTTCCAGATGCAGGACCCCAGAGGCAGGTTGAGTTCTAAAGTCCCAATGTGTGGATGAGACAATGGGTGATTTCAGATGTTACGGGTGGGCGGTTCACCACAGTGAACCCCCGGGGTGGAAAAATGACCCAAACAGACGTGACGGGACCTGGACCATGGCCGGGAAGCGGGCCGAACCATCACGGACCGGGGCAGCACAACAGACGTGCAGCCAAACCCCCGCCGTGGTCAAAACGCCCAGAAGGCACCGGGCAGGGGCGGGACACAAACATGGCCACCTGAGGGCAAATGAAGCCAAAAGGCACACAAGGGAACGCAAACACAAGGGAAACGGGAAGGGAGGGGGGAAGAGGGAGAACAGGCTGACAGGCGCCACACACAGCACACACACGCAAACACACACACAGCGGACTCGCAGCGGGACACAGTGCCAGTGCACAAACACACACACCCACACACACCCCACACAAGGGAAAGGTCAGGAAGGGGGGCAGGGGCACCCGGAACACAGCACGAAGAACAACGGGAGGGACGAGGGGGGGCACCGCCAAGGGGCAAGGCACAGGCAGCAGCAACCCCCACCCCCA
>QEPC01001231.1:81509-105672 GCA_003113815.1 Sphenodon punctatus
TCCAGACGTTACTTTTCCTTGGTTCCCGGTGGGGGTCCGTTTGACCACGCTTCCCGGGATATTCCCCCGGCTAGCCCGGGAAGCGTGGTTGAAATTGACCCCATGTGGGTATTGAGCGTGATGAACATCTGGCGCGCGCCAAACAGATGTTCATGGCCCTTTGGCCCCACCGCGGGGTTCAGCGTGGTTCACTGTGGTTGAGCGTGATCTCGTAACGTCTGAAAATACCCAATGGTGCAGGGAATAGGGCTTTAGATTAATTAGGAACTGGGGAACCTTCTGGGGAAAGGAGAGCCTATACCAACAGGATGGGCTCCACCTTAATCAAAGGGGAACCTGGCTGTTGGCACTAAAAATTAAAAAGGACGTAGAGCACTATTTAGAATGGAATCCAGAGGAAAGCTGACAGACACTGAGAAGCGCATGATTTGGGCTGAGGCATCTCCAACGGATGCCGTTAATTCAGGGGAATTTGAGTATCCTAATATAGAGGATAGGAAAGAAGCTGAAAGAGCTCAGTTGGGAATCCATGCAGAACAGACAGATTTAAATGATTCCAAATTAACTGAAATAGCCACTTATAATGAGCAGAATAAGAATAAAAAGAATGTTAAATGTCTATAACCAAATGCTAGAAGTTTAAAAGTAAGATGGGAGAATTAGAATGTTTGACACTAAATGAAGATATAGCGATAACAGAAATCTCAGAGACCTGGTGGAATGAGGATAGGGCTCAAATGAGAGGGTGCGATTCTCAGGAGTAATTTGCGAGAATTGAGAGGGGGCGAGAACTTGGGTGTTTTCACCCCCCCGCCCCCTTGAGTTCTTGCAAATTTCTCAAGGGGACCAGGATTGCAAGTGTGGGGGGCTGGCACAGGAACCAGAGCTGGCCAGTGGGCACCTCCGCCCCCCGCCAGGCCTCCTCACCTGAGAGAGAAGAAAAGTTTTGGGCGGGGCCAGGATCGAGGTTTGGGGGCCTAGCGAGGGTCAGGCAGGGCAGTACTCACCATTCAGGGGGGTTCCGACCCAGCTGCTGGGCTCCATGCCACGCCACCACTTGGCTTTATAAAGGAAGGGGGGGGGAAAGCTTTGGGCATGCTCAGAGCTGCTCATACATGTCTGCCCTCTTCAAAGATGGTTCCTGCAGGGCTGAGCTGCTCTTCTGTGCATGCTCAGCCCCGCGGGGGTCATCTTTAAAGAGGGCAAACAGGACTGAGCATGTGTAGAAGAGCTGTTGAGCCCTGCAGGAGCCATCGTTAAAGAGGGCAGACAGGGCTGAGCAGTTCTGCACATGCCCAAGACTTCCCCCCCCCCTTCTGTTTAAAATCCGAGTGGGAGCGTGGTGTGGAGCCCAGCGGCAGGGTCAAGATTCCTCTGAACAATGAGTAATACCCTGCCTGACCCCCAATAGGCCCCCAACCCCTGACCCTGGGCCCGACTAAACATTTTCTCCCCTGGTGGGGGCTGGAGGTGCCCCCCCCCGCAATCCTTCCCCCTCCCTCAAATTCTCACCAGTTTCCGACGAGAAGGTGGGGTTGTCTTGTCTCAAGACAAGACAGGAAAAAAATACCCCTTCTTGTTGGGAACCAGTGAGAATGTCGAGTCAAGTTTCAGTCCTAAATGAGGATACTCAATGGGACAGTGTAATACCAGGGCACAAAGTATATCTAAATGACAGAGTAGTTTGAGCTGGTGGTGGGGTGCCACTGTATGTTAGAAACAACATTGAATCAAGCAGGATTAAAATTTTAGAGAAAGTGAACTGTATTCTGGAATCTCTATGGACAGAAATTCCACGTGTAATGGGGAACTGTATAGCAGTGGGACTATACTTTTGGCCCCCTGACCAGGATGGTGAGACTGACTATGAAATGCTAATGGAGACTAGGGCTGAAATGGCAAGCCACCACTGTAGCTATTTCCAATGGAAAGAGCTCTTCCACAATGAGCTGCACAGTGTGATAGACACATTCATTTTGCTACTTTTGTCTGTAATCTTCCACAATTTCTGCTGGCACTTTCCGACATGCAGTCACAGTGTGAAAGTAGGAGAACAATGTTTCTTCCGACATTTTCCGAGATTATTCCAACACTTTCCAAGATTATTCCAACACTTTCTGACACTTTCCGATAATTACGATGTCGCAAAGGAAAGGGTGTGGAATTAGCAAAATGCCAGTGGAAAAGCTGTGGAAAGTCATGGGCAATTCCAAAATGGTGGAATGAAATATTGGCATTATTAATTATTATTATTATTATTATTATTATTAGTATTAATAATAATAATAATAATAATAATAATAATAATAATAATAAAATTATTATTATTATTAGCATTTGTATAGCACCAGCTGTGTACCTGACACTTTACAGAACAATAAGATAGATGCGGTTCCTGCCTACAACTTAAAATCTAATAGACACGGAGTGGGGAGAAAAGGAGAGGGGACATAGGGAGAGACAAGGGATAACATTCAAGTGGATGCGAAATCTCAGGTGCACATGCTTGGCTTGTTTGCAGTTAGGCAGGAGTTTACGGGGAAGGCAGACAGTAAATATTGAGAGGAACATTCTAACAGGCGTCGGGAAAGACGGCGAGGAAGAGGTGGGTTTTGAGGAGGGATTTAAAGGTGCGGAGGGAGGGGGCAAGGCAGATGTGGGCAAGGAGGGAGTTCCAGGCATGGGGGGCAGCAACTGAGAAGGGATGAAGGTGGTTAGAGGAGCAGGGGAGATGAGGGAGAGCGAGGGAGGGGAAAGAGGAGGAGCGGAGAGTGCATGCAGGCATGGAAAAAGGAGTTGCCACTTCAGTCCTAACAGAGACTAGACAGGCTACTAAAATTGGAAACACAATAAGAATGGGTGATTTCATATATTGACTGGGTATGTCTCCGCGGGGTGATGTGGAGATAAAATTTCTACATGCCATTAAATGACTGTTTCTTGGAGCCGATGGTCCTAGAACCTAAGAGGAGGAGTTACTTTGGATCTAGTCCTAAGTGGAGCACAGGACCTAGTGAAAGGGATAATGGTGGTGGAGCTGCTTGGCAATAGTGATAATAATATAATCAAATTCAACATAATTTCCAAATCTCAAGGAGTAATAGTTTTACTCTATTCTGCGCTGGTCAGACCTCATCTGGAGTACTGTGTCCAGTTCTGGGCACCGCACTTTAAGGACATTGACAAACTGGAACAGGTTCAGAAGAGGGCAGCAAAGATAGTAAGGTGTCTGGAAACCAAGTCCTATGAGGAAAGGTTGAAGGTGGCAAAGACTTGCTCTCTGTTGCCTCTGAGGGCAAGACTAGAAATAATGGGTTCAAATTACAAGAAAGCAGATTTCAGTTAAACATTAGGAAGAACTTCCTAATGGTAAGAGCTGATCAACAGTAGAACAGACTGCTTAGGACAGTGGTGGGCTCTCCTTTGTTGGAGGTTTTCAAATAGAAGCTGCACCGCCATCTGTCGGGGATGCTGTTGCTGCAGATTTCCTGCACTTAGTAAGGGGATCGACTAGATGAACTATGAGGTACATTCCAACTCAATGATTCTATGACCTGGGCTTAACTAAAGTCCTTGGAGCCCTGAGTATAGTGGCTGGTGCCTCCATGTCACTGAGGCACTCTGGCCAGGGTCCAGGACTGGCCCTGATGGCTTTTCCTTACGCTGCTCAACCTATTCCTCTCCTCAGCCTTGTTCTATGCTCCAAGCTTGACTGCTGACCTATACATAAGGCCAGCCAGTAGCCACAGGAAGCTGGATGGCTCATCAGTCAACTTCTTGTTCTCCAGGATGCCTTTGTTTGTCTCTGCCCTCATGTGTTCATGCACTTGGACTGGCTCTGCACTCCCCACTCCTGGACCTAGGCTGCGTTCCCATCTGCAACGGCAGTGGCAGCAGCGGGAGGGACGAGGGAAGACGCGGCAGTGCAGAGGAACCGGCAGACAGGAAAAAAGCTGGTGCAAACAGGGATCTGCCGCGACTTCCCTCGCACATCAGGGCAGGATTTTGCGCACTGACATGCGCGAGAGAAGCCGCAACAGATCCCTGTTCACACCAGATCTTTTCCTGTCTGACCGCTTCTCTGTGCTGTCGCGTCTTCCCTCGCCCCTCCTGCTGCTGCCACAGATGGAAACGCAGCCCTAGTGTGTGTGTTAAGCTGGTTGGAGTCCGGCTTTTCTGACCTTCTCTTTGGAATCCGGTCTTTTGGATCCTGCTTGGGAGTCTGGCTTCCTCTCCTTTCATCTGCTCTTATTCTCAAAAGTATGGTTTGGCATCTGCCTGGATGGGGGATCAGAGTTTGCTTGGATGGGTGCCCGGCATCTGCAGGATGAGCCCCCTATGCGACTGCACCATGGGCCCCCTTGGCAAGTGCCCCATGAGTCCACTCTGCCCCATCCGAGTTCCATCTGCCTGTTTCCGTCCAGCCAGCTCTCCGCATCTGCTTTGTCTTGTCTGTTCAGTCCTGCTTTGTTCATCCTGCCTTGCCTCATCTACATCTGCCCCCATGGTCCATGTATGGATTCCCACTGTGGTCCATGACCCTTGGACTCAGAACCCTGATTCCAAACCATATTGGACCCTGGACCCCTGATCCTGTACCAGCTTACCTAGCATCAATCCTGCCACAACTCTCTGTGCCCCAGCCTGTGGACCCTGACAGCTGGGTTCTGAATTTGGGATTACCACTCAGGAAAAGGATCTTGGTGTCATTGTGGACAATACATTGAAATCCTCAGCTCAGTGTGTGCTGGCAGCCAAAAAAGAAAACAGGATGTTAGGAATTATACAAAAAGGGATAGAGAATAAAACTGAAGATATCATAACACCCCTATATAAATCTACGGTACAAGTGCACTTTCAATACTGTGTGCAGTTCTGGTGGCCTCATCTCTAAAAATATATAGTAGAACTAGAAAAAGTACAGAGAAGGACAACAAAAATTATTAAGGGCACGGAACAGCTTTTTTATGAGTAGAGGCTTAGGGCTCTTGGATAAGAGATGACTGAGATGGGATATGATAGAAGTTTATAAAATCATGAGTGGTGTGGAACAAGAAAATAGGGAGCAGTTATAATATTTACCACGCTCAAATAGTACTAGAACTAGGGGACATTCCATAAAACTAACTGGCAGCAGATTTAAAGCAAAGAAAGGAAAGTTTTATTTTTCACTCGATGCACAGTTAACTTGTGGAATTTATTGCCAAAGGAAGTGGTTTAGACTGGTAGTGTAGCTAGTTTTAAAAAGGGATTGGATAAGTTCTTGACGGATAGGTCCATTAATGGCTATTAGCAAAGTAGTTTTTAGGGATGTGCGAACGTGGTCCAGACGTTCGGAGTTCGGCCCGAACTCAGCCAGTTCAAATGCCCAAACCAAACGTCTGAACAGAACGCCTGAAACCCCGAACAGTTCGGCCACGTTCGGATGAGTTTGGCCATATTTGGGTGGGAAAAACAGGGCTGGCAGGCCCGGGGGGGGGGGAAGCTGAGGAGCAGACTTCCTGGTGCCAGTGGTGGAGAGGCTTGGACTAGCAGCCAGCCTGCCCAAATACCATCCCTCTTTTCCTCAGACCACTGGCTTCGCAGTCTGCGATTGCTGGGCATGGGGCTAGGCTGCACAGAGCCAATGGGGCTTATGGTAAGGCGGGCACAGCAAGTAACAAAAGTCATTGCCCTCCCCCCTTCCAATTCCTTCTGAGCCACTGATCCTGTCAGCAGGCGTTTTCAGAATTCTCCCTCTCCCAGCAGTTTATGTTCCTAATCCATTGCCATCCTGCAATGGATTAGGAATGGATTTCACCCATTTCCACACATTTACCTCCATAGTTTCATTTATTTAGATTAGATTAGATAGATTTAGGTGTTATTTTTATTTTTTACCCCTCCCTGTGTTTTTTCTCCCTCCCCTCAATTGAATCCTTCCCTCCTCCAACTATATATTCCATCCCTGATTCCCTTCCCCTGTTTTGGGGTTTATTTAGAGTAGGATTAGATTGATTTAGGTTTCATTTCAGTTTTGTACCACTCCCATTTGTTGTTTGTTGTGAGTTGTCTGTCCCCCCCCCCACCACCACCCCCACACACACAATTCCTGGATGGATGGATAGATAGTTGTAGGAGTTAGCTTAGTTAGAGAGATAGATAGAGATAGTGTGTAGTGATTCAGTTTTAATATTTTATAGTGTGCTTGTAGAAGTAGGCCTTTGTAGATATTAGATAATATTCCATTTGGTTCCATAGGTTTTATAATAGCTAATAGCAGTTAGAGTTAGTGTAGATATATATAATATTAGATTACCAATTTGAATGAATGAATGAATAAATAAATAAATAAATAAATAAAATTAAATAAAATCTTCCTGTGCATTCTTTGGGTGGGAGAAATGGAGAAGGGAAGTAGGAGAGGCTGGTTTGCTGCCCGTAAAGCGGGCAATGGGGCACGTGGCAGAGTTGGCAGGGACTGTGCCAGTGGAGTGGCAGCAGGCAGCAGCAGCAGCCCAAGCCCATCACCATGCCCCAAATTGCACAGACCTGATTTTGGCAGTCAGGCTTCAGAGACTCCCAGCAGTGGCACTAGGGGTGTGGTTCGGTGGCACCACCTGTCAGTGTCCTCCACTGCCACGCAGGGCACTGGAAGGCCTGCAGTCCAGGAGGCTGCGACTGTCTCTGCTGCGGCTGCAGGAGCCAGTGTGGGTGCTTCAGGGGCATGGTCCAAAGTTCATCATAGGCCACCATCGTCCCCCATTATTGAGTCGTCCGCCTCCAGTCGTCCGCCTCCATCAGCGGGCAAGTGTCCTGCTCGAACAGCTGCCTCTAGCAGCAGGAGCGATATCACTGACAGTGGGGGGAGTAGCAGCAGCAACAGCAGCATCAGTGTACTATGGAGGAGCTGGGGTGGGGGCAGCTGCCAAGTCCATCGGCAGCTGCAGGATGTGGAGAGTGACATGGCTTTCGACTGAAAGCCACGTGCATGTTAGCGGAAATGATAGCACTGGATGGGCAGTCCTTCTCAGTGGTCAGGGACATGGGGTTTAGGCACTGATTGACTTTCTGGCCCCCCAGTTTAAGCTGCCCTCATGCACCACCCTGATTCAGCAAGTGGTGCCAGCATTGTACCGTGCTTTAAAGGACCGGGGGAGGGAGCAGCTGGCAAGGGCTGGGGGTGCCACTGTTCACTTCACCACAGACCTGTGGTCGAGTAGGAATGTGCAGCACGTCTGCCTGGCAGTGACGGTGCACTGGTGGCATGACCCAGAGGCAGCATTTGGGAATGGCAGGAGGGGTTCCGAAGCAGGGTATAGGTGGACCCTGCTTCAGGCAGAAGTAATGGATGGCCCCCACATGTCTTGGAACATCAAGGCAGCCCTGACCACTATGGTGAGGGAGTGGGTCACGCCAGGTGTGCCCTTCACCAAGGGGTGTATGGTGACTGACAACGCGGCCAACATATTGAGGGCAGTCCATGATGGGGGCTTCACCAGCATCCCTTGCGCTGCACACACCCTTCACCTGGTGGTCAGGGATGCTCTGGGCTTGGCGGAGAAGGGGATTGGGGCAGGCACCCTTAGCTCCCTGATCGAGTGGGGGGAGGAAGATGGCAGATTTCTTTAACCGGAGCATGAAGGGCAGCGACTTCCTCTGGGTGAAGCAGGCAGAGCAAGGCTCCCCAGTGTACCATATGGTGCCATCTGTATCCACCTGGTGGAATTCAACATTCCTGATGCTCGAGTGGCTTCTCAAGGATAAAGCCGCCTTGCATCAGGTTCAACTGGTGATGGACAGTGGGGCGGAATGGGAGATCCTGGCTCACACGGGATCACCTCATGCTGAGACCATTCTTGGCCATGACAGAGACCATCAGCTCCTCCACGGCCACCCTCAGCCAGGTGACCTCTCTGGTCCAGAGTCTCCTCAGGAGGCTGGAGGAAATTCTCCAGGGGTGGGATTGTGGCCCTCAGGGCAGGAAGCTGGTGGATGAGGTGGTTGCCCTTGTGCGACAGCTGAAGGCAGGACTGAAGGTGTGGTTCAATGAGCTCATGCAGCAGAAGGAATACATTTTGGCAACCATGCTGGACCCCAGGGTCAAGGGCAGTGTGGCATGCCAGACAGCGCTCATGGGCACTGGAAGGGTGACCTGGTGGAGAGGGTCTGGCAGGCAAAGCAGGCTCTGGAGAGTGCACAGCAGTAGCAGCAGGGATGATGCGAGTGGGAGAAGTCACCCCTTTCAGCCATTGGGGTCTATCCCTGCCCCCAGCCCTAGCAGTAACAGCACCAGAAGCAGGCTGAGCAGCAGTAACACCCCTATTGCGAGCAGCAGCAGTAGAAGCTCGTATGTGCAGGGCACTCTGGCAAGCTGAGGGCAGTGGTGGAGGTGGTGCCCAGACAGAGTTATGTGAGGGAGTATGACAGCGCCTCAGCAGCAGTGGAGAGCTACCTGGAAGAGGAGCTGTGCATCAAACCCAGCAGCGATCCCTTGGCCTACTGGGTTGGTAAGATCAACGTGTGGCTGGCCCTGTCCAAAGTGGCCAAGGGTCTCTTGTCCTTCCCAGCAACGAGTGTCCCCAGCGAGCAGGTGTTCTTGATGGTGGGGCCCATTTGCTCGCCGCACCACCTGAGACTGGGGGCCAAGTTGGTGGAACAGTTGCTTTTTATTAAGGTCAACCTTCCGCTGTTGGGAATCCCTGAGTTGCCCCTGGATATGGGTTGATGATGCAGTGGCACACACCATCCCATGTGAGGGGCAGTCTTGAGACGGGGCTCCTCCTCAATCTGGGCTGCTGCTGCTGAGGTGCTGTCCCTCCCGCCTGATGCCCAGTGCCCGGCCTCTCTCTCTCACTAGATGGCCTCAGCCAGCCTATCTGACTGACCTCATGATGCAGGGTGGCATTGGGAAGCTGTAAGCCTGCCAGCCAGCCTCTGGCTAGATGATCTCGGCCTGCCTATCTGACTCTCTCTCTCTCTCTCTCTCTCTCTCTCTCTCTCTCTCTCTCCAGTCTTTACCTGTCTATCTGAGTGCCCTGCCAAGGTCCCAGCCTGCCTTTCCTACTGCCTCTCATGCCACGCTGCCTGTCTGCCCGCCCACCCAGGTTGCCAAGATCAAACCCTGCCTCAGCCTGTCTTCCGCTGCTCATGCCATGCTGCCTGTCTGCTCGCCTGCCCACGTTGCCAAGATCAAAGCCTGCTTCAGTCTGCCTTTCCATGCTCATGCCACGCAGCCTATCTGCCCGCCTGCCCAGGTTGCCAAGATCAAAGCCTGCCTCAGCCTGCCTTCCAGTGTTCATGCCACGCTGCCTGTCTGCCTGCCTTGGTTTCCAAGCTTGAATCCTGCCTCAGTCTGCCTTCTGCTCATGCTAAAATGTGCCCCACTGGCTTGGTAATCCTGCTGCTGCTGCCGTCTGCTGCTGCCATCTGCTGCTGTATGGGAGCTCTTCCCTGGAAAATCCTACCATCCTGGTTCCATGTGTGTTGTGCACAGGCAAATGCTGCTGCTGCCATCTCTGCTGTTTCACAGGTTCTGTGCCCTGGCAATCCAATGCCTGCTGCTTCTCCGAATGCTGCCAATGCTGTCTGTGCCATGGATTCTGCTACTGGGCAATCCAATGTCTGCTGTTGCTGCCAATGCTGGCTCTGCTGTCTGTGCCATGGGTTCTGTGCCCCAGCAATCCAATATCTGCTTCTGCTGCCTCTTCTGTGCCATGGGTACTGTGCCCCGACAATCCAATATCTGCCACTGGGTGGTCATCTAATTCACCACCAGGCAAGGCTTGACCAATTTGCAGAATAGCTTGTTGAGATCTGGCGAGTAGGATGCAAGTCTGCAATGCCCAGCCAAGTAGGGGTGCCAGCCACCAAGCCATGGCTGGGCCTCTGCTGCTGCTCCACCAAAGCCTGGAAGCCTGCAATGCCTGGCCGAGTAGGGGTGCCAGCCACCAAGCTCTGGCCAGGCCTCTGCTGCTGCTCCACTTATGCCAGCCAGCCTGCAATGCCCGGCCAAGTAGGGGTGCTAGCCACTCCAGACCCAGGACTCACCATCAGGGTTCTGGAGCCTACATTCCAGACAGGGAGGGCTGTCCATCTTCTGTATCCAGAAGCTGGCACTCTAGTCCCAGGACACACTGTCAGGGTTCTGGGGCCATCATTCTGCTCCTGGGGAGCTGTCATTCCATGACTTCAAGAAGCAGCCACTCTAGTCCCAGGACCCACTGTCAGGGTTCTGGGGCTGTCATTCTGCGCACAGGGAGTCATTGTTCCACCGCATGAAGAATCAGCCAGCCACTTCAGCCCCAGGACCCACCAGCATGGTTCTGGGGCCTACGTTACAGGCAGGAAAGGCTGTCATTCCACTTCCTCCAGAAGCTGCCACTCTAGTCCCAGGACCCACCATCAGGGTTCTGGGGCCATCATTCCACTCACAGAGAGCCATCATTCCACTGCATTAAGTAATAGCCACTCCAGCCCCAGGACCCACCCTCAGGGTTCTGGAGTCTACGTTACAGGCAGGGAGGGCTGTCCATCCATGTCATCGAGAGCTGGGGTAGGGGCAGCTGCAAAGTCCATCAGCAGCTGCAGGACATGGAGGGCAGTGTGGCTTTCAACTGAAAGTCACGTGCATGTTGGGGGAAATGATTGCGCTCGGTAGGCAGTCCTTCTCGGTGGTCCGGGAAATGGGGTTTAGGTGCCAGATTGGCTTCCTGGCCCCCCACTTTAAGCTGCCCTCAAACACCACCCTGAGTCAGGCTGCCATCGATGCCTGGCAGCCTGCAATGCCCGGTTGAGTAGGGGTGCCAGCCACCAAGCCCTGGCTGGGCCTCTGCCACTGCTCTGCTGATGCCTGGCAGCCTACAACGCCAGGCCATGATGGTGACTAGAACTGGAGAATCAAGCATAGATCGAGCAGAACTGGAGGCCTGCCAGTGTGTCTGTTTAAGATATTAACAGCACAAACCCCCGCTAGGCCTACTCTTCACTTCAGATGGGGTAATGTCCACAACAAAGGACACATACCTGTCCAAGTCCAATTGCCCCGCATATCACATTTCTTGGAGCAAAATAACATCAATGAATCTAATGAAACAACCAAAATCATTATCCATTAATTTGGTTTTCCAACCCGAAATGTTCTGAGAAACTATATAGAGAAAAGACTTCCTTAGGGGGCCTGCCCATCATTCCTCCACTTCATCTGCAGTTGTAAAACCCAATTGGTTTGAGGGGAGATCAAATTCCTCCATCCCCAATATTGAGGGAGAGAGAGGAGGTGCAGGAAATGGATCCATCTTTACTGGACATAATCCTGAAGGATCAGAACCAGTATTACCCAGCACTGTGCGTGACCACTTCCCATGTGCCCAAGCACTCAGGGAAGTGGTCTCATGCTGAATATTTTGTGACACAACTTCTTATACCTGCTCTGTTACTAAGACCACTTCCCCTTGAGGATGGTAATCTTCTAAATAAATAGTCATTGCAGACTGCCAGGCATTGGTGGAGCCACGAGAGGCCCGGCTCGGGCTTGGTGGTGGCTGGCACCCATACGGGGTCGGGCATTGCAGGCTGGCATCCTACTTGCCAGATCTCAACCAACTTTTCTGCAAATTGGTCAAGTAGCCTTGTCTGGTGGTGATTCAGGTGGCAAGCCAGCCACCGCCTGCCGTGATGGTGACTAGAAATGGAGAACCCAGCAAAGAGCAAGCAGAACTGGAAGCCTGCCAGCCTGCAATTCCCAGCCAACTAGGGGTGCCAGGCACCAAGCCCAGGCTGGGCCTCTGCTGCTGCTCCACTGATGCCAGCCTGCAATGCCTGGCCAAGTAGGAGTGCCGGCCACCAAACCCTGGCCAGGCCTCTGCCACTGCTCCACCAATGCCGGCCTGCAATGCCCCACCCCCTATGGGTGCCAGTCACCAAACCTCAAGCCTTCCCAGCCTCTGCTGCTATCACTGGGTCTCTGCCTGCAGGCCATGACAACATGCACAACATTACTTTGGGCACCGGCAGACACTACTTGGCTGGGCATTGCAGGCTGGCAGGCCCCCAGTTCTGCTTGCTTTATGCTGGGTTCTCCAGTTCTAGTCACCATCACGGCAGGAGTGACAGGGCTATACTTGGCTGGGCATTGTAGGCTGGCAGGCCTCCAGTTCTGCTCACTCTATGCTGGGTTCTCCAGTTCTAGTCACCATCAAGACAGGAGTGACAGGGCTACAGTAGTGCCTGCCAGTGCCCAAAGCAGGTTTGCGTGTGTTGTCATGGCCTGCAGGCAAAGACAGGCAGCCCAGCAGAACATCTGCTTTCAGAAACCTTTGGATCAGCAGCAGCATTGCTCATTTGTAGGACAGGACAGGAGTCAAGAGACCCCAGTTCTAATTCCTGGTTTGGAAGTCCTTTGACTTCTCTGAATTTCAGCTTTCCCAGTTCTAAACCACAGGGGTAGCATTCTGGGAACTCATAGGAGAAAGAACCTGTATGGGAACTAGGCTTGGGGGTACGCATTTCCAATTGCTGTTGCATATCCAGCCTCTTTTCAGAGTAAAGAAGAGGACTCTTAAATGCTTCCCCTTCTTCAGAAGAACTTAGGCTCAGTGCTTGGTCCCCGGAGGTGTCCGCTCAATTCCCGTTAGGGCATGGCTAACCATCTGAGACCCACCGATGCCTGCCAGCCTGCAATGCCTGGCCAATTATGGGTGCCAGCCACCAAGCTCCAAGCCTTCCTGGCCTCTGCTGCTACTGCTACTGGGTCTCAGATGTTCAGTCCTGGTGCCACAGGCACCCCCAGGTGCCAGGGGCCAAGCACCAAGTGCCAAGCCTTCCCAGTCTCTGCTGCTTCTGGGTTTCAGATGGCCAGCCCTAGCACCACGGGCACCCCCAGGGGCCATGTGCCGAGCCTTCCTTCCCGGGCAACCCAGGGTGCTAAGCGCCAAGCCTTCCCAGTCTCTGCTGCTTCTGGGTCTCAGATGGCCTGCCATGCCAGTAGAGGAACCCCTGGGGGTCCCTGGAGTGCCCCAAGCCTCGAGACAGGACTGAACTTTCAGAATATTTGGGGGGGGGGTGTCCAAACTCCGCTGGACCGAACGCATGAACCCAAACTAAGTTTTTAGTCCCAACAACTGAACATCCGAACAGCTGAACCATGTCCTGTTTTCACAGCCCTAGTAGTTTTTTTGGGAAGTAACCTCTTACTTTTGGGGGGCTGGAACAACAGGGAATGGATTGCCCATTGTGACCTGTTGGGTATTTCTCCAAAGAGACAGAGATTGGCCACTGTCAGAGACAGGATGCTGAGCTTGATATAACATTGGTTTGACCTAGTATGGCACTAGTTATGGTCTTACATTCTTAAGAGAGGAGATATTGGAACAGAGAGTCACTTCCTCTTCTACTGCCCAAACACACAGAAGTGTAACAAAGATGTTTCTACAAACTCTCTGGGATCAGACAAGGCTTTAAAAATTATGAGGAAAACAGCACATGGGAGAAAGTAGAAAGATGGCAGAACAAGTGTTATGCTACATAACAGCTTGTGATTGGATCAAGAATAGACAGTGATGAAAAGGAGTTTGGGTTCCCAGACAGGAGATCTATTCTTCCCTTGTATTTTGACAATAACTGTACTGCTTGGCATACCAACAAAACAGGGGAGGGGAACATTTCCCCTCCTTTTGTCCACTAAAAGAGCAACATTAGTAGAGTTGTGGGGTACATGTGTACCTCAATGCAGATTCAGTAAATAATGACAATTTATTTCAAAACTAGTAATTTTATTTTAAATGGTAACACAAAAAGTTTCAAACAACATTAAGTATGTGTTTGAAATTAATATATTTGAAAACTGGCAGCAATTTTGAAAAATGCACCTCCACAGAATGTAGTCATTTGCATTTCAAAAGAGGTCATTTTGTCCCATTGGAAGGAATTTCAGTCATGATGACCTAAAAGCATATGGAGTACAAATATATCTAAGACACACCAGCCAGTGGAATGACAGCATGGAAGACTGTGTGTTTGCTAGGGGATGAGTTTGTGGGTGTGACTTCTGTTGGAACGTATGCACATTGATTTGGGTGGAGAAGACTGTATGATTCTGTGTGTGTGTGCGTGCGCATGTGATTGCATGTGTGTGCAGGGTGGATGGGTTTGTGTATGCATTATGACACATCCTGGCTTCTGTTATCACATACAATGGAAGTTGATTGGGTTCAATTTATTCCAATGTTAGTACTCCCTGGGGTACAACTTGTACCCCATATGGAAGTTTCCATTATGTGTGGGGTACAAACTTACCCCAGAGACTCCTTTGGTTCACAGGAAAGACACGGTTAAAGGTATCTCACAGAATGGGGAAAGGAAAGGAAGTGGATGGTCTAGATTCTGGATTCATGCCAAGCATCCATTCCCTAAGCTTGACCTAGTCCTTGCTCCTCCTTAATAATTTTTGATCCCACAGACTGATTTCAACCAAGTAGGGGCACAACGTTTCACAGAAGTCTGTGGGATCAAAAATTTTATCTGCATGCAAGAGGACCGCCATCCTTTCTGCTCCCTTTCCTCTGAGTTCACTTTTTTAGTGCTTGAAGGAAAGGACTAGATCAATGAGGGACATCCAAGAAGGAGCTCGAAAGGGGCCAAATAGATAAGTGACATGGGCAAGATTTGGAACACAGGTTAGAGCTTCCACACCCCTGCAATAAAGGGTAATTTCAGACATTACAGGCCTCCCTTTTACCACAGTGAACCACCTGTGGTGGAGGAGATCCTGAAACATCTGAAGGAGTTCACGCCAGATATTCACCACAGTGAACACCCGGCGGGAATCCAATTAACCACCTTTCCAGAGTGGAGGTCAGCCTCCACTCAGGAACGGTGGTTACCTGGACCACAGTCTGGCATCAGCAGCCGGTAATGTCTGTTACTGCCACTGAGGCCAGAGCGTGGTCCTGGCCATGAGCTGGGATTGGGTGCAGCAGCCGGATTGGCCGCTGCGCCCGCCCATCTCCAGGAGGGCGGCCAGTCGGGGGAGCATGGGGGGATTGGGCCGTGCGACCACATGTTGCACCGCACAGCCCCACCCCCTCCTTGATCCCCAAGCGGAATCAGGCCGGCACGTCTGTTGACCGGCTGGCCTGATTCCAGAGGGGGACGAAGAACTGACCCCGAGCCGTGTCAAGAAGGGAGACCGGCACATCTAAAATCACCCACTGTGTCTTTGAACATAGTTGAATTGTGAACATTTTCAGGACTATGCTGTCGGAAACGGAAAGTTCTCTTAGACTAGGGATGTGTGAACAGAATGTGGTTCGGTTGTTCAGGCATTCAGTTGTTTGGTTCAGGAACCGGGTTCGGTTTTGGCTGTTGGGTTCCTGAACTAGGTTCAGGTTCGGCCATTCAGTTTGGTGGGATTCGGTTCAGCCGACCTTTGTTTCGGGGGGTTTTGGTTTCAGTTTTGGTATCAGTTCGGCAGAACACAGCAGAAACCGGAAACTGGAAGTTCAAGTGCGTGCGGAGCTTGTGTGGAGAGAGAGTGTGTGTGTGTGTGTGTGTGTGTGTGTGTGTGTGTTGTGGCTGACTGGTATGTGTTTGGTTTTGATTGGCTGTGTTGGTTTGGTTCGTTTGATTGTTTTGGCTGGCTGTGGTTGCTGGTTGGTGTTTTGTTTTTTTTTGGTTGGCTGTGGTTTGTGTGGCTGGTTGAAAAAAAAATGAGGAGAATTAGGAGGATCTGGAAGCCCAAGGTGAATGAGGTGGATGAGGCTGCCGCTGGACCTTCTTTGGAGGTAGTGGAGGTTGGCTCCTTGTCAGAGGAGCCTCAGCCAGAGGCTTCCACTGCTGCTGCCAGGTTTGTAAAGTTCATTTCTGTTTATTGTTCCTTAGAACTTTGAGGACAAGAAGAATTCTATCCTTTAGAGCAAGCTCAGTGGCGTGCAGGTGGGTGGCTGGGTGGGTGGGTGGTGGTGGGACTGGGCACTGGCAGTCAGGCACAAACAGTGGGCATCAGTGGGTGACTGACAGTGGATATCTGCCACAGAGAGTGAGAGGGTGTGTGTGTGGGGCTCTCTTCCAGCAGTCAGGCACGACCCAAAGGAAGCACCCACCACCTAAACATGTGCCAGGCTGCCAGCCATCCCTAACAAGGGTCTCCAGTTGCTATCCCAACAAGCACCCAAAGAAGGGGAGGATTTGCATGTGCCAGCCGGGTGTGTGTGTGTCTCTTCAGTTGCCAATGCCATCCCTACTAGTACCCCAAGGAGGGAGGACTAGAGAGGCATCCTTCATCATAAATGCATGATATTATTTAGGTGTTGTTTATGTGTTCCTGTTTCAGAAAGGGTGATGCTGGCCCTGCTGCCACTGCTAGAGCCCCAAGCCGCAGGTCGAAGGAGCCGCTGCCGCCAGATGGAAGGAAGAGGTCCGACGTCTGGTGGTGGTACAACGTCACGAAAGGCGGATTGATCGCCGTATGCACGGTAAGGCATTAAGGCAGGGGGGCTGGTACAACAGGGAATGGATTGCCCTAAGACCTGTTAGGAAGTCCCCTGCAGAGAGAGATTGGCCACTTGTTGAGACAGAATTCAGGGAGGGCTTGACAGACCATTGGTCTGACACAGTATGGCACTTCTTATGTTCCTATATTTTATGTTCTTTAGACCTGTGAAAAAAGAATAAAGTGGGGCAGACAGAGGATGACATCAGGGCTGATAGCCCATGTGGAGAATAGCCCATGTCCACCATATCAAGGTGGTGCATGGTGCTGCCACCAAGGCTGGAAGGTGCAGCGGCAGCAGCAGGGACTCTGGAGCAGAGGAGCAGTCCCAGAAGCAAGGGGGGAAGGCCTGGCGGAAATGCTGCCACCTGAGCACTTCCCCCTCCAGCTCCGTAGAGGAGTCGCCAGCCCCCCAAGGAGGAGTCAGAGGAGGAAAGGGCTTTCTGGGATGAGCTGGAGAGCCCTGCCCACAAATATATGGATGCTTTGCATGTCCAAACACGCTGCATGGCTGTCTGGCTGGTGGTGAGGTTCCGGAAGCTCAGTGCATATGAGCGGTGTGTGGCGGCTTATGCACAATACCTCTGCTCAGAGAGGGAGGCACTGGAACTGCACCGCCAGTCGGTCAGTCAATGGAAGGCCTCCTTGGAGGGGGCTGTTGAAGTTGCCTGGCAGTACAGGTGTCACAGAGAAACATAGGGTCACACACGTGTAGCACGGGACTACATGTAGACTACAAGTCTGGTAAATATGTAATGCAAAAGGTTCCACATGTATGTAATGGTACAATACATGTAGACTACAAGTCTGACAAATATGTAATGCAAAAGGTTCCACATGTATGTAATGTTACAATTGAGAACTGTAAAACTCAAATTAGGGCTGTGACATGTCACCAAACTACAGGAAATGCAAAGAGATACCAAAAATGTGTATTTGGGAACACTTGCCAGACGGAACCCTGTGGAGATGTAGATGGACCTTTATGTTTGCCTAAGTTGCCTACGTGTCACATTTCAGGTTTCCCCAAAGGCGGGAACAGAGACAAAGAAGGAGGAAGACTACTTAAAGAGGCCAGTAAGTCACCTTGAGAGAGTTCTCTCCCAGAGCCATCTTGAGCATCTGCATACGAAAGCCTGCCAGCAGCAAGGCTGGAGAAACCATGAACAGAGAGGCATGATTTTGCTCTCTACCAACTATGAAGCCAGTGCCCAGTCGCTTATATTGAGGGCTGAGAGGAACCAGAACTTATGGACCTTTATAGGGTAAGATACTGATTTAGGAACTCAACCAGTATAGATCAGGAATGCGTTATATTTACCTTTGATTTCTAGTAACCACTCTGTATCAACTATCTTGCTTATGTAATCAATAAACTTACTTCTTATCTTTACGAAGAAGTGTCTGTGTCTAACATTGGAACACAAGTGAGCAACAAGAGCTCTCAAGCTCTTGCGAACCTAGAGAGTAAAGAGTCTGTAAACGGGAAGGTTCAGGCCCTTGAGTGACAAAGGAGTTTCCCTGAGGCAGACTTGAATTAGCCAGAGAGAGAAACTAATTCAAGTGGGCTGCATGCAAGGGAAACTGAGTCACTCACACCCAGTAAAGTGGGGGTTTGGACCTCCAACCCGTGACAATGGGTACAAGGTGGAGGAGAATGTGGCTGCCCCTCAGTCCTGCCCACCCATTTTCCCTTACCCCCACATTCCCCCACAGACCTCTAAGTAACTTTCCTTTGTTTGTATGTTTGTTTTTTGTTTTCTAAATTTGTAGAATGTTTGTATAGCTTAAAACATTATTATAAAAGTTATATTTGCTGTTTCCTGCTTTGTTTGAACTGCCAATCTTTTATCCCTCTGTGCTGCTTCTGGCAGGTGGCGGAATCTCATTGTTTATACAGCTTGTCTTTGTCAGATCCCTACCTGACAGTAGCATCACACATAGCGTATTAGCCCCAAGACGTGCCAGCAGGGTCTCAACTTGCATACAACCCCCCAGGAGGGGCAGGGCTTGTGTCTGTGTGGGTGTGTCGGTGAGAAAGAGAGGCTCCTTCTCTCTCTCTCTGGTATATAATGCAGGTGTGTGACAGCATGGGTTGGATCATGACTGTCCCTCCTAGCAGTGGGGAGTGTCTGTCTGTCTGTCTGTCTGCTTGTCTCTCTCTCTCTCTCTCTCTCTCTCTCTCTCTCTCTCTCCCCCCCCTCCCTCTCTCTCTCTCTCTCTCCAATGAACAGCATGTTGCTAACTCATAAAGAAAAGGTGGGATGACAGTGCCCCGTGAGCAGAATGTTGGGCCCCAGAACCCTGAGGGTGGATCCTGGGACAGGAGTGGCATTGGTGGAGCAGTGGCAGAGGCACGGCCAGGGTTCGGTGTCTGGGCACCCCTGCTTGGCCAGGCATTGCAGGCTTGCATCCTACTCTCAGGCTCACAACAAACAAATCTGCCAGTTGGTCAAGCCTTGCCCAGTGGTGAGTCACGTAGCCACCCAGAAGCAGACATTGGGTTGCCTGGGTACAGAACCCATGGTATGGACAGCATAGCTGGCATTGGCAGCTGCAGCAGACATTGGGTGGTTGCCTGGGTACAGAACCCATGGCAAAGACAGCATAGACACTTAGCCAGAAGCACTGGCAGCTGCAGAAGACATTGGGTTGCCAGGATACAGAACCCATGGCACAGACAACATAGTCGGCATTGGCAGCTGCATCAGACATTGGGTTGCCCGGGTAAAGAACCCTTGGCAAAGACAGCATAGGTGTCAGTAGCAGCAGGATTTGTCTCTGCGCAGCACCCATGGAACCACTGCCAGCATAGTAAGATTTGTCAGGGAAGAGGTCCCATACAGTTGCAGATGGCAGCAGCAGGATTACGTGGGACTGGGCACAGTTGGATTTGCCAGGGCAGAGCACCCATGGACCAGTTTCCCAATGCCACCCTGCATTATGAGTTCAGTCAGATAAGCCGGCCGAGTCCGGTATGAGAGAGAGAGGGGGGGAGGGGCAGGACGGGTGCCTCTGCAGCATTGGGAGGAAGGGACAGCACCTCAGCACAGCAGCAACAGCCCTGATTGAGGAGGAGCCCCTTCCCAAGACTTCCCCTGGCATGGGATGGCGTGTGCCACTCCACCATCAATCCTTGTCCAGGGGCAGCTCGGGGAATCCCAACAGCAGAAAGTTGACCTTTAGGAACAACAACTGTTCCACCAACTTGGCCCCCAGTCTCAGGCTGTGTGGGGAGCAAATGTCCCCCACCATTGAGAACATCGTTGGGGACACTGGTTGGTGGGCAGGACAATAATCCCTTGGCCACTTTGGACAGGGATGGCCACATGTTGGTCTTGCTGGCCCAGTCGGCCAAGGGATCGCTGCTGGGTTCTATGCATGGCTCCTACTCCAGGTAGGTCTCCACTGCTGCTGAGGTGCCATCGTACTCCCTCTGGTAGCTGTCCCTGGGCACCACTGCCCCCACTTCCCTCTGCCATGCTGCCTGCCCTGTTTTTCTGGGCCCCATGCTCCCCAGAGTGGGCTGCGCATAGGAGGAGCTGCTGGCAGTACGGATGCTGCTGCTGTTCATCCTGCTGTTGGTGCTGCTGCTACCTCTAGAACTGGGGGCAGGGATAGACCCCGGTGGCTGAAAGGGGCGACTGCTCCCACCATCCCCCATGGGAGTCCTGCTGCTGCTGCTGCCACTGCAAACTCTCAAGAGCCCGCTCTGGCTACTAGACCCTTGCCACAAGCTCACCCTTCCAGTGGCCATAGAAGGCTGTCTGGTGTGCCATGTTGCCCTTGACCCTGGGGTCCAGCATTGTTGCAAGGCCATATTCCTCTCGCTGCAGGAGCTCGTAAAACCTGACATTCAGCCCTGTCTTCAGCTTCTGCTCCAGGCCAACCACCTCACCTCCCATCTTTTTGCCCAGAGGGTCACAATCCCGCCCCTGCAGAATCTCCTCAAGTCTCCTGTGGAGACTCTGCACCAGAGGGGTCACACCAACATAAAAGCAGCACTGAATAACAGAACTCTGTTGGCATAGTGGTTAAGGTCACCGCTTGGTGTAAATTTTTTAGCTGTCATTATGCGGGTTCAAATCCCTGTTGTTCTGTGTATCTTAATTTTTTTTTAATCATTACATTATTGTTCTTGTTTTTTAATAATACAATTACTACTGTGCTGTGTTGCTCACAAGATACTTTCTATGCCCCCAAATCAGCTTTCTTATTACATTAACCTATAGAAATAAATTCACATATCCGTGGAGAAACTTTAAGCAGGCTGCGTCGCTGTTAGGCAACTAGCAACAACGCAAGCCGGGGAGGGAGATTTAAACTGGGTGTGCACTCTGCACTGTGCACTGTGACGTGTCATGATGGAGCCAGGCGGGAAGGATATAAGGGGAGATATGAGAGAACAAGGAGGAGGCGGCTGTGGGCTCAGCACTGACAGCACCACTGTCATTGTTGTACCCCCGCCTGGGCAGGGCAGCGCACAATCACCTCTCCAGTCTCCACCCCTCTGTGTTGGCTGCCAGTTGTGTTGGATGTAGTACACTACACACTCCCTCCCTCGCCTCGTGTGTAGCGTCCCTCCCTGCTCTGTGTGTTGAATGCCTTCTGCTGGTATAACTGCGGAAGGAGCCTCAAAGCCGCTGGCGAGCATGGAGCATGGACTAGGGGTCGGGGAAGCGCATGGGCTGGGGAAACAGACATGGACTAGGGGTCTAGGGGACATGGACTAGGGGAAATAGACATGGACTAGGAGTCAGGGAAGCGCATGGGTCGGGGAGGCGCTGCCGGAGCGCTAGGGAGTGGGGGACCCTGAGTCCCTGCTCCATGCTCACCGGTGGCTTTGAGCCTTCCACGGCTACCGGGAAAGAGCAGACAGAGTCTTGCCCACATCCATTTGCACCTCTACAACTGCCCCACATCCCTGGCTGGGTGTGTGTTGGGGGTTAGTGTGTGTGGGAGGTCAGTCAGTACTGGGGGCTGGGAGGGGTCAGTCAGTAATGGGGGATGTGGGGGGAGGAGGTCAGTCAGAGTAGTACTTGAAGTTGGTACAGTAGCCCAAGCCCATCTGCATTGAATGTTATTGTAACGACACATCTTAGGCTTTGAGAGACATAGCCGGCTAGTTACACTCATACCTAGTTTATTAGCTGCCCTGTAATCCAAAGACAAGTCCTCTCTCAGCCCCCCAAAGGACTATTAACTGGACTCACTATAAGCCCCTTGGGTCTTGTGTCAGGCTAGAAAGGCCNTGTTCTCCTGTGCATCGTCATCACTGTCTTCGCAAACCCCTTTAATTATGCGGTTTGCAATGTCATAGCATGCAGCTGCCGTGGCTTCTTCATCACCCAATACCTTTGGAACATTCTTGAAACGTGGGTCCAGAGCAGTCGCCACCCTGTACAACTTATCTCCACCAATCTTCTTAAGCTGGGTGCTGTCCTTGATCATGTTCAGTAATGAAATCCCAAGCTTATCGGCCCTCAGTCCATCATCCTGTAGTGCTAGAGAGCTGGTGATGTCTGCGACTTGTGTCCTCAATAATATGAGAGAGGCCAAGCTCTGGCTGAGTGTTGCATCGGCCCTGCTCACAAACTCCATCATGTCTTTAAAGGGTGCCATCAGAGCAAGGAGAGCTTCTATTGTATCCCAGTGTGTATATTTAGCTGCATAGCGGGAGCATCCTTTACAGACTTGGATGCCACAGCAAAGAAAGTATCAATCGCAAGTCGCTGTGAATGTAGCCTTTTTAGCATCTCATATGTTGAGTTCCAAAGCGTGCAGACATCATTTGGGAAGAACTGAAGTGCAACTTGTCTCTCCTCCTGTATTTGCCTGAGCAGGCAGCGAGATTTTCCCGATCATCAAAAGTGTGTCACCAACTTCTTGGCACGCTCTACTGTGTCCTTAACCGTTGGGTCCGATTCTAGAAATTCTTTTGCCACCAGATGCAGTGAATGAGCCATGCAGGAAACATTTTGGCTCCCNATCCCTTTCCCGATGGTCGCATCCCGGGGATGATGTGCTGGCATGTGCTTTGGTCCACGGCAGAGACCATTTCCACTCTGTTTGTGTGCAGCATGTCCTCCTTCACAGCCTGTATTGCTGAGGGGGGCTCTTCCCTGGCCGTCTCCTTCTTTTGCTCTGTCCAGGGGCCCGTGGGTACCAGCGGTCACGTGGTGCTGCCTATCACCACCTGTTGGAGCTGGGTCACCTTCCGTGGCCCCCAGGTAATGACTATGTCTTGCCAGAGCCCACCATGGTGGAGCTGATGGTGCTGGCTGGTGTGTGCTCTTGATCCGATGTGCAGCTTGGCCTTGAAATGGCCGATCCGTTCGAGGCTTATTACCTGGTCGCACACTACATGTCTGAACTGGGATACCCTTGGGGCATGCTGCAGTGGCCTCACTACGTCCACCTGGCTGGCCACCCGGCCCCTGGCCCCTTCTTGGCCCCCTGCAGCTGGCTGTGCCTTTAAGTTTGAGGCCCCCTCGGTGTCTCCTCGGTGTGCTCCCCACGACCCGCCTCCGCCCTGTCACTGCTGTGGGTCACTGCCCGGCCTGCCTCCTCCATGATGTCCACGTCCACTCCATTGTTTCCTCCAGTGCTTCCCTACTACAGCCCGTTCCTGCTGTGCCCGTTGTGACTTGCGAGTTGTGCCGGGTGCCCCACCAACCACCTGTGGGTGACTCTGTGACCGTGGGTTATGTTCCTTGATTTTGTAATAAAGTTGATTTGACTTCAAACTTAATTTAAACTGTTTGATCCGGGGAATTATTTTTTTTTCATTCAATAAATAATAATTTCTTTTTATTTGTTCCAGTCTGTTGTTTTCAAACTGTCGATACAACCCCTACCACCCAGACAAGACAGAGTGTTTTACAAACAAATTGTAAAACAAGGGCAGTTGAATCATCGGACTCACTGAAATATTCCCCCCCTTTCCCCCCTATCTCAAACAGCCCCACCCCCAGCTGCATTGTATGTTTTCTCTCACTTTGAGACTGAGCGCATAGCCGGCCGTCTACTTTAGCCCAGTTTTACAACTTTAAAAGCCCTCCATTCCAGTCTTCAGTGTGTGCTCTGCAATCAGGACCGGCAATACACCCAGGCCTCTGCATTCTGCATTCCTCTGCATTCTGCATCCAGGCAATATACATTTTTGCCATGTATTTGTGTTGTTCGAATAAATATTTGCTAGTTGTAAAACCGGCTTGTCAGCTCAGCAGGAGAGGGGGGGCGGGGAGTCAAAATTTCTGTTGGCTACAGTGACTCAGTGGCACTGCTGGCTACCTAACTGTACTGGGCAGCTAGGTAGACAAGGGGAGTTGAGTCAGTGGACTCAAGTAGTATATAACCTGCCCCATTCTCAACGAGCCCCACTGAGCCACTCCCAGCTGCATTGTTTGTTATCTCTCACTTTGAGAGCGCAGCCTCATAGCCGGCCGGCTAACAGGTTTTTCTACTTGAGAAGCCATCCTGCCCAGTAGTCGACTTTTTGCTTTTCAACTTGAAAAGCCATCCCCCCAGTAGCCAGTAGTCCTAGTTGGCTACTGCTAAACTTGCCAGCCACCTAAGTGAACTTGCAGCCTGTCTAATAACTGTGGATTCACTATAAGCAACTATAATCCCCTTCTGGCAAGTTGCAACTATAATCCCCTTGTCTCTTGTGTCAGCCTAAAAAGCACCACACAC
>QEPC01001236.1:8121-21564 GCA_003113815.1 Sphenodon punctatus
TGATGTAGCCATTGTTTTTAGGCATAGCTGGTTGGTACAGAGATATCTACTGCAAACTCCGTTTGGTTCTTTAGAAATGATTACAAGAATTAACCTCCATGTCCTTGTCATCTTGCAATTTGAATTCCCCCCCACCCTTGTCTCTTGTGGTTCCTATTATTTTAATTGGAAAAGACAGCCTTCAGTTCCAAGTTAAACTACTGCCCCATGTTTCTGTGCACTGCTAACAGCTGCTGTGCTTCACTCCAGAGGCAGCTACACTTCAGCGATAGATGAAATGATGTAGCCTGCATCCTGATTTGCTACATTTGTACTGCACTTTGAGGTCCCATAAAGGTGTTGTATAAACAATAATGATCTTGTTACTATAATATTATAATTAGACAATGAGAAGAGATCTCCAGATATTCTAAGACTCTCAAATGTATTTCAGCAAATTAAGATCCCTTTGGGGGTCAGGGAGAAGGGAAAGAACACCTGTTGATTAGCATCCAGCATGTGGGCTGGATTTATTTGCAGTTTTGCATTCTGTATGTATTTTTCCGTAACAGTTTTTGGTACTTATCTGTGCTGATAATGAAAATGTTAGTAAACACAAGCAGTTTAAATGTCATAGTATTTTTCTTGAAATTTGGCATAGCTTCTTGTGATGAGTTGCTTGATAAAACTATGAAAAAGGAGTCATGAATTAATTTGGAGTTCGTAAAAACTTTGTCCTGTAATATTTATCTCAGTAGGACGGAATTGTTCAGGTAGGTACACTTCTATCTTAGAATGTTTACATCACATCCTTTCAAACCAAGGAAACTGTGATATCTATAGGTTTCAAAGTATGCTGTAGCACACCCCCATGGGATAAGAGGGACAAAAGTGCATTTTTAAAAAAACAATTCTGTGCGTAGCAGAGCTGTTCTATTTTACTTTGAAAGAGGGATGGGAGTTGTAGGAGGCTGACAGTTGGTTGATGTGCGTGTGTCTGGATGCTAAATCATTTCATTCATGCCAAGACCTCCTCCGTACTCTGATTTAGATACTATTCAGTGTCTCAGCTAATATATGTACTGTAGCTGTAGCAGAGGCATAATGTCTGTTAAACAGAGCCCTTCTTTGGGGGAAGGATTGTGAACTCAGACTGTGGCTGCATCATATTTATGCATTCTACCGGTTATGTCAGTATGTCCATTTGAAAATCTACATGAAATTTATTAAATAATTTAACTATTTCTGGGATACCGAGTAAATAATTGGACTATTTCTGGGTTACTTAGTAATCAGTCTTCAGTAAAAGTAATGAAACTGGAATATATGTACCTGAATCAACATAATATATGTATGCATAATATTTATTGAATGAATTAATAATAGATTTTACTGTCATAACCCATAGGGTTGAAACATAATAAAATACAGAAAGACCAATCAAGTAGATGTAAATCACATAGAACAATTTACCTAACAGATAAAACCAATCAAAATTTCCAAAATAAGAATTTCAATAAATCACAGCCTAGACATCTTTGATAGCTGATTTTCTATTAGTTGCCAAAGAGTGGGCCAAATTAGCCACACACTTCATGTAAGACTTGGAGTTACTTTCCAGGAGATATTTTCACTGCTGAGGAGGAAGCCAGTACTCCTTTCCAGCCAATAAGGCTGGAAGAAACTTAGATCATATTTTGGCTGCTGATTTGCATTTAAATAAATAATGGTATTGATCTTCGACCTATCCAACACCGCAGAAGCACAATCTCAAAGCATAAGTGACTCCCCCATATCTGCCTTCCAGGACTTTAGTTGGCACCATGTTGAAATGCAGTAGCGTTAAAGCTCTTCAGGTGCAATGGTTATTTATAGTTGTCAAATACAGTTCAAACTTATGGGTTAATTTAAACTTATGTTAGCAGCTGGGAGCTATTTTAACATCCTTAATCGCTCCCATATCGGACTGTATGGCAATGTCTCTCAAGCTTGTTTGTAAGAGGCTCTTACCTTTGGCCTTAGAATAACCCTTTAAAAAATTTAAAGAAAATCCAGCTTTTGCTAATATATTTGACATATCCTTAAACCATAAGGACGCATGTGACCTATATAGCTTCTCAGTGCAACATAACTTTGGTAGGCATTCTGCATGCATTTCCTGTATGCACAACCTGTAGCAAACCATAGAGGATATTACCCTAGTGTTTAAAGGATACTCTCCTGTCTCCACCCTAAGCATACATGCAGGAGTATTGCCTGGCACCCCCAGAATAGTATGGATACATTTGTTTTGACAGGTCTCTAGTTTGCTTAGAGCATAAGCACCCCATACCTTGGCACCATATATAGCCTGGGGGGGTTCATTTCTTTTCTAGTAGTTCCACAGCCAACTTTATCCTCCTCCCTCCCGTTATCCTCCAAAATCTTAACAGGCCATTTAATGTTTGTAACATCTTTTGTTTTACCATATCCAGATGATCTGTCCAACTGCCTGATGAATTGAAGAGAATCCCCAAATATCTATAGTTCTTTACCTGTTCTACAGAGTTCCCTTCTATAGACCAAGATGGGGGGATTAATCTTCTGGCAACAACCAGGGCCTTTGTTTTATTATAGTTAATTACTATGAAGTTTTCCTTACAAAAGTCCCCTAAAGCCTATACAGCCTCTTCATGCCTATATGGGAGTTGGAGACTAGAGCCAGGTCATCAGCAAATTTATTGTATGTTAGTTCTACATAGAATAAACCATGCCTTAATGTTGTTGGTAGATGAAACAGATTAAAGTCAATTTAGGCACAAATCCCAGTGTCATATTTGTGCAGGCAGGGGTGATGTCACCCACAAATACAGGATGATGAGGTAGAAGACACAGAAGTTATTCCCATTCATTCTGCATTTGTGTGTGACATCACCCCGACCTGCACATATATGGCACTGAGATTTGTGATTATTAGAGCCACATGACTTTGGATTCATTGGCCACAGATATATCCTTTCTGTGCCTCCCAACAAACTTGGTACGCAGCCTATCTCCACAGCATGGGACAGCCTCCTGTCCAAAAACAAAATTGTAAAGAACGGGCTAAATCCTGAAACCCTGACTCAGATTTTACTCAGGTAAGTCTTCTAAGCTGCTGGGTATTCCATATTTCTGGCCTCCTGGCAGTGACACCTTAAATTGTCAAGAATCACCGTGACTCACTTGCAAAAGGCCCTGTAACAGCTGTGAACCTTCTCGTGCAGGAGTGGCCAAGAAGTGATGGTGATCGACGGATTGACAGTGAGCAATACCCTGGGGGATCCTCAGCTCAATGGTAGCTTTTATGAGGCAGAAGGCAGAGCTCCTGTGCCCCATCCTTTTTGGTGAAGCCAGGCATTGAGTAACATGATGTCATGGCACTCTGAAAAGGGCCATAGCTACACTGGAAAGGCTGGCCACTGGAAAGATGGCGAGCTGGCCACTCCTGTTCTAGTGGAACGTCCTGTCTGACATGTTGAGAAGCTGCAAGACTCAGACCAGAGAAGAAGTATATGCTCAGTTCAGTGATTTTTTCCTTTTCTCTTCAGATCATGGCTCACCCCCTCCCCTTCATTTGTCTATGGAACTTGAGCCACCCCTGCCCCTGAGCACATGAAAGTACATCTACCTTGTACCCCTCACTAAACCTCTCTTAGTGCTGCTATATCTTCCCTCAGAGCAGCTAACCTGGGGAGTGTTGCAAAATGGCACTGACTTGTCCGCTACTGCAATATGAATTTTGATTGGTGGTTGCAGCACCAATAAGAATTCATGCTGCAGGAGTGGTGGGGCCGCTAGGGTTTGGTAGCTGTGCCCCTTCTCATGCACTTCCACAAGCTATCCAGCCCCCCTCCCAGTTGGAAGTTAGATCCTGCTTGTTGTGTCTTTTTAACAACCGTGGTTAGTTGAGCCATGCTATCTCCACATGGTTTCCTCACATTGTTCATGTTGCATAAAGGACATTTAAACAAGAGCCTAGAAACAAGTTTAAAAAGCTAAGGCTTGATAATATTGTTTATAAATAATATTACCTAGTGCCTAACAGCAGCACAAACTAGTTTTTCTCCAATGTGGGATTTTGTTTCCATACTTGGGATACTTCCATATCCCATTCTTTACAACAGCTTTGAAAGCAACATGCTCAGAGACAAATCTTTCGCTGTCTCTCCCAATATAATGAGTCTACATGAATCCATTCTCTTCGTTCCTCTGTCTCCATGTGATTTTACTGCATGTCACTGCTCAGCTCACACAATAGAGTGACGCCGCGGATTAATTTGGCCCCTTGCGTCTACCTCTGTGTTGGTATAAAAGTTTGGTATGAGTTCGCTTTCCACCCATTGGCAATGATAGTTTAGTGCTATCAGAAAGGGAGGGGAGATAATGTGACATGCATTTTACTTTCAGCAAGCTTGTTATACCAGCTCTGAATTTTTCATGAAGGCTTCAGTAACCTGTAGCCTGTACTTGAAGCTCTGGGGGTTTGCACCACAAAGAAGTGGATCAGCTTAGCTCTCACTTCCCATCTGGCACCGGGTGACAGGGACAGTCAGGGGGCTTCAGGAAACCTGAAGAAGAAAGTTGATGTGGGACCTCCATTGTGATGCATAAAAAGCTAAACATGTGCTGTTGCATATAGTTTTGAGACACTTACTTATCACTTGGTTCAGATTATACTTGTTTGACGTTTGAGTCACCAGGGCAGCTGTCCTGTAAATAAATACTATAGAGAGACTCCGGACTCCTCTTCTGCCAAACCTGCAGTTTCACAACCTCTTTGAAGTTAGTGCTTAAAAATCTTCCTTCCTGCACTGCCTGGTAATAAGTTGCTTATTTAGATGCAACTCCACTGCATCGTTGAAGTGTGCTTTAGACTACAACACAACTGCTTGTAGTTTTATGATTGCAAACACTGAGCAACGGAAAGACAAAGCTCTGTTTTCCCAGGATGTTAAGTAACAGTACCTCAACCCCTTTAATATATACATTTTTAATAAGACAAAATTTGAAATACTCTGGA
The DNA here is from genome assembly GCA_003113815.1 of Sphenodon punctatus. Taxonomy (NCBI): domain Eukaryota; kingdom Metazoa; phylum Chordata; class Lepidosauria; order Sphenodontia; family Sphenodontidae; genus Sphenodon; species Sphenodon punctatus. The sequence goes on from QEPC01001236.1 coordinate 13,142, forward strand.
AACAAAATTCTGAAATACTCTGCTCATGCTGAGGGAATCTCTCCATAGGCAAGAGGTAGCGCTGGTTAGATTATTTAAAAATAAATAATAATAATAATTAATAGTAAACATAATTAACTTCTAAATTTTAAAGCCTTTAAAACAGAAAAAAAATGGTTGGGGGGGGTGGGGTGGTTTCAGAAAACTGAAAAGTTCCCGTTAACTAAAAAAAAATCCAGTTTTTGGAAACTGAAAAAGAAAAGTGTAAATTGGGGGGAGAAATTTTTGAGTACAATTTTTGTAGAATCAACAGATTTTGGCAGGACCTTCAAGTTTCCGTGAGGTCTTTGGGTTTTTTAAAATGTGCATTTTGGATTAAGGAATTCCCCATAATTAATTAATTCTTCATGAGCTCCAGTGCTTAACTTGTTTTGTTTTTATTTTAATAAGAGAGGTGCTGTGCTCAAGCCTGCCCTTGAACTTTCCATACACCTAGGCCCCAGATACATTGTGCGGTGGATGGGGCGGAGGGAGATATTCAGCTGCCCTGTCAGGCACCAGCCAAAGCACTCCCAGCCGGATAGCTGATGAGTGGCAATGCAGCAGCCTCCTTGCTCATCCACTGGAGCCTTAACCTCAACCCTATCGGAAGAGAGGCTGAGGGTAGTGCTTCTATGGGTGTGTGGGAAAGATGGTGATGTTGTCACTCCTCAACGGTTTGGCACTGGACACCGTTGGTACTTTTTGGCCACCAAACAGCTGACTGGGGGCAGCAGCACTATCAGTCTCCAGTACAAGCCCCATCAAATTTTATCCACCCAAGACTGGAGCATTACAGAGTAGTTAGCAGCTGAGACAGGACTTAGACAGAGGGACCAGGACTGATCTCTTGCATCTGGTGAGGAGGCTGCAGACCTTTCTTTCTTATTCAGAACTGGCCTCCATCAGCCATACTTTCATCACGTTGAGGCTAGATGGCTGCAGTGCACTCTACGGTGGGATACCCGTGGGTGTTTCTACATGAGATGCTACCACGCAGGTCCACCCAGCAGATATGTGTGGTAGTGCCTGTGTAAAGCTGGGGGTGGCTGGCCGTGCGCTCCTGTGACCCCACACACACACACCTCCACCCATCTCCCTGCATGGAACAACCCAGAAAATCCCAGAATGCACCATGCCCCCCATGGGTGGCCGGTGGGTGGATGGACATGGACACTGAGCGCACATCCATCCACCGTCATCTAAACCCTCCCCCGCCCACTGGAAGTGCATGTGCAGTCCACCGAGAGCACACAGCCCCGCACCCATTTACGGCCCTTGATGACTGTTCAGAAGTTGCAGCTGGTGCAGAATGTGGCGGCTCGGTGTCTGTCAGCAGTGAGTCACCATGAGCACATTATACCTGTGCTCTATAGTTTGCACTGCCTTCCTATAGCTTCATGGGTTCAATTCAAGATGCTGGTTTTGACCTTTAAAGCCCCCAAAAGTTGAAAGACCGCCTTTTCTTCCATGCTCCACTGCAACCTCTGTCGTTGGTGGGAGCACTCTCTTGCAGGTGCCATCTGTTAATCAGGTCCATATGACAAGGGCCCATTCTCGGTTGCTGCCCCAGTATTGTGGAACTCTCTTCCACTGGAGGTCGGCCAGAGCCTGAGCTTGAGCATATTTCTGAGGTGATGCAAAACGTTTCTATTTGNGTCGGCCAGAGCCTGAGCTTGAGCATATTTCTGAGGTGATGCAAAACGTTTCTATTTGGCAAAGTGTTTGGCAGGAGGGGGTAGGGTGGGTGGGGTTAGGGGTGAGAGTGGGGTTTTAAGGGTTTTTATAGGGAGATTTATTGCATTTTAGTTGTGTTTTGTGTTTATATGCTGTAAGCCGCCCTGAGCTTTTGGAGAACGGTAGGGTAGAAATTTGAATGAATGAATGAAAATAAAATAAAAATAAATGTTGGGGATGAGCCCTGGTAACCTACGACACAAATTAAGCCCTGATGAGGTCCCATGAAGATGAGGTGAGCATTAAAGTTATACCCAAAATCTCCAAAAGGTTGAGAAGGGCTTAACTATAGGGAGAAATACCTCAGACTACCCTGTCATTTCCCATTCCCTCTATTGCCCAACTCCTCGATTCCTCTTTCTCGGTGTATTTCGTAAATATATTATCCTTTTAAAGAGTTGTGGCTTCTCCCAGTTCATTCATTTTTTCCTTGCTCAAACCCTACCACTTGCCCATGTATTCTTGGAACATCAGAAGTGTTGGCAGCTCTTTTCACACAGGTACGGGTGCATGGGGGGATGGGCGGGCAATGCAGTGGGTGGGCAGTGTGGGGGGTGCATTCCCACAGACCCCTGCATTTTCTGGGGTGGTAGAATGTGAAGTTGCGCCTCCACTGCCCTGTATTCCACTCATTCCAGGGTTAGCCATTTATACCTCTGGGAAAGGTGGGACTGAAGTGAGAGCATCCTGTGCCAAGCTAAGTGAGACTAAGGCATGATGCTAGGCTCAGGGGCACACACACTCGGTGTGTCATGACCCATACCTTGAACTGGCACCCTGTGACAAAGTCACTGCAAGACCTGCTTATCTGCGAGATCGCCTCGCCCCCTGGGTCCTGGATCGGTCCCTGTGGTCGGCTGGGGGCACCCTTCTCAGGGTCCCCCAAGTATGTCGGGTGAAGGGTGCTCTCAGTGGCCTGACCACGGCTGTGGAACTCCCTCCCGACAGAGACCCGCTTGGGTCCAAACCTTCCGTCTTTCTGCAGACAGTGTAAGACCTGGCTGTTCCACTGGGCGTTTGGCGAGGGAGACGGGTGAAGAATGGGTTGGGAAGGAGGTAGGAAGAGTTTTCATCTCCACCACAGGGTATTTTATTGCTGGTTTAATGTGGGTTTTTTTGTTTTACTTTTGTATCTTTTATTTATGTTGTTTATATTTTTATGTTTTTAATATGCTGTGAGCTGCCCTGAGCAGGGGGTGGCCTATCAATTCAAATAAATAAATAAAATAAAATAAAAGAAGTCCTTGCAGGCCCAGGCCCATGGGGCTGGGGTAAGTGCTTGCAGGGGTGAAGCCCTAAGGGAGCAAGCTGGGCTCTGGGAAGTATCTGCCTTTTTAACTGGTCAAGTGGCGAGTTAACCAATTGAGGTCAGCTGAATGGCCCCAGCTGGGTGTGGCGCTACAAGTCAGCTGAGTCTCAGCTATAAAAGCTAAATCTGGCATGCTCTCAGCGACACCACCTGGGAAAGGCAGGGAGAAGCCAGCGGGCTCTTCCTCAGACAGAGCTTGCCTTGGAAGCCCAATGGAAGGAGGCTAGGGAATCTGCCCAAATGCCCGGCAACCCACAGGCTACCTCTGGGAACTGGCTGGCACCCTATGCGTTGGCACCCTATGCACTCCTGCAACATGCATGACGGGTGGGTAATGGATGGGGAGGCGCTTGTCTTAAAACACCATAAGTGCCAGCGCTCTGGCAGTATTACACACCTGTTGGTGCTGCAAAGGGAGTGTCTGGTTTGGGAGGGAGCTATGTGCTAGTGAAACTCTGCCTATGCTGCCTTGGGACAGTTGCCTGAGTGCAGGAGGGAAACCATTTTCTTTAAGGAGAAGTATTTCACTGTGCTTGCCCCCCTGGGATTGTGCATGCACTTTGGGATAGACACTGTCCTTGCTAGTGGCTCTCTCTGGAAAATGTAGAATAGGGCAGAGAGGGCTCAACATTGCCTCCTCCTGCCACACTAAATGCTGGTTGTTACTGTAGTGGGAATAAGCCCTAGAAATAAATCTGATAAAAAGCCCACTGAAGTCACAAGGGTTTTTCTATCGACTTGTAGGTTTTGAATTAGTCCCTCTGGTGTCAGCTCCATCAGCATATTCATTATCCTCCAGTCAGGCTTCCTCAGGACACAGTTTACTGTGCACAAGAACAATACTGAACTCTCTTCTTTTTTTCATTTTTTAAAATAGCCCTATACAATAAATCTTTCCCCCACTACCTTGGGCTAGCAAGAAACATCCTGGATACCAAACTAAAATATCCATTCTCCAGATACTCAAAGAGAAACAAATACCTTCAACACAATTACAAAAAAGTGTTGTGAGCTATTTAATCATGAAATTCTATTGTTCAGGTTTGTAGTTAAACGGATAAATTTAAATGAGCAATGTCAAGTTCGGTCTTTGTCTCCCAAGGTCAGTCGACACAAAGTGTTTCCAATAACTCACCATTTATGGGGCAGCAGTGATCTACACACGAGCAGGGGATATCTTTTGAACTCTTGCAACCTTTGACTGGAGGAACGTTGCACGTTACAATCAAGGCTGTGTAAAGGATAGAATAGGACCTGTCAGTTACATAACACTGTCAGAAGATATTTTCTTTGTCTTTCAAGCTAATGCTTGGTAACATGGGCATATCCCAGGTGCCTAGTTATTACCATGTCATGCAGTAGCGCTGCTTACATCTTTTGTTTTTCGCAGTAGTCTTTAGCTGGGGTTAATCTTTTTAGAGACTGTATATAAGAAAAGACTGTATAGTGAAATCCATAATGAATATTTCTACTAAAAATATTATACCACTTCGGCCCTTTTCACACAAGACACTCTCCACCCACCGCACATCCACCATACGTGTTGCAGGGCCACAGTGTTGCCCTATAACATGTATAGTGGGTGTGAGGTGGGTGGAGAGTGTCTTGTGTGAAAAGGGCCTTCATTGCTCCATATGGGAGAAGAAGCTTCAAGAATAAACTCATGGGATAAAAACTTCACTCAAATGAAGCCAATGGGAGTGTAGCCAATCCATTGTCTTCAGTGGAGCCAGGATTTCACCTGTGGACTTTCCAATTCATTCTTTCCTGCAGTGAGAGAAGAAATGCAAGGGTATCCTTCAGCATGTATGACAAGCACAGCAACTAGTTGGGGCCCCACCAGGGTTTCTGAGTGTATTGACCTGCAATACATCTAGGAAGGACACCACCAGGACTTGGGAATATGCTAGGGATGGGACTAGCGGTATCGGATTAATCCGATAATGCCAATAATTGGCGATATCGGATTAATCCGATAAAACCGATACTATCGGTATTGGCATATTGTTTTTTTAACATTGCAGATTTTTAGGATCTTTAACACTGGCCATTTTAAAAATAGCTGCAATGTTAAAGATCCAAAAAATCAGCAGTGTTAAAAAAACAATATGCCAATACTGATAAAACCGGTATTGGAAATCATTCTTGCAGGGACTCCCTGTATGGCAGTTACTTCTAGAAATCACCCCCACTCCCTCCACACACAAGGAGATGGAAGGAGCTGTACAGTACTATGTCCGCTTGAATTTCTTTTCATGACAAATCTTTACAACATAAAATTTGTGGGGCAATCTTGAGAACCCTAGTTAGTTCCCTTCTTATGCTGCAACACAAAATCATGAAATTCATGACATTTTGGGAGGATCACAATCTTCCAAAAACTTTACCCTCCTCTTCCACCTGATCCAGAAGCCTCTCTCTGCTGACCGTGTGAGTGGAATGCCGGGGTTGAGGAGCTATTCCCTTTCTGGATGGCCAGAAGGGTGCTGTGGAAAATTCACATTTCCCTGCCCTGACAGGGCTGGTTCATGACTCTGAGCATGCCAGTGAGTTTCCAAAATGGTAATGTGTGTAACCCAGGTAAAGACAACTGGCAACTCTAATTATGGGCCAGTGATTCAGGATGCCCCCCTGACCTTCAACACACGCGCATAACTCCTTGACATAGAGAAAATGGTTTGCTGATATTCTAGTGGTTATCTTTTAGAAAAATAAACTCAGCTTTTAAAATTCCTGTGCTTACTTCGTGCTCAGGCAAGGACAACCCAAAATGAAACTCCAGTTAAACGCAACAACAGGGACAGTGACTGAGACAACAGTAAAGTGCTGAATGCTGCTCGTGCAAAACTCTCCCTCACCTTACATAACTATAGTCCAGGAGTATATTCTTTCTCTATGCAGTTGTTAGCAGCCAGATACATATTTAATGTGGTTCTATTATATCCTATAAATGCTGGCACCGGAATAATCTCCCTAAGGTATTCTGTGAATAATAGAAGGGAGAAAATGATGAATGCACTTAGCACATGCACCCACAGCTTCATGATAAAAGCCAGCATTTCCCCATACAACACCTGTTGTTGTAGCAGAGTTAATTACTCTTCATTGTAACTAACTGCCTGAAATATTTATTGCACTGCCTGTAATTCCCCAAATCTGAAAGTAACACCCACAAAACCAACAAAACCATTAATATAGTTTTCAGTTCCTGGATTTAGGTGGTGGTGTTGTTTTTTTAAGCAGTCCTATTCTCTTGGACAATTTTTTTCTCACAGCAGGAAATTCAGTTGGATTTGTAGAAATCTACAAAAGTAATCCACTTTAAAATAAAACTCATACACACACATATAACCAAAAAACCCTGTGTAGCTCAGTGCATCTGAACTAATGAGATCTGGACTTCAAAGGGCAAAGAGGAGGGTCAATGCTCATTGTACGTCAATGGGATTTATTCAGCTACAAAAGAGGCTACCACTTCTTTCCAGATGTACCCATTGTTATGAAATTTATGTTATGAGGTATTTTTGAGCCTTCTGCTGCTGTATCAAATTTGTCTGAAATTAACACGAGCGAATCAAACTTATTAGAAGGATGCAAGGAAAATAAACACATCAGGGTAAAAACAGACCTGACAATGGCTGTCTTAGGCCTGCTGTGGCCCATAGGCCATGGGTAATGTCTGTTTGTGCAGAGGCTGCCAGATGTTGTCCCTGGATTGCCCCAAGCCTTGTCAGTGGCTAGCCCAGGCTCTCACCTCTGGACTATGTCCAGGTCACAGCCCGGGCTACGGTCTGTCCAGTTGGGGCACAGTGGGGTATCACGGCTGCTGTGGCCCAGCAGACATCGCTTGGATCCGGTCCTACATCACCAGCCACATTGGCTGCCACGGCTGCCTATCATGGGGGGAGGGGTGCTGGCTGCAGCGTGGGGGAGGGGCTAGCCGACTGCACATTCATGTATCTCCCCACCCTTCCCACCAGCCTGGCCACAGGCACATTTGTTGTGTGGCCCGACCTGGTCCAGACTGCGTTCACCGCAGCTTCCCAACCCAGCCCAAGTCGGGCCAGTGCTGCGTGGTCATCATGTCTGTTTCCACCCACAGACACATGTGCATGCACATACATACACATACTGATTGCATAAACCTTCCTTCTACAGGGAAAAAATACAATCTTTTATAATACTGGTCCCAAATCAATGGTGGAAGAAGATGGAGAAATGGGAGGAGACCCTCACCCTTTCAGTTTCCTGAGTGGGAAAATTCTCCCCTTCAGAAATTGATGACTGCCACGCTAGGTTGCCACTGCTCACAGATTGATCTGGAGTCTGACATAAGTCAAAATGGGAGTCAAACCCACCAGAAACATCAACACTAGCCACAGCAGCTATTGCAGAAACCCCCATCCCCATCCCTGGTCCTGCAAGCAGACGATTTCCAACAGATCAACTTGGCATTGGGAGGTTCCTCTAGCCCTGCCCCCTTAGTGAGAGATTTCCCCCAGACCCAGCCCTTCACTAAGAGGGGGTGGATTCCCTTGACTTGGACAGCAGGGAATTTCTCCACCCGTGACCCAGGCAATGGTACAGGGGGCTCCATCTCAAGTGGTATGAGACACCAAGGTCTGGGTGGAGCTTCTTGGGGAACAGAGGTCCTGTGGGTCACAGTGTTCTCCTCAAAGCTTGGGACCTCATCACTCCCTTGTCTAGGATTGCCACCGATGTATATTTTTCCAAGCCACTTATGAAAAATACATGTTACAGGGCCTGCGTAGGTGCCAACGCAGGTCCTGCAACATGTATTTTTCATAAGTGGCCTGTAAAAATATACATAGGTGGCAGCCTTACCCTTGTCTAAGACACTGAAGCTTGCTGCAGAGATACTGTCTCAGGGGATGGCAATTTCTCCTGTCCCCATGGCTAATGTGTCTAAAGATTTCAGGTGATGTGTTCACAGCCATTTCCAGTCTGTCTGTCGCCGATCCTCCACGCTGCACCTCTGCCAAACGACTTACTCCTTGCTGCACACTGTCTGTGTGCTCTCCCAAAGCACCAGGGGAGGGGGAAAGGGGTAGCAGTGAAACATCAGTTGTTCAGCTGCAGTGCGGAGTGGAAGTTCAAGTGGACCCAACTGCTCTTCCACATGGACTACAAGTCCCATAATTCCATGGGAGTTCTTCTGCAGGATAGCTTCTGGCGCAAGCAGCAGGCAGGACCCCAATTAGCCCCATGATGTGGAAAACAGTAACGGGGCTAATTGGGGGCAAATGTAGGTCAGAGAATGGTGTCAACATGCATTCCACCACCCCTTGACCACTTCTTCCTGTTGTGTCTAAAAATGTCCTATATAATTATGACTTGT
>QEPC01001236.1:41279-55241 GCA_003113815.1 Sphenodon punctatus
ACCTCTGGATCCCTTTTTAAATATCAAGGTTATATTTGCCACCCTCAAGTCCTCAGGTACAGTGGCATATTTTAACGAAAGGTTACAAATTACTAACAGTAGGTCTGTAATTTCATATTTGAGTTCCTTCAGAACTCTGGGATGTGTTACCAACAGGACTATTGATTAATTATTTTGGAGGCTCTAATTACGTTTAAATTGTTGGGATTTTATTTCTGAATTATTAATGGGTTCTCCTGTTGGACAACAACTAATTTAATTCAGAGACATTGAATGAGTCAGATTTATTCGTATAATCAGCTGTTTTATTGAAAGTGAGCATCAGATATAGTCCCCAAGACCATTCCACAATCACATATGCGAATACAAAAATCACAGAGATACACACCAAAAGAACATACATTCTTATCAATAATGATCTTTCATATAACCTCTGGAAATATTCAGGTATGTTATCTGATACTGCTCTATAAACTATGCTTGGCTTTCTTTGCATTTCTACTTAAACTAAGATATATTTACCCTCCATTCAGCAAGGCCAGCCTCTGAAGTGGATATGGGAAGTTAATCAGGTACGGACAAGATATAAGTAAAGTATATATAGAGAAAATAACAAGAAGTGGAGAAGAAGTGGTCTCTGCCATTCAACCCATTACTTTTAAAGCCTTCTATTCTCCTCCCATATCCACCCAGGATATTACCTGTTCCTATAATAAAACCTTAATTCTAACCAATTAAAAGCTAAAACTCCACTAACGTAAAATGAAAAGTTTCAAAATATTTCTAAATACTGCTGTATACTGACTTTTTAATTTAACAGAACATTACTAAACCTATGGTGTACTAGGTTTTAGCAATACCATTTTTGGATTTCAAAGTCCAACATCTTCCATCCTGTTTATACTAAAGTTAGGCCAAGTTCCCTAAAATCCTGCAATGACTAACCTCCACACTATATTTCAAACTTAAGCAACCTTGCTCTGTTTCCAGCACTTAAAAGTTTAACACTTTAAACTCTAACATATTTTAAAATCTTTTTTTAATCAAGCTACAAACTCCTATATTAAACATACTATTTCTTTTCAAATCACTATGCACTATAAATGAATACATAATATATGAATATTATGGTGTACACAATATATTTGTAAATATGTGGATCTCTATTTAGGCCTCAAGCCTAAACCTATCAACTGAAGGACCTGGGCAACAGATGAATACCATCTGGTCCTTGTTATTTGTTAGTATTTAGTTGTCAATTTGCTCTAGACCCTCCTCCAGAGTCCTGTTGATTTGTGACAGCTCTTTTAATTCATCACCTACAAAGTAAGGTGAGTATCTCCCAAACAACCTCTGCAGTGAAGACCTAAGCAAAGAGCTCGTTCAGCTTCTCTGCAATGTCCTTTCTCTCCCTAAGCATCCCTTTCACACACCCTGGTCATCTAATGGCCCAACTGACTCTCTAGCAGGCTTTCTGCTTCTCATGTACTTGAAAAAAAAAATTATTATTAGTTTTAGCATCTTTAGCAAGTTGCTCCACAAATTCCTTTTTGGCCTCCTGCCTTATTAACTTTTTACATCTACTTTGGCAATGCTTATGCTCTTCCCTAGTAACCTCATTGGGACTCTCCATTTTTTAAAGGATGCCTTTTTGGCTCCAATAGCCTCCTTCACCCTACACAGCCCACACAGGCAGACGTTTGGTCCTCTTCCTACCTTTTTAAATTTGTGGAATACATTTAATCTGAGCTTTCAATGACTAAGGGTGTTTTCAGAAATGATGGTGCTCACTGCTGCCACGGCCTTAACCAGGCAGTTGTGAGCACCGTCACACCGATCGGGATCCAGCACATCCACCGAACAAACGTGATGGTGGCCGGGCCTGGGGAGATGCAGATGTGTCCTCCCAGTCCCACCTCTGCGCTGCATGCAGCAACCCACCCATCCCCTCTGGCTGATGATGGGTAACCATGGTGGCCAATGGCAGAAATCCTCAAGTCACACTCCAGGCTAGCTGCCACCATGATTGGGAACTGGTGGCTGGACCCAGAGTAAAGTGGGCTTTCATGTCTGAAAACCTGCTTTACTTGGACCTTATCCAGAGTCCCCACACTTCCAGATGCCATGGCAGCCATCATAGGCCACCATGACTGCCTATCAGCCGGTGGAGGGGTGGACCAGTGTGCACAGAGTAGGGGCATGACTGGGCAGATGCATGTCTATGCATCTCCCCGACTCAGCCATCGTTACATTAGTTCAGTGGCTGGGCTGGATCCCAACCGGAGTGATGGAGCCCAACATTGCACAGGTAAGGCTGTGAGTGCCATCACTTCTGAAAACACCCTTAGTCATTACCATACTGGCAGTCTGAATGATGAGGGATACAAATATTTAAACTGATTTTCTTTCCATTTTCACAAATGAAAAATTGTCAAATATTAAAGCTGAGCTTACAACCAGTCTGATTAATATGAGCATTAATAGTTATGCAGGCTAATATATGGCCAATTAAAGGCATTTTTACACACATCTTAAAGTGTTAGTCTTTCAATCTTCTGGGTTTACAAATCAACAAGTAAGTTCCGGATGCAGTCTTCATACACACACTGCCCCTGATGCAGCCTAAAGTAGTCGCAGCTGTAGACGTGAGGGGCTTGGAAACCAAGTGACCACAGCTGCCTGGAGCAAAGCAATTAATTTACCAGGAGAACTTTTTACACTCAAAAGTTCTGGGAGAAGTTCTATGCAGAAGTTCAAAGAGCCAGATGTTTAAGATCAGGAGAAATGTGTGTGTAAAAACACCCTAAGTCTCATGGTACAGAATGCCAGCAATGCACTGTCTACAGAAGCCAGGAAGGCATACAACATGGCACAAAATGAGTTTACAACATTCCCCTTTCCCACTTGACTCTGTAGCACAGGCAGGATACCAGACCTAATGGGTCCCTGAGCTAATCAGGTATGTGAACCCTACATTCCTATAACTCAGGGGTGGGGAACGCTTTGAAAATTAGTACGAGCTCCAAGGGCTGCACAGAAGTTGGTGGTGGAGGTGGTTAAGCACTCAAGAAAAAGAGGGTCCAGATCATGGATCTGTCTGTGTCATAGATGATAATAGTGCTCACCCCTGTCAAAGTGGTGCTCAAAGCACTTTACAACATACAAATATAACAACAATATAAAATACAGTTAGAATAAAATTCCATTAAAAAACAGTTTTAAAAGGGGAAGGTAAAAAGGGAGGGAAAAGGACACACACAAAAGGAAACCAGGAGTGGAGCCTAAAAGCACCTGGAAAATAAATAAGTCTTTGGGTGCTTTTGAAAGGTGAGGAGGGAGGAACTACGATGGACATCTGGAGGGAGTGAGCTCAGCTCCACACAAAGGGGTCTTCCACAGCCAGCCCCCCCGTCCCCTCTCCTTGTGTGTGCATGCCCTCATCTCTGCTCCTTTACCCTGTGCTTGGTTTTTCAGTATCTGGGAGAAGGAACTGGATTTAGGGGCCAGATCCAGCAACAGGAAAGGGGTCACGTGAAAACTAGCTGTGGCCGCATTTGCCTCTGGGTCTGAGGTTCCCCATCCCTGCAGAGAACTTAAGACAGTTTCGGCTGTTGATGTTTCTGTTTGGTTGCATTGTTTTAGCCCCGTGTTTTCTCATCCCAGATCAGAATAAAATCCTGCCACTTCCAATACATGGAAATAGCCTCTTCCCTTTGCTTTCTCAGAAGAGACCAGAGTGAGAGGACAGTTTTTATTCACAAAGCACTTCTTGTGTAGAAGAGAGATGCCTTTGCTTGCCACTTAAGTGATGCAATTCAGCCCCTCTGCCTTTGTTTTTCAAAGGTCTGCACTGTCAGCAAGTGTTACTGTGTAGACTACGCCCCATTTTGCTGTCTGTGACTAAGGGCTTGTGCGCTGGCCGAGCTGCGAGATAATAATAAAAAGGCCTTGGTGGCCATGGGCCTTGTTCTTTTCAAAAAGACCGGTTCCATGGCAACAAGACCCATTAGAGGAGAGCAGTCTTGTCACCACAACTTTAAGCCCTAATAATTCAACCAAAAAGATAAAACAGAATGTGGCAACTTTATCTTGCTCAATCTTTTCCATAAAGTAATTTCTCAGAAACATGATCGGCATTAGAGACAACAAGCATTTAAAATGAAAAAGGGATTGAGAGGGGAAAAAAACCCATTCACATCAGACTTTTGAAAGGTGAGTGAAAGATGGAAGAAAACATGATATTACAGCAATCTTTTGGCTGCTTCTTCTGCGCTGGGAACAATTGAGCCAAAGATTAGAATTTTGAGATTTAGATTATTATTAGGTTGACTGGAAAATGGAGATATGCTTCATTTCTGAAAGAGCCTGCGCAGTGGAAAATAATCATGGATAAACAGTTCTACTGAAATGACAGACAAAACACCTTCTTGATCAAATCATTTACAGTTTGGGCAAAGAAAATTAAAGCCACAGCAGGCCATGGTAAAGTACATCACATTCTGTTTGGTTACATTCACGTTGTCCCACGGGATTTCAGTGTAGGAACGAGGGTGTAACTGAAATCAGACCTTGGCTTTAGAAGTGAAAGACCCGTTGATTATTGCCTGTCTGTTTACACAAAAATTGGAGAACTAGGGCACCTCTTCCCAGTTTCACTGCCATGCAAAATGGGACAGTGGTGTGAGCTGAATACAGGAACTGGGAAACCACCTCTTGATAGAAAATAAAAGGGAGGGTTCCAGGTTAAATCCCTAATAAAGATCCCAACCAGAAGCTTGCTCAAATGTCAACAGAAGTCAAGTCAATTGTGCCTTTAATGGCCATTAGATTGGGAACCACATCTTTTGAAATCTGAGACTGTTGTCCTTTGACGCAGAACAGATAAAAGAAAACAGCAGTTTTAATGCCTAACTATAGACTCATTTGCAAGATTCCAAAATGAATGGCTTTACTGCAGTTTAACAAGTAATATTGCAACTGCACCATATCAGTACTATAATTAATAATTGGCCAGCCCAGGGAAGGATTCATAAGCGGCATGCCTTCCAGCCGCTGCTACATCACCACTGCCACCTCCATGCCACTGGGGTTTTTTTTTTGCTGCTGCAAAGGGCTGGGAACCAGGAGGGCTCGTCCTTGTTCACACAACCCGCCCCCCCGCCCACGGACTGGTCATGGGGCTTGGCTGAGCTGTTGCTTGTGGGATAAGGTGAACTCCCTGGGCCTCAGCTGTCATCAGCCCCCTCATTAGAGGGAGAGGGGGGGCAGGGCCAGGGATCCCCTCCTCGCACTTGGGCAGCCTGGGGGAAGGACTCATAAGCAGTGTGCCTCCCAGCAGCGGCGCAAGCGTGCTCCATAGTCGCACGCTGAAGGGCCACAGCTAAAGGGCCCTTTGGCAAGGTCCTTCGGTGAGGACCAGGCGGTCGGGGGGTAATTGTTGGCAGTGTTAGGAAAGGAGTGACAGATGCTTTGGCAGGTTTGTAGGTATTGGCGGCTTAACTGGTGGAGTTTGGTGGGAAGTAAGTTATTATTTTGGGGGAAGGGGGTTAGGGGTGTGTTATTTTGGGGGAGGTTTTAGGGAATGTTCTGTCCTCCTAGTGAGAGGTAGGGGAGGGACTGGGTTAGGGAGGAGGGGTCCTTCCCCCAGTATGACCCCTTTAGAAGGGTTGTTGTTTGCCCCCCTGGGAGGGGGGGAATGGGGTCTCCCTCACCTGCCGGGGGGGGCTAGCCACCGGGGGGGGGGAGGCCAGGCGGTGGCCCTGCAACCATTGGGGTTGTGTTGGACCTGGGGAATTATAGTCCTTCTGGGAGGTTGGTTAGATCTGTGAGTTGGGACAGGTGCTTGGTGCCTGTCCCTCTCACTGGCCCCATGGCAGGTGGCGAGGTGGTTGATAACCAGAGGGCCTCTGGCCTGGGTTTGATGCTGTTTAATGTGAGGTTGGTTGTAAATAAATCATCAACGGTCCGGGAGTTAATCCTGGACTAGGCAGCTGACCTCATGTGTATTACAGAGACCTGGCTGGACACTGACTCAGGACTATTTTGGCTGACCTTGTTCCAGTTGGGTACTCCATACAGCATCAGCCATGACCGGGGGGAGGGAGGGTGGTGTAACCTTATTTTTAAGGATACATGACTGGTGAAGAGGTATCCGATGCAAACTGTTCTGGGCATTGAGGTCCTCCATCTTGTGATTGATTTGGCTGGAGACAGATTGGGGCTGCTGCTGATATACTGTGAAACTACCTGTACGGCAGCATCTCTACACGCTCTAGCTGAGATGGCATCAGAGTTGATCTCGTGGTCCCCAAGAGCAGTGGTTTTGGGGGACTTCAACATTCAAGCCAACGCCAGCCTTGGGGCGGGGGGGGGGAAGTGGAGCATGAGTTCATGGTCGCCATGACAACCATGGGATTGTCTCAGGTGGTTGTTGGTCCAACACACTATGGAGGGTATATCTTAGACCTGATTTTTTGCACTGGCCTTGAGGCAGGGGATCTGTTGGTTGGGGATATGTCAGCTGTGCCCTTGTCATGGATGGATCATTACCGCCTTCAGGCCGATCTCCTGGTGCACATCTTCTCCCAGAGAGGTGCAGAACCAGTTTGGTTGGTTCACCCCCAGAGACTTATGGAACCAGAGCAGTTCCAGAATGCTCTTGGGGAAGATACCCTCTGATCTTGAGGACTGTTTGTTCAATGGCCTCATAGCTCTTTGGAACACTCTGCTGACAGAGGCCATTGACCAAACAGCTCTAGGTGTCCACTCCTTGAACCTAGACAACACAGGTCACCCTGGTTTACAGAGGATCTGTGGCGGCTGAAGCGTGATGGGTGGTGGTTGGAGTGATGGTGGCACCATACTCACGCTGAAGCCAACCGATTGCGGCATAAAGTTCGTTTACGAACCTATGCCATGGCTGTGAAAGCAGCAAAGAAGCAGTTCTTTGCTACTCTCATAACATCCACAGTCACATCTAGCTGAGTCTTTATGGATGGTGAGGAGGCTGGTTAGTCCAGCCTCCCTTTGCCTGGAACTGGAATCTTCCAGTGCTCGCTGCAACATTTATCGACTTTTTTGTGGATAAAAATCATTTGAATTTCACCACAACTTTTACACTGTGCTTGAAGCAATGGGAGAACCAGAGGTAATGGAAGCCCTGTCGTGTCCTATTTTATGGGATCAGTTTCAGTGGGTGTCGCCCGCTGATGCGGGGGATGTTCTTGTGGCAGTTAGAGCCACCTGTTGTGAACTGAACCCGTGCCACCTGGGTGGTCAAGGCCATCCGGGAGACACTGGGGCCATTGCTGGCAGGGGTGGTCAATGCCTCCCTTTGGGAGGGCAGAGTGCCGAGCTGCCTCAAGGAGGTGGTGGTGCAGCCTCTGCTCAAGAAACCATCTAGGGGTGTGCATGTCATTTTTGTTATATCAATAACGAAAACTAAATTTGTTGTTTTCATTAGCGTTATTGCAATAACAAAAACAGCAAAAAATAATGAAATCAATAAAGATAACGGAAGTCGTTATTGATTTCACTATTTCCTAGCGCCTTACAGGTGGTCTTTGGAGGGAAATGTGGTGAGGGGAGGAGGGAGCAGACATCTCGGAGCCAGAAACAGTATTGAACTCTTGAACTGGGCCTGTGATGGGAGGGGAAGGACCTGATGGATGTAATTGCTGGCCAATGAGCAGCACTAGCAGGTCCCAGGCACTTGTATGGCACCCTGTGATTGCTCAATGCCTCCTGCCTCCCAGAACCAATCAGGAGGGCTCGGGGGGTGGGGGGGGGCACTGAAACCCTTTATAGTTCAGGGTGGGGATGCTTGACTCTGGTTTTCTGTTAGCTGTTGCTCTTTCAGCATGTATTTGCAGAATCTGCTGGTGCTTGCACTAAAAATCCCTCCATATATATCCCTAGTACTTTCCAATCCTTATTTTTAGAGATAGTGGATATACCCCTGAGTTTGGCTGTTTTATTAAATATATTAGGATTATAGGATAGGAATATTTTGTATTATACATAGGATAGGTTTAGCTTAGATTCTGTAAGATAGATAGATAGATAGATAGATAGATAGATAGACATTATATAAATAAAACTAGCTATTGTGTATATACAAATAACGATACCAAAAACAAAATCTTCATTTGAAATCGGTACCAATAATGAAGATAACAAAAAAATGACATTTCGTTATTAACAAAAACAGCACATTTTAATAATGAAAACAATAACAAAACATAAAAAACAACATGGGGCCCTGGTACACACCCCTAACAGCTTGACGTTGCCTCCCTGGCCAGCTATCAGCCAGTCTCTGACCTTCCCTTTTAAGGCAAGGTTATTGAACAGATGGTGGCTCGACAGCTTCAGGGGCGTTTGGACCATGTCAGTTTACTGGATCCCTTGCAGTCCAGCTTTTGTCTGGGATTTGGCACTGAGACTGCGCTTGTGGCCTTTGTTGACAACCCTTGCCAAGAGCTGGACCAGGGTTGGTCGACCCTGCTGATCCTGTTAGATCTTTCGGCTGCATTTGATACTGTTGACCAAATCTGCTTAAAGATCTAGGCCTCTCTCCTGAGATGTTGAACGGCATTCCCCCGTGTGGCAAGAAAAGAATTGCCTATAGGCAGTTGGTGGATCAAGCAATTCAGCAGGATATGGGGAAAATAGTGGTACTCAAATGCACTCCTCTGTACAGGGAGTTTAAACACTTAGCGGGTTGTGAATGGTATCTGGGTGTACTAGAGGATCCCAGTCTATGTAGGGCCCTGACACATATGAGGTTTGACCTGTTGCCCACTAAGGTTGTCGGTGGGAGGCGTGCTGGAATCCCTGTCTCTTATACACATCTAGATGTGTATAAGAGACAGGCTGCATACAGTGTTTGCATGCCCTCTCCCGCAATGTGTGAGAGATCGGTACTTCCCAGCCGGGTTTGTTCCAGGAGCACGCCTTTCCCCTATACAACAAATGATACACGCTGCCTCATCAAAATCTGCTGACTTTATTATTAGTCTAGCCCTGATGGCCTGCAAGATTCTCAGGCACCTTTCTTGAACCAGGGGTTAAGGCATGATTTATACTGAGGAAGTAACTGGAAATCAGACATAACTAGGGCAACTGTTCCATAAGTTCGCCGGATAAAAGCAAGCTCAAAGGATGGCTCCATTTCTTTTCATGCATACTGTGCGCTGTGTCACGCTAGTAATTATATATTTTATTTTAAATTTGTTTTGATGTCAGTTACCCTTTTGACTTGATCTAAGGGCCAAGATGCGTTGTATGTTTAGAGACGGGAAAGATATAATCTGTATCGTGGGAGTAACTGCAAAATGGACAAAGCTCATTTAGTTAAAACTTGGTTGTATAAGGCTGTCCTGCTCGAAGTCGGTCTTATAGGAAGACTCCGGCTGTTGGTTATGTACATTATATGTTTGTTACGTGTATGTCTGTATACATTTTATTTAAAATTTTCAAATGGCTATGGCGAAAGCTAAATTGCCAAATAAACTTATTCTACTGTTGACCATGAGATGTTGGTGACCCACTTGCGGGACCGAGCTGGGCTGGGCAGGATTTTTTTTAATGGTTCAATTCCTTTTTGCTGGAAGAACTCAGCATGTAGTACTGGGGGATTGCTCATCATCCCCCTGGGACCTCATTTGTGGAGTCTCGCAAGGTTCTGTTCTGTCCCCCCTTCTGTTCAACATGTACATGAAGGCTTTGGGTGAGATTGTCAGAGGGTTTGGTGTGCGGATCATCAGTATGCTGAGGACTCCCAGCTTTACCTCTCATTTTCAGCTGACCCAGACCCGGCAGTCTTGGTACTTATGCGGTCTGGCAGCTGTGGAGGACTGGATGAGGGTAAGCCATCTGAAGTTGAATCCTGATAAGATGGAGGTGATGCTGGTGGGTGGGGCTGAAGGAGTGGTGACGCCCATCATTGATGGGGTTTGCCCTCTGTTGGTCCCTCAGGTCTGTAGTCTGGGGGGGGGTGTGCTCCTTGATTCGCAGCTCCGCCTGGATATCCAGGTGACAGCTGTGGCAAGGAGAGCATCCTGCCAATTACATCTGGTACAACGGCTTTGACCATATGTTTCAGACTCTGACCCAGCCTCCATCAACCATGCTTTCATCACCTCGAGACTAGACTATTGCAATGTGCTCTATGTGGGGCTACCCATGGTGATGGTCTGGAAACTACAGCTGGTGCACAATACAGTGGCCCGTCTCCTTACGGGGACGGGTCACCATGAGCACATTACGCCAGTGCTCCGTTCTTTGCACTGGCTGCCTATAGTCTTCTGGGATCAATTCAAGGTGTTGGTATTGACCAACCTGCAGGACCACCTCACCCTCTGGGTCCTGGATCAGTCCCTGAGGTCTGCCAGGAGTACCTGTCTCAAGGTGTCCCAAGTATCTCGGGGAGGTGGGAACTATGGAGGGCATTCTTGGTGGCTGCATCTCGGCTGTGAAACTCCCTCCCATTGGAAGTCCGCTTGGGCCTGAACCTTCCCTCTTTCCAAAGACAGACCTGGCTGTTCTGTCACTGAAATCCACAGCGCAGTGTGCAGCAGCAGTCAAAAAGCAAACATAATGTTAGGAATTATTTGGAAGGGGATAGAGAATAAAACAGGAAAACAACAGGGAATGGATCCCCCATTGTGACCTGTTGGGTGCTTCTCCCAAGCCACTGTGATTGGTCATTGTCATAGACAGGATGCTAGGCTAGATGGACCATTGGTCTGACCCAGTATGACACTTCTTATGTTCTTACTTCTTCAGCTGTTAGTACTGGAAATCGTTTAAAGGGCAGTTAAAATGGTATAAAGTAAGCAACATGAAAATGGGATAAAACACACGAGGAACTGATCTAGGTAGAGTGTGTTTGACATGTTGGTCCCAAATGTAAAAGACAGAGACAAAGTAGTTCAGATTATCTCTTTTACTGGACCAGCAACTACTCTCACCAGCAGAAGCTGGTCCAAAAAGATATCATCTGAACTACTTTGTCTGCATTTCAAACCATGTTAATGACAAAAGGCCTTCAGAGGAGAGGCACCAGTCCTCTCAAAGTGGATTTTGCTATACTTGGGGTAGTCTCTATACCATCCTTTTGTAGCAATTTAAGCCTTCTTAAATCAGTACACAAGTATTCCCATGCACTTTTCTCTTAGATCCGTTTAACTCTCCTCTTAAACCAATTTACTACGGTCAATTATGCAACTGACGTTAACTTAAACTGATACCGTTTAAATCAGGGATGGAGAGCCTCAGGCCTGGGGACCAAATGTGGCCTGCGACTAATCTTTTTTTGGCCACTTTTCAGTTCCTGGATCTGACCCCTGGATCCAGTGCTTACCCGGAAGCACTGGAACATTTAGGGTAATGAAGCAGCAGAGATGAGGGTATGCACACAAGACCATGGGACAGATCCATGCCATAGCTCCATGATCTGAACTCTCCTCTTCCTGAGCCCACCCCTCAAACATCCCTGCTCTTAGCTTCTATGTGGTCCTCAGAGTTTGTGCTCACTTTCAAAGTGGTTCCTGGGAGGGTAAGATTTCCCCACTCCCCAACTTAAGCTAGGCTGGTGCATGTGTGGATGCTGGATTTCGTGTACCTCTCAAAAAGGGCAGCCTCGATAGGATACTGGGATATCCTAAGCCACTGCAGCTAGACTACTACAATAAGCAGCAGTATGGATGATAAGCAGTAGTATCTACTAGGAAGCAAATGAACAAACAAACAAAAAAAACCAATACATTGTGTTGCAGGGTTGGGAGGCCAGTTCCTTAAACTGATTTAATGCTAAATTAGCACAAGCTTTTGGGGCTGCTTGAAGTTTGTGATTTCATAGATTCACAGAATATCAGAATTGGGAGGGACCTTGAGGGTCATCTAGTCCCCCCTGTTTGGATGCAGGATGGATAAAGCTACAACATCGCCAGCAGAAATCTGTCCAGCCTTTAGCCTACAGTCCCCCTTGGCAACTTGTTCCATTTCCAAACAGCTCTTACTCTTAGGCAGTTTTTCCTGATATTTAACTGAAATCGACCTTTAACTTGAGTCAGCTATTTCTAGTCCTGTCCTCTCTAACAATGCAGACGTTCTTTCCATCATAGTAGTGGGAGTCCTTTAGATATCTGAGGACTGATATGTCTTCCCTTAACCTTCCTTTTGCTAGACTAAACATACCAGTTCCTTCAATCTTTCCTCATAAGGACTTGCTTTCCAGGATCTTTCTAATCTTTTTTCCCCTCTTTTCAACCCACTCCAGTTTCTCAACATCCTTCTTAAAATGAGGCACCCAGAACTGGACACAACTCTCAAGGTGAAGTCTTACTAATGCTGAATATAGTGGAATTATTACCTCCACTGACTTGGAGACAATGCTCCTGTTAATGCAGCCTAATTGCATCTGCCTTTTTTGCAGTTGCATCACATTGTCGACTCATATTCAGTTTATCAACCACAGTCCCTAGATCCTTCTTACATGTGCTGCTGCCAAGTCAGGTATCCCCCATTTACACTTGTGCATTTAGTTTTTCTTCCTTAAATACAGAACTTTACATTTATTTACCTTGGCTAAAATTTAATTTTATTAATTTCAGCCTAGATTTCCAAGCTATCAAGATTTTTTTGAATTCTACTATCTTCCAAGGTGTTAGCTGCCCCTCCCAGTGTTGTGTCATCTGTAAAATTTGATAAGTATTCCCACCACTCCTTCCTCCAAGCCATTAATAAAGATGTTGAATAGCACCAGGTCTGGGACCGATCCCTGGGTGGCTCCATTCGATACCTTCCTCTAGTCGGATGCTAAGACTGTGGGTGAAAGCAGACTGGACGCTGGGCTGCTGCATCCCGGGCTGACCCGGGACAGGCAGCCCAGGCAGACAGGGCACGTGCCAGGCTGGAGTGCAAAACAAGCATGTATCTGGGAAGACCAATGGCTGCATAACCTGGGGGTGGGGAGAACAAGGAAGGTGTGGCCAGTCGCCGCTGCCCACATGCTGCGCCAAGCAACCCACCATAACAGGCAGCCAAGACGGCCTGATAGGGTGGCCTGGGGCATCAGACCAACCCACATGCAGCTCTGGGGCAGCCCGCTTTGACCTGATCAGAGCAGACCATAAGCCAGGCTGTGATCCCGGACGTCTTTGAGATCACAGTCCAGGGTAGTCGCCAGCACGATCCAGGATACCATGGGTCAAAAACCTGACAGCACCTGAACACATGTGCAGGGTGCGGGGGTGTCCATGCACAAATGTGCCACAGCAGGCTGATCCGGTCAGGCAGCCACAGCTAGCCGTCTTGGCTGCCTGTTATGGTGGGCACTGCCCTATTTGTTTTTATCTATTGATGATCACTCTTGGAGTATGGTTCTTCAACCAGCCATCAGGGGCGGCTGGTGGGTTTTGATGTTGGAGGGGCACTGGGGCAGTAAGGCCATCGGGCCTAGGGGCAGAGCCAGGGGGATGGTAGGCGGAGCCAGAGGGACAGTAGGTGGAGCCAGGGGATGGTAGGCCAGTGGTATGGCATAACCCAGCAGCAAGGAGTTCCCAGGGTTGACATCGGATGGAAGAAAACACAGTCTACATGCACATCAAGCTTAAAATAAATAATGTATAAACCCAAAACACAGGGAAACACCCAAAACGCTGGCATAACACTGGCATAACACCCAAAACACTGGCATAACCTAGCAGCAAGGAATTCCCAGGGTTAACATCGGATGGAAGAAAACATAGTCTACATGCACATCAAGCTTAAAATAAATAATTTATAAACCCAAACCACAGGGACCCACCCTTGTAAAGCACCCCAGCCACAGCCTGAGTCCAATTTTACCGCATACATCCCATTTCCAGCATTTTGAACACAACTGAAATCACATGACTTGCAGTGACATCTCTCTCAGGATTTCCAAACCCCCATTTTACCACACACAGTCCCCCC
>QEPC01001236.1:58219-74174 GCA_003113815.1 Sphenodon punctatus
CTCTGAATCCGAGCGATCTTGTCCGCGAAGCAGCTGACAAATTCCTCGCAGCCGGCCTGGGACATGTCCCCATCCAGGCGGCGCGAGACCGGACTAACCAACCCCCCGCACCATCCAATTAATTAGGAAGGTAATTATTATTTCCATTTGGAAAACTGAAGCTGAGAGAGACTGTGCCTTGCCAGTAAGGTCATGGCAAAGATAGAATGAGAATACTGCTTCAAACCCAACACCTTATTTATTATTATTTATCATAATTTGTACCCTGCCCCTCCTGCAAAGCAGCTCAGGGCACATAACAGTTATAAACATATAAAAACAATAATATAAATGCAATAAATAAAAATAAATATGTAACAATAAAACAGTAAAACCACCAATCCCAATAGGGACATCAGGGGAAGTAAAAAATGCAACCCCCCCTCCCACCCTCACCAAAAGCCTGGCAGAACAGCCAGGTCTTGCAGTATTGACAAAAGGAGGAGAGGTCCGGAGCCATCTGAGCCTCCGCTGGCAGGGAGTTTCACACCCTAGATGTGGCCACCAAGAACACCCTCTCCATGGGGACACCCAGGGGACTTCTAGGAGGGTGCTCCCAGTGGACCGCAGGAATCAGTCAAGAGCCCGGGGAGTGATGCGGTCCCGCAAGTAGTTGGGGCCTAGGCCGTATAGGTAAGCACCAATGCCTTGAATCGGGCCCGGAAGACTATAGGCAGCCAGTGCAAAGCACAGAGCACTTGTATAATCCACTCACGGTGACCCATCCCCATCAGGAGGCGGGCTGCCCCATTCTGCACCAGCTGCAGCTTCTGAATTGTCACCAAGGGTAGCCCCATGTAGGGCACATTTTCATAGTCCAGTCTTGAGGTGATGAAAGCATGGACGATAGTGGCCAGGTCAGAGTCTGAGACGTATGGCTGAAGCTGCTGCACCAGATGTAATTGGGAGAATGTGCTCCTTGTCAGTCTCCACCTGGACATCCAGGTGGAGCTGGGAATCAAAGAGGATGCTCAAGATTACGAGCCTGGGGGACCAGTGAGGGGAAAACCCCATCAATGACAGGGGATGCTACACCCACCGCCTTATCCACTAGCATCACCTCCATCTTGTTGGGATTCAGCCTCAGTCAGCTCGCCTTCGTCCAGCTTCATCCTCACCCTCACCTTATCCGCT
Source organism: Sphenodon punctatus (assembly GCA_003113815.1). NCBI lineage: Eukaryota > Metazoa > Chordata > Lepidosauria > Sphenodontia > Sphenodontidae > Sphenodon > Sphenodon punctatus. The sequence continues at coordinate 59,393 of QEPC01001236.1, forward strand.
AGCTCTCATTTTGAGACTTAAATATAATCCTGCGACTCCAGAAAGCAACAAAGACAACAAAGTATATGACATAGCAATTAGGACCATGACCCTATCTGCAGATGGCTCGGGCCCACTTGGGGTGATGATATACAGTTTGGGAACTTCAATAAGAGGCCCATGGATGGTCAGACACTGGGTGAAAACAGATGGGACATTAGCCTGCTTTAGCCCACAATAGCCTGGCTTAGTCCAGAACTCACCTACACGTCTGGTCTGCTGCCTCCAGATGTTTGCCTGCTACAGGATGTGTCAGGTGGTAGCAGTCGGAGATGCAACCTGGGCGAAGGCCTGGCCACCCAGACTAAACTGGGGTAATGGTCTCCGTCCCAACTGTTGTGGGTTCATCTAGCCCCACCACAAGGTGAGGGCATTGGATCGGACCCAGAGGAGTGTGCTCACCCCTGCCCTGCGGATTGGGGGGATGGGGGAGGGGACTGGAGCAGCATGAACACCTGGTGCTGCTGAACAGCTGATTGGAGGGCCTGGAAGAAAGCACACCATGCAGCTCCACCAAAAAGCTGATCAGGGGACCTGAGTATACACACCTGCGGCCAGGTAAGGGTGTGTCTCTGGGACTCCCATCATCTGTTCGGCAACAGCTCTTCCTGGGGGCCCAACACTGCTAAGCAGCAGGGGCTCAGGAGTTATGCCCCTTGTGGACAGCTCCTTGGGCCGATTCGGGGTATGGTGTAACCTGTGACAGCAGCCTCCATGCCTGGGTTATGGGGGGAGGAGGGAGAGGGCTGCTTGTGTGAACAGCTCTCCCCATGAACCCAAGCAGTGGCGGCTGCAGTGACCTGCCCTGAGGTGGCCTGGGGATGCACCTTGCCACCGTCACAGCTGTTTTCACCCACTAAGGTGCTGTCCTTCCTAAGGGCCAGTTTTGAAGCTTGGTATGTCTGGTAGTACGGACACTGGAATTTGCTCAGACTAAATTCTGATCTGCTTCAAGAGTGTGTAAAATTCAAACTAATTTGGCTAAAGTCAACTGAGTTTTCTAGATTTACATGAGTACAACCTGAATTCAACATTTTCCCCCATCTGTGCTTAAACTAGGGACTATGGGTGTTTTCAGACACGACGCTAACCCCAGTTTAACCACACTTGAACATTTCTTATACATGTTGCAGGGCTGTATTGGTGCCCTATGCAGCCCTGCAACATGCATAAGAAATGTTTAAGTGTGGTTAAACTGGGGTTAGTGTCATGTCTGAAAACACCCTATGTCCAATCTGAGAGTTAAATGCCCCTGAATTTCAGCAAAATTTTAATTCAGTTTCACTTCTGGCCAAATTCCAGCAAAATGGGTCAAAGGAAAAATTGTGAAGGTCAGCTCACACTTTGTGGCACAGATCCCTTTTTAGTTCAAAATAGGCAGTTGCTAGCCCAGTTTCAACTCTGGTGTTGGGAAGAGTCAAACGCATCTATTTATACTGCAGCTGTTTATGAAATACCACCATTTGTTTCAAAAATTTTGAGAAATTTTCTACAACAGAAAATGTCCTTTGTGAGTGTGTATGCATAAAAGAAAGAAAAAGGGGAGGGGAGAGAACTTTGAGTACTTTATTTTGACTGTTTTTAAATGGATGCTGTGGGGGTGTGGAGGGCAGGTCTGTGTGTGTGTTCGGTGGAGTACAAACACACTTCCGGTAGATAGGGGAGGGTTTAGATGGCAGAAGATGGGTGTGCACCCCCATCCACCCACCAGCCACCCATGCCCCCACATGGAGCAACCTGAGTTTTTCCTGTTGCTTCATGTGGGGATATGGTTGGAGGTGCGTGGGTTGTGGGAGCACACCCACTGCCACTTTTGCACGGGTGGTACCACGTGTCCACTGGTTGGACTTGTGTGGTACCATCTTGTCTAAAAATAGCCTTTGTTGTTGTTTCTATCTGGAAAGAGAAGAAATGAAAATATTAGTTTCAGATGCACTGGACAGGCAGTTGGTGCATCTGAAAATAAGTGTCCCTTTCTAGTCACTTAGCACCATTGAGCTGTATATTTCATGATTAAGTCTGTATTTTCTACCTATTATCACAGATTTCATAATTTCCATGAAATTTACAGTGAAATAACTATTTGAAATAACTGCAATTAAAAACTTTTTGCACTTAATATATAGAGCAAATATTTGCTTTGCCTTGCCGCCATTGCGTCTGTTTTTACCCACAGTATGCATGCTACTGGGAGTAGTCCTATTACAGACAGTAAGTACTTGCAGAAGTGGACACTAATTGCTGAAATGTAGCATGCAATTTTGTTTTAATAGTTACACACAAGACAGGACCCATACCCCACCCACTCTGAATGCAGCCACTACACTTTGGGCTGGTGGGGAGAGCAATCCAAATGATCTGACCCGCTGTGGGGAAAACTGTGCCGTTGGGCCATGGGATGGTGGGTGGGCTGCTGTCACAAGCCCTGCCATGCACCAGGGTGGGCCAAGGAGTCACCCACACATGCAGGCACCCGGCCCCAGCCCACCCACCCTCCCGCCCCTGGCTGTGATGTAGATGCACAGGAATTGCAAACTGTGCCTGCTGCTCTATGGTACCGGTGAACTCTGCTGCAGGGCTGCACAGGTCCATCCACATGGCAGGTGGCCCATTATCCCACACTGGGCACCCTTGGTCCAGGTGGGGCAACCGTAACACACAACGCATCACTGGCTTTCTCCAGCTGAGTCGACACTTCACGTAGCAGCTGGCTGCCCGCCCTGGGACAGAACTGGGCAAACATCTGGCTGCCACTGGCTTTACAATCTGCTGCATCATGGACTAATGTGGGGTAAGGTTGCCTATAGTGGGATAACGTCTCATGTGGTCTCACCCCACGATGAAATAATTGCAAGGGGCAATTTAAAAATACAAGTCTGAATTTCATGCAAAAATACATTACAATTCTCTCTTACTGTATATATATACAGTATAAGTGGGAAAGTAGCACCTTTAAAGCACCTGATCCTACTTAAAATCTGGGCGAAGGGATGCAGCTCCTTAAAGTAAATTCACCAGTCACAATTTCAGTTGTAATTTCAGATGAATTTTCAGCTGTTTCCTTACATTTTCCTTTTGTTCTTATAAACATAATATAAAATGTGCATGTGTGTACTTCAGCAAAACAGCTATTTCCTTAACCTGACTCTCCACAGCACCTTTGAGAGTAATAGTAGTGGCTGGTTTCACAGGTCTCCTCCTGTGCATGCAAATTTTCATTCCACTCAACTAGGCCAACCAAAAAGAAGGAACAATGTCCCTCTATACAAGGCAGGTCCTGCATTGTTCCACACATAGCCCGTTGATGAACGTGAGATGGCAAAGTCATCTTCATTAGAAGGAATTTAATAGTGAATCAAAGTTGTGGGGGAGAATAGACTGATCTAAACTTTAGCCTCCCTTGGGTCCTGCTGAAAGATTAGAGGGAAAGAGCAGGGACTTAGTAAATTGAATGTATCAGATTGTTTTTCACTAATAGTTACTTTTGCTGTAAACTCCTGCAAATCACCCAGTTTAACCCTTTGGGAAAACAGAACCCAGGGGAAAAGATACAGGTTAGCAGAGCATTGCTTGTCAGCTGCCTAACACACACATACAAAGTTACAAACTGACTTCTCAGTGCAGGGATCCTGGAGTCCATTCAGTCCAAGTTACAATTTGCCTTAAAAAGCAATCCGTAAATCTTGTTGCAACGGTGGGACTTGTGTGAAGAGCAAAAAGCCAGAAGCCGTTTATATTTCAACATACCTCTGTCTTCAGTGATGCTTCTGCAAAAAGTGGGATTTGTCCTGAATGATGACGGTTACCTGTCTGAACAAGAGCTTTGTGAACTGGAAAACTTGCAAGAGGAGCAGGTGATGGGAAAGTATTATTTTAGCTGATCTGCCTCTTGATATTTCTCTAAATCATTTGTTAAGCCTTCTCTGGGTTTTTTTTGGGGTGTGTGTGTGTGAAGTAGAACTTACAGACAGATCCACATTTCTTTACTGTGAGTGGGCACTGAAAAGGTTAAACTTTGCACTTAGAGAAAGGGAGTGACACTGGCCAAGCCCACCAACCAGCACCTGCAGAGTAGGATCAGACACACTTGACAGGCACACAAGAACAGGAGACCAAAATGTGTTAGGTGATCCCTTCAGTCTGAAGGAGTCCCTGCAGTGCCACTGGGCATTTGCTCCTCGCCTTTTATTTCCAACTTCTTTTCAGTGAAATTGTGCAGCAAAAAAAAAAGTGAGATGATGGCGTCTCACCATATCAAAGCCTAGCTATCAGCTGGGCTGCGCTAGCTTCTCTGTTCTTTTGTTAATGCCTTATGACGTGTTATGTAGCAGCGATAAAATCACTAGAAAGAATGTTCAACATAAACCAAAAAGATCGCCACGTAGATTTCAGAGTTCTAAACAAAACACAGGTGAAGCCAGGCTGGCTTTGAGGCCCCAATTCCCTCTTCAGATCTAGGGTAGCTTGGCTCAATTTGTGCCATGTTGCTAACTCCCTCCTGTTGGCATTTGTCACTGAAACTTTCTGGAAAAGCGTCAAATCCACCAAGTAAATGCAAACTGAGGTTGCAATAATTTTTTACACAGATTTGGTGTGGCATATCAGTATTGTGAACCTTACCATGAAAAATAATTTTATGGTCCGGTTTGCCAAATGACACTGAGATATAAGAAGTGCCATAATAGGCCAGACTAATGTTTCATTGGACCCAGCATCCTGTCTCCAACAGTGGTCACTCTGGGTTGCTTTGGAGAGGTACCCAGCAGGTTATAGTGAAGGGATCCAATCCCTGCTATTCACTCCCAGCTCCCAACAATCAGAGGTTACAGCCCCCAACCTACTTGCTCAATTTAATAGCTATTAATGAACCTATCCTCCAAGAACTTATTAGGGAGGTATGGTTTGTCTTTTTGTGTATCCAATTTTTGTGTTTGTCTTTCACAGAAATTTACTGCAGATAATGAACAGAATCACTTTACACATTAAATGATTAATAATACATAATGAATGGTATATAACCTACAAATAAGTGTTCTTAAATAAAGGCATGTAGACTAAGGAGAACAGAAAAACAATGCACACACCCTAGTACAATAGGAAGCCACCTGCTCCTCTGAAGCCACTCCAGCTTCAAGCCCTTGGGTCCCCCTCCTTGCCCAAGATCCCTCCAGCCTGCTACCCCTGGATCTCCCCTTTCTGTCCCAAGTTCCCTCCAAGATTCCCACAGGCTGCTATCCCTGGATCTCCCCTTTCTGGCCCAAGCCCCCCACCCCTGGGTGCCTCCTGCACCTGAACCAGCCCCTCTTGATGATCCGATCCCACTGGTCCAAGATCCCATCCCACTGGTCCCCCAAGATCCCCTCTCCTGCTCCAAGATCTTCTGTCACTGCTCCAAGCCCTCAAGATCCCTTCCCCCATTGTTCCAAGACCCCGTCTCCTGCCCCAACATCCCCCCACTCCAAGCCCCCAAGATTGCTCCCCGCACTACTCCAAGGCCTCAAGATCTCATCTCCTAGCCTAAGATCCCTCCTTCCTCACTGCTCCAAGCCCTCAAGATCCCCCCTCCTATTCCAAGATCCCTTCCTCTCTGGTTCCAAGCCCTCAAGCTCCCTCCCACTGCTTGAAGATCCTCCCACTGCTCCAAGTCCCCAAGATCCTCTCTCCTGTCTCAAGATTCCCCCACTGCCACCTCCACACCTCATTCACCACCACACCCTGGGCATTCTGCCGCCTCTTTGCTGAGTCCTGCACTACCACCATCTCCCTGCCCTCTCCTTCCTATTTGCCCAGTTCTGGAGTCATGCTGTGGCTGCCTGTTCCAGTCTCATTGGCCACATGGCCCCCAATTCCTCCTCACCTAGTCCCACTGCTCGAATATTCAGGGTCCCACACCTCTCCCTGTGCATTTCTTTGGGGATATGCACTGTCCCTCCTTGGTGTCTGCCTTTTGATCCGGTACCATCCCTCCTCTTGCTACCACAGCTCCTGGATCCATTGCTGCTAGCTTCCATGCTGCTGCTGCTGCTGCTGCTGCTGCTGCTGCTGCTATCTGTAGAGTCAATAGTCATAGTCAATAGTTTATTACGGCTTAGCTTCCGCTATTGCCAAAATCAGTACAAACATGTATAAATATCAGGGTTAAAACAATATACAATACTCAAACGTATAGCCAAATAAAACGCAAAATAGCGCCCAACACTAACCCCTTGACTCCCCTTAGAGGTACATAGTTGGTAACTAGTACAGATATTTAGTTAGAGCTAATTAGCCCACCCGAGATCCATTTCCTTAAGGAGGATCTATCTAAACTGTCCTCCTTACTTGCCCACCATCCAGCAAAGAAACCTGCCCATAGCCAGTGTGCAGATTTGCGCTCAAACAAGTAAGTTTTCAATTATTTATACAATTAGTAGTTGTCTCCTTATTTGCAAGAAAATGCATAATAATAAAATCTTTTGGTGTACTAGCCTATTGGCTGTATCAAGGTAATAAACAAACAATATAATGTAATAAGTACATCTCATCAGGGGATTTTGGATGCACTCGACTGTGTCTGTCACCCTGGCTGGCAGATTTCCTCTTCCTCAACAAGGGAGACTCCAGGAGGGTCCAGGAGGGGGGGCTACTCAGAAATCCCCACCAATCTCATATCATAGTCACAATCATAGTTTCCTTCACTTCATTTAAAATAGTACAAAGCATGACTGATATTAGCAGTAAGGTTACCCCCTTGTATTGCATCTCTATACCTGTGCAAGGAGGCTGCTACCACCTAGAAAAGGTGTCCCCAATCCTCCATTCCCCTTACATACCATTGCCTCCCCTCTGACAATTTCAGGGAACAGCAGATTAATTCCTAATACGGGTCACAGCCCTACAGAAATTGGCCATGGCCCTAGACCGCTCCGAGTCAATGGGGTATAATAATTCATTCAAGGTCTTATTGGTTGCAACCCCCTTCTCAAGAAACACACTGCACGCCTACCTGGCAGTGATGTTGGTGCACTGGTGGCAGGACCCAGAGGCAGCATTTGAGAGTGGCAGGAGGGGTCCTGAAGCAGGGTATAGGTGGGACCAGCTTCAGGCGGAAGTCATGGATGGCCCCCATATGTCTCAGAACATCGAGGCATCCCTGACCGCCATGGTGAGGGAGTGGGTCATGCCAGGCACGCCCTTCATCAAGGGGTGCATGGTGACGCACAATGTGGTCAACATATTGAGGGCAGTCCGCAAGGGGGCTTCACCATCATCACTTGCACCACAAACACCCTTCACCTGGTGGTCAGGGAGACTCTGGGCTTGGGGGAGAAGGGGATTGGGGCAGGCACCCTTAGCTCCCTGACCGAGTGGGGGAGGAAGCTGGCTAGTTTCTTTAACCGGAGCATGAAGGGCAGACCAAGGCTCCCCAGTGCACCAGCTGGTGCAGGATGTGTCCACCAGGTGGAATTCCATGTTCCTGATGCTCGAGCAGATTCTAGAGCAGAAAGCGACCTTGCATCAGGTCAACTGGTGGACAGCAGGGCACCTCCAGGGTACAATGGGGTGGAATGAGAGATCCTGGTTCACACGGTCTTTGTTCTGAAACCATTCCTGGCCGTGACTGAGACCATCAGCTCCTCCATGGCCACCATCAGCCAGGTGACACCTCTAGTCCAGAGTCTCCTCAGGAGGCTGGATGAGATTCTCCAGAGGCAGGATTGTGGCCCTCAGGGCAAGAAGCTGGTGGCTGAGATGGTTGCCCTGGTGCGGCAGCTGAAGGCAGGGCTGAAGGCGCAATTTGATGAGCTCCTGCAACGGGAGGAATATGTGTTGGCAACCATGCTGGACCCCAGGGTCAAGGGCAGAGTGACACACCAGACAGCGCTCTATGGGCACTGGAAGGGTGACCTGGTGGAGAGGGTCTGGCAGGCAGAGAGGTCTCTGGAGAGTGCATGGCAGCAGCAGCAGGATGCCCCTGGGGATGGTGGGAGTGGGAGTAGCCACCCCTTTCAGCTGGCGGGGTCTATCCCTGCCCCCAGTCCTAGCAGTAGCAGTACCAGCAGCAGGATGAGCAGCAACAGTGCTCCTATTGCTTCTGGATGACGCGCATGGACAGCACGTGCCTCCTTGCCTGTAACGTAGGCCCCAGAACCCTGAGGATGGGGTCCTGGGGCTGGACAGGCTGTTCCTTGATGTGGTGGAATTACAGCTCCCCGTGAGCAGGATGACAGCCCCAGAATGCTGATGGTGGGTCCTGGAACAGGAGTGTCAGCTTCTGGATGAAGTGGAATGACAGTCCTCCCTGCCTGTGACGTAAGCTCCAGAACCCTGATGGTGGGACCTGGGGTTGGAGTGGCTGGCTGTTTCTTGATGTGGTGGAATGACAGCTCCCCGTGAGCAGAATGATGAACCCAGAACCCTGATGGTGGGTCCTGGGACTAGAGTGGCAGCTTCTGGATGAAGTGGAATGACAGTCCGCCCGGTCTGTGACGTAGGCCCCAGAACCCTGATGGTGGGTCCTGGGACTAGAGTGGCAGCTTCTGGATGAAGTGGAATGACAGCCCTCCCTGCCTGTGATGTAGGCCCCAGAACCCTGATGGTGGGTCCTGGGGACCCCTACTTTGCCAGACATTACAGACCGGCATCCTACTCAACTGAGCTCAAGAAGCTCTATTGCAAATTGGGCAAACCTTGCCCGCCGGCACACTCATCCAAGCTATGCCTGTCTACAAGAGTGCGGAGCAAATGGCTGACGTGCAGTACCAGCACCAGCAGCAGCAGACATTTGATTACCTGGGCACAGTAACAGAGGCTGGCACCCCTGATCAGCCGGGCATTGCAGGCTGGCTGGCCTGGATGTGGGACACTTGCAGACAAGTGGAATGACAGCTCCCCGTGAGCGGAATGATGGCCCCAGAACCCTGATGGTGGGTCCTGGGGCAGCAGAAGCTGGCTGGCATTGGTGGAGCAGTGGCAGAGGCCTGGCCAGGGTTCAGTGGCTGGGACCCCTGCTTGGCCGGGCTTTGCAGGATGGCTGGCATTGTTGGAACACCAGCAGAGACCCAGCCAGAGCTCGGTGGCTGGCACCCCTACTTGGCTGGGCAATGCAGGCTTGCATAAGTTCCCCCTTCCCTGTCTCCCCTCCCCCTGTCTTTAAATTGTAAGCTCTCAGGCAGGGACCGTGTCTATCTTATTCTCTGTAAAGTGCCAGGTACATCGCTGGGGCTATATAAAAGCTTATAATAATAATACTAATCTCCGGATCTCATCAAGCTATTCTGCTAATTGGTCAAGCCTTGCCCAGTAGTGAATCACATGGCCATCCAGTAGCAGACATTGGATTGCAGGGGCACAGTACCCGTGGCACAGCAGAGGCAGAAAGAGCAGACATTGGGTTACTGGGGCACAGAACTCATGGCACAGACAGCAGAGGCAGCATTGGAAGCAGAAGCAGACATTGGATTGCCGGTAGCAGAACCCATGGCACAGGAAGCAGAGGCAGCAGAAGCAGATATTGGATTTCTGAGGAACAGAACCCATGGCACAGACAGCAGAGGCAGCATTGGCAGCAGCAGCAGACATTGGATTGCCCGGTAGCAGAGGTAGCAGAACCCATAGCACAGACAGCAGAGGCACAGACAGCAGAGGCAGCATTGGCAGCAGTAGCAGATATTGGATTGCCGGGGCAGAGAACCCATGGCACAGACAGCAGAGACAGCATTGGCAGCAGCAGCAGACATTGAGTTGCCTGGTAGCAGAACCCATGGCACAGACATCAGAGGAAACATTGGCAGCAGCAGCAGACATTGGTTTGCTGAGGCACAGAACCCGTAGCACAGACAGCAGACGCAGCATTGGCAGCAGCAGCAGACATTGGACTTCCCAGTAGCAGAATCCATGGCACAGACAGCAGAGACAGCATTGGCAGCAGCAACAGACATTGGATTGCACAGTAGCAGAGCCCATGGCACAGACAGCAGAGACGGCATTGGCAGCAGCAGCAGACATTGGATTGCCGGGCCACGGAACCCGTGGCACAGACAGCAGAGGCAGCATTGGCAGCAGCATCAGACATTTATTTTTATATATTTATATTATAAATTTCTACCCTGCCCCTCCTGCAAACAGTTTGGGGTGGCTTCCAACAATAAAAATGCAATACATAAAAACAATTTAAAACCATCAATAATAACAACAATCATATATAAAATTATTAAAACAGGGCCCAGAACCTCCATTTAAACAATAAATAAGGTAAGGGAGCTAAAAACCTTAAACCCCCCCCCTCCCCAAAGGCCTGGGTGAACAGCCAGGTTTTACAACTTCACCGGAATATCAACAGGTTTGGGGCCAGGCGGGCTTCCTCCGGAAGGGAGTTCCAAAGGCGCAGCCCAGCCACCGAGAATGCCCTCTCCATTGTGGCCCCCNGCTGGACCCCAGGGTCAAGGGCAGAGTGACACACCAGACAGCGCTCTATGGGCACTGGAAGGGTGACCTGGTGGAGAGGGTCTGGCAGGCAGAGAGGTCTCTGGAGAGTGCATGGCAGCAGCAGCAGGATGCCCCTGGGGATGGTGGGAGTGGGAGTAGCCACCCCTTTCAGCTGGCGGGGTCTATCCCTGCCCCCAGTCCTAGCAGTAGCAGTACCAGCAGCAGGATGAGCAGCAACAGTGCTCCTATTGCTTCTGGATGACGCGCATGGACAGCACGTGCCTCCTTGCCTGTAACGTAGGCCCCAGAACCCTGAGGATGGGGTCCTGGGGCTGGACAGGCTGTTCCTTGATGTGGTGGAATTACAGCTCCCCGTGAGCAGGATGACAGCCCCAGAATGCTGATGGTGGGTCCTGGAACAGGAGTGTCAGCTTCTGGATGAAGTGGAATGACAGTCCTCCCTGCCTGTGACGTAAGCTCCAGAACCCTGATGGTGGGACCTGGGGTTGGAGTGGCTGGCTGTTTCTTGATGTGGTGGAATGACAGCTCCCCGTGAGCAGAATGATGAACCCAGAACCCTGATGGTGGGTCCTGGGACTAGAGTGGCAGCTTCTGGATGAAGTGGAATGACAGTCCGCCCGGTCTGTGACGTAGGCCCCAGAACCCTGATGGTGGGTCCTGGGACTAGAGTGGCAGCTTCTGGATGAAGTGGAATGACAGCCCTCCCTGCCTGTGATGTAGGCCCCAGAACCCTGATGGTGGGTCCTGGGGACCCCTACTTTGCCAGACATTACAGACCGGCATCCTACTCAACTGAGCTCAAGAAGCTCTATTGCAAATTGGGCAAACCTTGCCCGCCGGCACACTCATCCAAGCTATGCCTGTCTACAAGAGTGCGGAGCAAATGGCTGACGTGCAGTACCAGCACCAGCAGCAGCAGACATTTGATTACCTGGGCACAGTAACAGAGGCTGGCACCCCTGATCAGCCGGGCATTGCAGGCTGGCTGGCCTGGATGTGGGACACTTGCAGACAAGTGGAATGACAGCTCCCCGTGAGCGGAATGATGGCCCCAGAACCCTGATGGTGGGTCCTGGGGCAGCAGAAGCTGGCTGGCATTGGTGGAGCAGTGGCAGAGGCCTGGCCAGGGTTCAGTGGCTGGGACCCCTGCTTGGCCGGGCTTTGCAGGATGGCTGGCATTGTTGGAACACCAGCAGAGACCCAGCCAGAGCTCGGTGGCTGGCACCCCTACTTGGCTGGGCAATGCAGGCTTGCATAAGTTCCCCCTTCCCTGTCTCCCCTCCCCCTGTCTTTAAATTGTAAGCTCTCAGGCAGGGACCGTGTCTATCTTATTCTCTGTAAAGTGCCAGGTACATCGCTGGGGCTATATAAAAGCTTATAATAATAATACTAATCTCCGGATCTCATCAAGCTATTCTGCTAATTGGTCAAGCCTTGCCCAGTAGTGAATCACATGGCCATCCAGTAGCAGACATTGGATTGCAGGGGCACAGTACCCGTGGCACAGCAGAGGCAGAAAGAGCAGACATTGGGTTACTGGGGCACAGAACTCATGGCACAGACAGCAGAGGCAGCATTGGAAGCAGAAGCAGACATTGGATTGCCGGTAGCAGAACCCATGGCACAGGAAGCAGAGGCAGCAGAAGCAGATATTGGATTTCTGAGGAACAGAACCCATGGCACAGACAGCAGAGGCAGCATTGGCAGCAGCAGCAGACATTGGATTGCCCGGTAGCAGAGGTAGCAGAACCCATAGCACAGACAGCAGAGGCACAGACAGCAGAGGCAGCATTGGCAGCAGTAGCAGATATTGGATTGCCGGGGCAGAGAACCCATGGCACAGACAGCAGAGACAGCATTGGCAGCAGCAGCAGACATTGAGTTGCCTGGTAGCAGAACCCATGGCACAGACATCAGAGGAAACATTGGCAGCAGCAGCAGACATTGGTTTGCTGAGGCACAGAACCCGTAGCACAGACAGCAGACGCAGCATTGGCAGCAGCAGCAGACATTGGACTTCCCAGTAGCAGAATCCATGGCACAGACAGCAGAGACAGCATTGGCAGCAGCAACAGACATTGGATTGCACAGTAGCAGAGCCCATGGCACAGACAGCAGAGACGGCATTGGCAGCAGCAGCAGACATTGGATTGCCGGGCCACGGAACCCGTGGCACAGACAGCAGAGGCAGCATTGGCAGCAGCATCAGACATTTATTTTTATATATTTATATTATAAATTTCTACCCTGCCCCTCCTGCAAACAGTTTGGGGTGGCTTCCAACAATAAAAATGCAATACATAAAAACAATTTAAAACCATCAATAATAACAACAATCATATATAAAATTATTAAAACAGGGCCCAGAACCTCCATTTAAACAATAAATAAGGTAAGGGAGCTAAAAACCTTAAACCCCCCCCCTCCCCAAAGGCCTGGGTGAACAGCCAGGTTTTACAACTTCACCGGAATATCAACAGGTTTGGGGCCAGGCGGGCTTCCTCCGGAAGGGAGTTCCAAAGGCGCAGCCCAGCCACCGAGAATGCCCTCTCCATTGTGGCCCCCTGCTTAACACGGGGGACCTCCAAGAATATCAACAGGCTTGGGGCCTCCCCGGCGGACCAAAGGAGCCGTTCTGGGGCACGGAGGGCGAGACGGTCCCTGAGGTAAGAGGGGCCCAGACAGTGAAGGGCTTTATAGATCAACACCAAAACCTTGAACCTGGCTCGGCATGCTATCGGCAACCAGTGCAGAGCCCGGAGCACAGGTGTAATATGCTCCTGACAACCCATCCCCGTAAGGAGACGAGCCGCCGCACAATCTCCTGGACTGGATACCTCCTAACAGGCCACTCCTCTCTAAAAATAATGGCTACACCACCTCCCCGGCCATCCGTGCAGGGCTGATGCTGTACGACATACCCAGCCGGAACGAGATCAGCCAAAGTTGGACCGGCCAACTCGTCCAGCCAGGTCTCCGTAATACGTGCGAGGTCCACAGCCCCATCCGAGATTGCCCGGTAGCAGTACCCATGGCACAGACAGCAGAAGCAGCATTGGAAGCAGCAGGAGACATTTATTTATTTATTTATTTATTTATTTATTTATTTGCATTTCTTAGCCACCCCCTCATGCCCATGGCATCCCGGGGTGGCTTACAATACAAAAATATAAATACAATACAAAAATGATTTAAAATAACAATCAAACACAGTTTAAAACATTTAAATCCCCTAACCCCCCAAAAAACTTTTATCCCATCCCCCTCTCCCCTCCTCCAAAGGCCCGGGAGAACAGCCAAGCCTTGCAGGCCCAGAGAAAAGCCAACAGACTTGGGACCAGACGGGCTTCCTCCAGGAGGGAGTTCCAGAATTGCGGCCCAGCCACCAAGAATGCCCTCTCCATTATGGCCCCCCACTTTACACAGGGGACCTCCAAGAAGGTGTCCCCGACGGACTGAAGGGTTCACTCTGGGGAATGGAGCGTGAGGTGGTCCCTGAGATATGAGGGGCCAAGACCATGTAGGACTTTATAGGCCAAGACCAAAATCTTGAATCTCGCTCAGTATGCTATAGGCAGCCAGTGCAGCATCCGGAGCATGGGAGTAATATGCTCCCGTCGGCTCGTCCCCATAAGGAGATGAGCCACCGCATTCTGCACTAGCTGCAGCCTCCAAACCAGCATCAAGGGAAGCCCCATGTAGAGTGCGTTACAGTAGTCCAGCCTCAAGGTGGTGAAGGCATGGATGAGGGTGGCCAGGTCAGGTCAGGAAATATATGGACTCAGCCTCCGCACCAGATACAACTGGATTGCCCTGGCACAGAACCCATGGCACAGACAGTAGAGACGGCATTGGCCTCAGCAATGGACATTGGATTTCCTGGGCACAGAACCCGTGGCACAGAAAGCAGAAGCAGCATTGGCAGCAGTAGCGGACATAGGATTGCCCGGTAGTAGAACCCGTGTCACAGACAGCAGCAGACATTGGATTGCCCGGTAGCAGAACCCATGGCACACAGAGCAGAGGCAGCATTGCCAGCAGCAGAAGACATTGGATTGCCGGGGCTCAGAACTCATGGCACAGACAGCAGAGGCAGCACTGGCAGCAGCAGAGGACATTGGATTGCCCAGTAGCAGAACCCATGACACAGACAGCAGAGGTGGCATTGGCAGCAGCAGACATTGGATTTCCAGGGCACAGAACCCATGGCACAGACAGCAGAGGCGGGATTGGCAGCAGCAGCAGACAATGGAGTACCCTGTCACAGAACCCATGGCACAGACAGCAGAGGCGGGATTGGCAGCAGCAGCAGACA
>QEPC01001236.1:105939-121426 GCA_003113815.1 Sphenodon punctatus
AGGTCTCTCACCCCGGGCAGGATCAAAGTGTGGTGGCGCATAGCACTGCCACGTTGGAAAACCCCCAAAGAAGTCAAAAGCTCAGTCTGACTGGCATCAACTCAAATGCAAACAAATAACTTCCTTTGGGGAGTCAGCTCCAGCTGATCAAAGGAGCAGTTTCCAGACAGTCCATCTTTTAGAATCTCCTACCAAAAAAGATATGCACAGAAACTTTCTGTTGTTATCTTGTCAATTCCTTTACCTTTTCTGTTAAAATTTCCAGGTTGCAATTCAAAATGATCACACAATCCTTAAGACAAATGTTCATGGTGTTGTAGAGCAAGTAAATATGGAGCTATTTACTTTTTTTTCTCTTCAAAAATAATAGAGCTAGGGATACCCAATGAAATTAATTGGTAGCGGGTATGAAACAAACAAAAGGAAGTACCTTTTCACACAATGCACAATTAACCTGTGGAACTCACTGCTAGGGACTGTTGTGAAGACCAATAGCACAGCTTGGTTCAAAAAAGGATTAGATAAGTTTCAGATGATAGGTTCATAGTTAGCTCTTAGTCAAGTTGGCCAGGGGATGAGATCTCATGTGTCAGGAGTGAGGAGTGAACTGCTTACTCTACTTATGACCTCTTTGTGTACTTCTCAGAGCAAAAAACTGGCCACTGTCAGAGACAGGATGCTGGGCTACATGGACCATTGGTCTAACCAGGTATGGCACTTCTTATGCTCTTAGTTAGAATTTCAAACTGGGCTGTTCTTTCAGTCAAGAGGGGAAACTAGTTGCTAGAAGTACCTGGGTGTGTTTAAACCTGAAATGTACAAAGGCGGTGGTCTCACTTGGCACGGGTTTGTGAGCACATTTCAATCAACCAGACTTCATTGTAAGGGCTGCATTTGAAGAAGCCCAAGACTTAAAAACAAAGCATAGTACTATCAGGTTTCACACGGAAACCATGCAAAATGGCACCTTGCATTAGAGAAACAAAGCGCTGGTCAAGGTTTGTCTGAAAGGTCTGGGAAGCACAGTAAAGTTTTGCATGAACTTGGGCTAAGATTTAAGCTCAGGGCAAACCTCAAGCAAAGCAAGTGTCACATGAATTCCAATTTCTTTGCGGACTCCTCACAGAGCTCGAGTTTAAACATGGCTAATGTGGCAGCTACATTGGAGGGGCTAAGAGGAAAACACAATTCTGAAGATGAGCTATCCCTTGCCTAACCTATGCTGATTAGTGGCAAAGGAAAGAAAACAAGGCATCCATGGTGACTACCAACCAATGATCATACACTTGACTTGCAGGATAGGTCTATCATTGCCTGACATAATAAATGGTAAGAGTATTGTACTAGTTGGACAGCATGTTTTTAATATATTTATATGTTATCTCTTTTCAGGAACGGGTGGGGTGAGTGCAAAGAATTGTGCATGCATGCATTTTAATACTAAGCACCACATGGTTTGAGGATGTGGCCAAGATTACTGTCCACTTCAGTCCAGAAACTAACCTGACCTGTCATGGAGCCAGTTCAGAGGATGACAACAAAGGCTATTTTCACATGAGATGACATCCCCCCCACCCCCGTTCACATGAGCAACTGGGTGGGCAAGGGTGGGCATCCATGTGACCCCTGGTGGGGATGGGTGCGGGTGTGTATGCGCTCCTGCGCTCCACCCATTGCCTATGCATGGAGGCATTGGGGGAAATGGAGGTGCCTCCATACGGGGAGATGGGTGGAGGTGGGTGTGCGTCCATGTGACTGGCCGCCCACCTGCTGCCACCTCCACCCATTCCCCCGCACTGCAGCGCATCCCAGGTCCATTTAAAAAGGGCTAAAGATGATAAAGGGTCTGGAAAGCAAGTCTTATGAAGAAAGGTTAAGGAACTGGGTATGTTTAGCCTAGCAAAAAGAAGATTAAGAAGAGACATGATAGCAGTCTTCAAATATCTAAATGGCTTCCACCAAGAAGATGTCAAGGAATACTTCTTCATTGCTATAAAGGGCAGGACTAGAAATAATGGGGTCAGATTACAGGAAGATAGATTTTGGTTAGATATCAAACCATCTCTTGACGTTGGCGCCCCGGCGAGTTATCAGTCTGTTTCTAACTTTCCCCTTTTAGGGAAGGTTTTTGAATGGGTGTTGGCCTGTCAGCTGCAGGAACATCTAGATTGCATCGGTTTTCTTGATCCCATACAGTCTGGCTTTCGTCAGGGCTATGGCACAGAGACAGAGCTTGTGGTTTTGGTTGACTACTTCCTCGTGGAACTAGGCAATGGTTGTATGACATTGCTAGTTATATTAGATCTATCGGTGGCTTTTGACACCATGAATCATGGGATGTTGGTGACACGCCTTCAGGATTTGTATGGGGTGGACGGAACCATTTTGAAATGGTTCCGTTCTTACCTTGTGGATAGATTCCAGCGGGTGGTGCTTAGGGATTATACATCTTCCCTGTGAGACCTCCCGTGTGGGGTGTCACAGGGTTCCATTCTGTCCCCTCTCTTGTTCAATGTGTATATGAAGCCGCTGGGGGAGGTGGTCCACAGCTGCGGGGAGTCCGCTGTCATCAGTACGCGGATGATACCCAGCTGTATTTGTCTTTTTCATCAGACCCAGGCCCTGCTGTCTCCTTGCTGTCCCGGTGTTTGGTTGCTGTGGAGGACTGGATGAGGCTAAGTCAGCTGAAGCTCAAACCCGATAAGACAGAGGTGATGGTGGTTGGTGGGGCCGGTGACCTTGGATGCGTTTTCCCTCCTTTGGGTCCATCTGTGCAGAGTCTGGGGGGTGCTCCTGAATCCACAGCTGTGCCTGGATCTCCAGGTGTCGGCTGTGGCCAGGGGTGCCTTTCATCAATTACATCTGGTGAGACGGCTCCGCCCGTATGTCTCGGACTCCGATCTCACCACCATCATCTATGCATTCGTCACCTCAAGGTTAGACTATTGCAATGCGTTCTACATGGGGCTGGCCATGGTGACAGTTCGGAAGCTGAAGCTGGTGCAGAATGCAGCAGTCTGGCTGCTTACTGGTATTGGCCATAGAGAACTTATTCAGCTGGTGCTTTGCGCTCAGCACTGGCTGCCTATTGTCTTCTGGGCCAGATTCAAGGTGCTGGTTTTAACCTTTAAAGCCCTACATGGTCTGGGTCCCAATTATTTGAGAGATCACCTCACCCCCTCCAGGTCCCATGGTGGCCCCTGCGATTGTCCGGGGAAGCTTTCCTGGAGGTCCCACAGAATCAACAGGTCTGTACTGACAGGAGGCCATTTTTGACAGTCGTACTATCGTTATGGAATGCCCTCCAGTGGAGGTTATTATTATTATTATTATTATTATTATTATTATTAACAAACATTTATATAGCGCCAGCAGTGTACCTGGCACTTTACAAAGTAATAAAATAGACACGGTCCCTGCCCCTAGGGCTTACAATCTGAGAGACAGGAGCTGGGGGAGAGACTTAGGAAGGGGAACAGAGGGAGAGACAAGGGGTCTAACATTCATGAAGATGCGAGGTCTCAAGTGCACGTACTTGGCTTGGTTACGATGAGAATGACAGCAGGCAGGTCCATGTTGCAAGGATAAGGGTAAACCGATCGTAGGTATAGGAATAGTGGCTCAGCAGGATAAAGAGTCAGACAGAGCAGAGCGAAAGAGGTGAGTTTTAAGGAGAGATTTGAAGGTATGAAGGGAGGGGGCAAGGCGGATGTGGACAGGGAGGGAGTTCCAGGCATGGGGGGCAGCAAGTGAGAAGGGACGAAGGCGCTTAGGGGAGCAGGGAAGGCGTGGAAGGGTGAGAGAAGGGACAGAGGAGGAGCGAAGTGCACGGGCTGGAGTATGGAGGGCGATAAGTGCAGAGAGGTAGGGGGGAGCAAGGTTGTGAAGAGCTTTATAGGTGAAGACTAGGAGCTTGTGCAGGATTCGTTCAGGAAGGGGAAGCCAGTGAAGCGAAGAGAGGAGGGGCTGCACATGGTCGAAGCGACTGGCGAGGTAGATGACCCTGGCAGCAGAGTTTTGGACAGAGATGAGGGGAGAAAGGTGAGACCGGGGAAGGCCAGTGAGAAGGAGGTTACAGTAATCGAGGCGAGAGATGACCAGAGCATGAACAAGAGTTTTGGCAGACGAGACAGAGAGAAAAGGGCGAATCTTAGCAATGTTATGGAGGGAGAAGCGACAGGATTTAGCAACAGAGTCAATGTAGGGTTTAAAAGAAAGGGCTGAGTCAAAGATGAAGCCTAGGCTACGGGCTTGGGGGACAGGCAGGATGGTGACTCCATCAATAGTTATTGACAGTGAGGAAGGAGAGGAAGGATGAGGGGGGAAGATAAGGAGTTCAGTTTTAGCCATGTTGAGTTTGAGTTGACGTTGAGACATCCAGGTAGAGATGTCAGAGAGACAGTTGATGAGACGAGCTTGAACAGAGGGAGAGAGAGAGGGAGTAGAGAGATAGAGTTGAGTGTCATCAGCATAGAGGTGGTATTGGAAGCCATGGGAGGCAATGAGTTTGCCTAAGGATGAGGTATAGATCGAGAAGAGGAGAGGGCCAAGAACAGAGCCTTGAGGAACACCAACTGAGAGGGGGAAGGAGGAGGAGGCGGAGTTGGAGAGAGACACATTAAAGGAGCGGTCAGAGAGGTAGGAGGAGAACCAGTTATGGACAGAGCCACAAAAGCCAAGGGAGTGAAGGGAATCCAGCAAGAGTGAGTGGTCAACAGTATCGAAGGCAGCAGAGAGATCAAGGAGGACAAGAATGGAATAGAGACGTTTAGATTTAGCCACCAGAAGATCGTTGGTGATCTTAGCGAGAGCAGTTTCAGTAGAATGAAGGGGGCGGAAGCCAGATTGGAGGGGGTCAAGGGAGGAGTTGGAGGATAGGAAGTCAAGGCAGCGGGAGTAGACAACACGTTCAAGCAGCTTGGAAGCAAAAGGAAGGAGTGAGACAGGACGATAGCTAGAAGGGTCAGAGGGGTCAAGAGTGGACTTTTTGAGAATAGGAGAGACTGTGGCATGTTTGAAGGCAGAAGGGAAAGAGCCAGTAGAGAGGGAGAGGTTGATGATGTGCAGGAAGGAAGGGGCGACAGTGGGAGTAATGGAGGTGAGGAGGCGGGAAGGAATGGGATCAAGGGGGCAAGTGGAAGGGTTGGAGGAGGAGAGCAGAGAGGAGATTTCCTTAAGGGAGGCAGGGGAGAAGGAGGACATGAGAGAAGGAGGGGGAGGAGGGAGAGGGATGGGAGTGGGAAGAGAGGAGTGGGAAGCGATGTCGAGGCGGATCTTGTCTATCTTGGAGGTGAAGAAGGAGGCAAGATCCTGAGCAGAAAGGGAAGAAGGAGGGGGGGAGGACAGGGAGGCTTGAGGAGGGAGTCAAAGGTAGAGAACAGGCGGCGAGGGTCCCGAGGTTCCCCTCAGCCCAGATTTCCTGGGTTTCAGATGTCATTCTAAGACCTGGATCTTCTGCCAAGCGTTTCTGCAGTGTGGGGGAGGGGGAATTGCGATAGGGTGGGCTAAGTGTTTGTCACAGGCCAGTGTTGTTTTAACTTAAGATTTATATTATTATGATTTTTTTTAAAAAAAATCTATTGTATTTTATATTTGTATTTATTTTTATGTTGTGAGCCACTCTGCCTTGCCAGAGGCCAGAGGAGCAGGATATTAAATTTAAAAAATAAATTTAAAATAAATAAAAATAAATATCAGGAAAAATTTCCTAAGAGTAAAAGCAGTTCGGCAAGGGAACAAGTTGCCAAGGGAAGCTGTAGGCTCTCTGTCACTGGAGGTTTTCAGAAAGAAGCTGGACAGACATCGGTTGGGGATGTGGCAGCTATAATCATCCACCATCCAAGCGGGGCTTCGACTAGATGACTGATGAGGCCCCTTCTAAGGGTGAAAACAGACACGATGCTAACCACCCTTTAACCACCCTTGGTGGTCATTTATGCATGTTGCAGGACTGCATAGGGCACCAATACAGCCCTGCAACATGTATAAATAACCACCAAGGGTGGTTAAAGGGTGGTTAGTGTCATGTCTGTTTTCACCCTAACTCTGGCATTCTGTGATTCTCTCTCTCTTTTCTGAGTGGCCAACAGGGGACCCGCTGCTTCTCCAGGCATTTGGAAGAAAATAAAGCAGAAGTTTAACTGGAATTCATGTAACTTTAAAAAAAAAAAAAAAAACCTTTCTGAAAATCTCTCTTTAAATGAAAAGCATGTTTTTAAAGTATACAAAAACCAATGTGTGTTCAAAGATGCTAGAACAATTAGATACCGATATGATGAAAACACTCAGCAAAGTAGACCAGATAGAAGATAATTACTTCTCCTCCTCCCATCCCCCACCCCCCCCAAAAAAAGCTCCACCTGTTTCTTACTGGCACATTTGCACATGGGTGTAATAAAGTATGTCTAAAGCCACTATGAGGCAAAATAGGAATTATTGTATGCCCACATTTCAGGTGAATTTGATTCCAATTAATGGAATAGGCAGGCTTGGTAGTTAACTAAACTGCCTTCAAATCAAAGGCAATGCAGTACAGGTCACGGGATTGGGTTAACTGCAAAAAGCTTCTTGCTTAAGTCCCTAGGTGATACCCGACACACCCAAGCACTAACTTTGCAGACTCAGCTACAGAAGATAAGCTGAAAGTCACACAGTGGTTCCTTTGCATT
The DNA here is from genome assembly GCA_003113815.1 of Sphenodon punctatus. NCBI lineage: Eukaryota > Metazoa > Chordata > Lepidosauria > Sphenodontia > Sphenodontidae > Sphenodon > Sphenodon punctatus. The sequence continues at coordinate 112,608 of QEPC01001236.1, forward strand.
TGGCCCAAGAAGCAAGTTTAAAAGTACAAACAGGCTGTACTGCGCAGCAGGTGAAATACTTAAATGTCAGGCTGGTATTGTTAAGACTCTATCTGTATGCACAGCAACTATCATGTGTACAGCAGAGAATAGAGCATGTTTCATGAAGGAAAATAGGAATAAAAGGCAGTATCCTGTTTTGCCATTCCCAGGTGGCTTTGAAAAAAAGAATCTTTTAGCAATTAAAATGTTATTGACTTCCCTGACCTGTGTATCATGTCGCTCAAAACCAAGGGTAAATATACAAAATGTTTGTGTAAATACATAAAAATTTAGTGCAAGTGCCAGGCAACAGAAGTCTCATTCCTTCAAAGCCTGACACCAGAATTTGTGCCCTTCCAAAAGGGGCAGTAAGGAATGTTTGTATATTTTGAGTTTCCCCTTGTTTTTCAATAGTAATGTAGCATGGCTTGGACCCAGATCATCCTGGGTTTTTCTGCAGGTGCACTGAAAAGTAGGAGTGGAAGAAGACTTCCCCCGCCCCCACCCCAACATTGCCCCATGTTCCTTACGTACATCACGTCAGGGATAGACATGGTTCAGATGCTCAAATACTGCAGGGATTTCTCTGTGTGTCTGTTTGCGAAGGCACCCCTTGTTCAAAAGTGGCTGGAGTGGGCTGGACATCCCAGGAGGTGCAGGCTGCCCTCTCTAAAAGAATGAGTGCAACCTGCATCCTCCGCTCTGCACTCAGGAATGCTGGAAGGGATTGTGGCATTCTAACACCCAATCCCTCCCTGAATATGGTTTGCCTCTGCACTGACCTCTATTCAGGTAGTGCCTAAATGGCTCCGCCTAGTCTTTAAAGAAGATCTCTGATGGGAAAACATAGAGGAAGAAACCACTCTGAAGATGTTTACATTGTATTTCAACAGTGGCTACCACACTGGCATGCTTTCCAAAGTGCGTTGTGTGAACAAGTACTTCCTTCTGTTTGTTTTAAATCTGTTGCTGCCAGTCAATTTCATAGGGTATCCCTTAGTCCTAGATTTTTGAAAAATGGTAAATTGCTCATTTCATACCACACATGAGTTTGTCAACCTTTATTGTATCTCATCAGAATGGGTGAAAACAGACATGACGCTAACCACCCTTTAACCACCCTTGGTGGTTATTTATGCATGTTTCAGGGCTGCATAGGGCACCAATATAGCCCTGCAACATGAATAAATAACCACAAAGAGTGGTTAAAGGGTGGTTAGCATCATGTCTGTTTTCACCCAATGTCTCTCTTCTAAGCTGAAGAGCCCATACCTATTGAGTACGGAACTTGTTGTACACCTGTGATCATCTTTGTTGCCTTTCTTTGTACCTTTTTCAGTTCAATGATGTCCTTCTTGAGATGAGGGAACCAGAATGGCACACAATATATGAGGTGAGGGTTCACCTAGATTTATTTAGGAGCATTGCAATATTTTCCATTCAATTTTCTCTCCCTTAGTTACCGTAGAGTTGAGGCAGCAAGTCATAGTTGAAGAATTATTTATTTCAGAATGCAGATTACCAACCATCTTCATGGCAGTCTCACTGCTTGAGTGTATCAGTGCATCACTACCTGACCCTGAGGCAATGTTTGTGCTAGCACTTGGAGGCAAAGTAAGCTGCTGGGGACACTGCTGGCCACAGTTTCCTTTATCATTGCTGCCTGCGGTTGAAATGAGGCTTCAAGCAGCCATGATGGGACTGGGACGCACTGGGTGTAACACTTGCTGTACTGATATTAAAGATGTTCCAACCAAAATGAAACCATGGAGGGGAAGGGTGCTGTCACCTCCTTGTGTCCTCAGCATGGGGGAGTGGAGTAGTGAAGAGTAGAGTTGTACATAGTTCTACTGTAAATAAATAATAACTCCAAGAGTACTGCATTTATCATGAGACATGAATATAGAGACATGAATATAGCTAGCTGCTTAGCAGATCTGCTTCTAACATGTACAGTGGGAAGTCAGTTATTGCTATTCCAAGATAAAAGGGCCTTTTCTCCTCTATTTGCACTGTATGGCATTATGGGGAAGGGGATATTCCCCATCAGACAGCGGTAAGAGTGCTGAGATTTTTACTTCTGTGATGCTAATACTTTCCCTCTCTAATTTCTCAACTGGTTATCTTATCTATGCCAGGCTGATTGGGGGGAATAAAAACATAGCTATTGCCAGTGCTCTCTGACATGCAGGTAGACATCTTGGGAACACAGATGGAACTGATAGCGGGCTACTTTATAGGGCCTTAAAAGCTACTAAAGAAGCTAACAAGGCCCATTAGACTTTCTGTCATGCATATGATGAGAAAAATATACCAGCATAAAATCCACTTGATTGTCCTGCTGTGACAGCAGCAGCTATTGTGTGCAAGAGCTTTTTTGACGGGAGCTCCACCTTGGTGTTTCTGCTCTGCTGGCTAGTAGAAGTTTCAGGGACAGCGTCCAAACAGAAGGGGCTTTGTGATAGGCTATCAGTGACCCACAAAGAATACAACGTACAGTCCAGTAGTTTGACAAGATGGGAAAGCACAATAAAAGGAGCCTGATCTGGTTCAGTTTCCCATTTCAGTCTTAACATTCACTGCCATTTAGTGTGGCGAGCTGGTGCACAAATTATATTTAAGCCTGGTTGAAGTGTGACTTGATTTAAGCTGGCATTTTATAAGATGTGGTGTATTCAAACTCTCTTCTCCCTCTCCATTTTACCATCAGGAGCTGGGAGTGAATAACAGGGGATGGATTGCCCCGTTGTGACCTGTTGGGGGTACTTCCAAGCAACTGAGATTGGCCACTGTCGTAGACAGGTGCTGGGCTTGATTGACCATTGGCCTGACCCAGTATGGCACTTCCTATGTTCTTATTTCTCCTTGGAAGACTCTGAAACATACAGGGTCAAATTCTGCTTTCATTTAGATAGACCCAACTCTTAGTTTGTCCCACAAAAGTCTGACACCTGACATACTGGGGAATTAAGAAATGGGGAGGCTCACACAACATTTTATGATCCAAATGTGGTGGGAGCTCACCTTGTCTCCTAAAGCCTGCAGCCTTGGCAGACAAGGAGCCATCCAGGATGAATCCAATATGCACCACTCTCAGAATAGCATTATTAGAACATAGAGTCAACATAAGCACAGATGGTTCACAGATGCATTAAATCTGCTTATCACAGTTTCAGTGGCCCCTCAAACCTTAGGCCAAGGTGTTGCTCAACCTCTTATGACCAGAGACTTAGGCTTTGCCCAGGGCTTGCCCCTAAGCCTAGAGCCTGTGTTTCATCCATGCAGCAGCAAGGGTTCTCAAGTCAGTCTCAGCTTCAATCTGACTATGCCACTTCAGCAGCCATTTGTCCCAGAGCCAATGATGTAGCCAGTCTCCAATCCTGATACCTCTCTTCTCCAAATGGACTGATCAGTAGCAAGAAATCACAGGCAGAACCTCTGTCCAGTCTTTTGGCCAATCAGATATCAGGCCAACCCCTCTTTTCTTGTAGCCCACGGTGTGGTACATGGGCCAGTAGCTTCACGCAAATATATTGCTAGCTATGGTGGGGTGCCAATGATTGTTAATGAATACCATCTTGCATCTTTCATCCCCAAGGGTCTGAAAGAGACTGCAAGCAAAAATACAAATTATGTATGCATCAGTATTCCACAGCTACCTCTGAGGGGTGAACTCTGCAGCTGTTTAACACCCCACAACAACACTACACAACAAGCTTGAACAAGAAAGCTGAACAATAATGGAGCCAACTAAAACAGCAGCCGGGGGAATTTAAGTAGGCAGAATGGAATTACCTGAGCTGGAACTGTGCCAGGACACCAGGTTAACTGCTGCCATCATCTTCCCAAAGTGCAATGAGATCTTCAGTGGGCACAAGTGGTCAGAATGGGAGTTCTGGAAAACTTCCTAATAAGCTAGACAGGCAGATGGGAGGAGACTCACTGAATTTAGGCTTTTGTTAGATGCGAACCCTAAATTCAGTCCAGGTTTGTAAATCTGGGATGGCTTTTGACCTAGTTTAGTTTCTCTCTCCCTTCAAAGGATTCCTTTTGTTCTTCAGCCCCCCCTCCCCCTCAAAACAACCCATTCAAACAGGCTTTTGTGTTCCCTATCTGTAACACCAGCTGTCCTTTGGTTTGATGGTGACATGAGCGGGCAAGCACACCTTACTGTGTGTCTGTGCTGTGGCCGCCTGCTTCATTCATTGGAGGCATGAGAACATAGGGAAACTGTAGAATCTTGCAGGATATTAGAGATGGGACTCCAGGGGGATTACCGGATACTGGATTTACCGGTATCGGCATATCGGATTTTTACCATTGCGGATTTTACCGTTTTTTTTTAACGTTGCAGCCATTGCTAAATGGCGTTGATGTAAAAAAAATCCAGTAAAACTGGCAATGTTAAAAATCTGATATTCTGATATCAGCAATTATTGCTATTATCAGATTAATCTGATATTGATAGTCCCACCCCTGCAGGATATATAGACCCTTTGAATGCCCACTGAGAACAGCATGTACTGGGTTAAACTCTACACCCATGTCTTACTAGTAAAATGTGGCAGCTAGGTGCTATGTGTTGAGTATCAGTGTACTTTTTCATCTAAATGTTCTATGGCCTTAACCAGGAAAAAAAAAATACACACCTGAAAATGCCTAAAAAACTGAGAGGGTGCGCCTAGCATTTTAAGGAAGCTGTTGTTTTCAAATGGAGGGATCTCCATTTGAAAACAGTAGCATCTTCAAAATACTAGGTGCACCCTCAGTTTTTTAGGCATTTTCAGGTGTGTATTTTTTTTTCCTGGTTAAGGCCATAGAACATTTAGATGAAAAAGTACACTGATACTCAACACATAGCACCTAGCTGCCACATTTTACTAGTAAGACATGGGTGCACAGTTTAACCCAGTTATTTCACTATTTATCATCCATCCATTCCCACTTAGGATTTGAAAGCAACTAAACAAACAGAAAACCACAGTGCTGTTAAGAAATAAATAAATTCCAGAGTCAAAAGTTAAATCTTTAGAATTTCCCCCAGGAATTCTTAAATTCTTTTTAGACTTTGAAAAAGGCAAGCCAGTCAATTCAACATACAGTGTGACTGGATGGGCTGGAGAGAATTGTTCAGAGTAAAACACTGCTAACACAAGCGCTGCTTCAAACTCACAGCAACACCAGGAACAGTGAAACCTCTCAAACTAGCTGGCAGCGTACATGACAGAGACAGGCTGATCTTATCCCAAAGAGCTCATCTGTGTAAAGTGGTTGAAATAAACAGCCCATTCTCTGGACAAAAATAAATGTTCCTGGTCAGTATTTTTAAACCCCACTTTAAAAGGACACACACCTTTGAATACACTGTTATTCAAAACTTTTCCTTAAGATTTAAACATGCAACATTGTTGGATACTTTGTTACTCATAACGTTTCCTTAAGATTTAAACACAAATGTTTCATTTCAATTTGGGCTGTTGATAGAGGAGAATTAATGTATATTGTCCCTGTCCCCCTGCCAGGCTGTGCTCACTCCCTCAGCCATTCCCTCAACCTATCCCATGCTGCTAAGGTCCATGTCAGACAGAACCCCCTGTCATGTACCCCTTTCATACAGTGCTTTCTTCTGAGTGCTGTCACCACCCCCTGGAAGGACTTCTTCAGCATAGACACAAGGCTCATACCAGTCCTGGCGGCAGGGTGGAGATGTGAAAATAAAATTTATGTCTAGTGAATCTGACTTTGTGTCGGGCTGAATTTTATTTTTGGCTGCTTGCGTACCAGGTATATTACATTTCTGTTTGCATTTCAGTTTGGGGGAAAAAGGAGGCCTTTAAGTCAGGTAAACTAGTGAAAAGTCCTTCCATCTTCTAACTGGGTTTCACAATTTACTGAGAAGTGTTTAGAATGGCATTGTGAACTGTATTACAGAAATTAAAGCAGCAGGATTCTTGTCTGGCGTATAGCTTCTAGTGCTTTGCACTTTAAATTGGCATAGGAATAGCATTTGAAAGGAACAAAAGTCATGTTACACTTTGCTTTCAGTTCACTGTATTGAATCCAAACACAGGACCAGATTTTCAAGCAATATAAAAGGTTTGTGTAGATCTTAAACCCAGAGGCAATAATTATAGTTGTCTAGACTGACCTTCTACATATGACCAGCCATAGGATTATTCTCAGTAATTAAGTTTCTGAAGTGTAATTATTTTACTAATGTCAGTTTACATCATGAAATAAATATATGTATTCATTTAAAAATGCATAGCTTAATGTAGTTTGCAGGTCATCTTTTCCTTTGACTATTTAATTAGTCAGCAATTTTGTTTCTCATAATGCACAAACTACAGGATCCCAGATCAAATTTTCTTGCACCTGGTTTGAAATAAACAAAAGAAAATCTTTTTTTTTTGCACAACATACAGTTACTCAGTAACTCATTGCCATGAGGTGTCATGGAGGCTAGTAATATGGCTGGGTTCAAAAAAGGACTGGATAAGTGGATGGAACATAAGTCCATCAAAGGCTAGTAGCCAAGTTGCAACTTCTGACTGCTAGAAGCCAAGAGTGAACAACAAGGGATTGATCACTCTATCTATTCTATACTGGTTTTGTACACTTCCTCTGAAGAATCCAGTGCTGGCCACTGTCAGAGACAGGGCTAGATGGGGTATAGTCCCATTATGATTGATTATGGCATTTCTTAGGTGTATAAAAAGCAGCTTCAGATGTTTAATTACGAGACGAATGCATGCATCAAGAGGCATAAGGATTCAAACTGACTGGGGCAGGTTTGATCCCTTAAGTTCCACCCTATTTTCAAAAGCAAACTTTGAAACATGATGTTTAGCATGCTCATTCCCCAAACATACAAGAGACTTATGCCTGCAGTCACAAAAGTTAAACATGAAAATTGGCAGTCTTAAATTCTTAAGGCACTTACTGCAGAGTAGTCAATGTGAAGCCAGTGTAGATATGAGAGTTGGGAGAAGAAGAAAAAAAAAGCTTACAGAATCCCCCCACCCCCCTAGTTTTTTCTGAGATCTGGAAATGATAAATTGGAATGCTGCTCCCCCCAAATTTACCATTTTTCCTTTCCAGGCCTTGGAAAGAACTGAAAAAACCACCAAAAGTAAAACACACACACACACGTATATCCCCCTCCCTGAAAGCGCCCCCCCCNCCCCCCCCCCCCGACCCTTACATCACTACTCTGGAATATGTGAGTTGAGGATCATGGACAATATTTTTTATTTTTTAGTTTGGGCTGGGGGACAGAACCACAAAAATCTTCTTTAAAATGATTTTTGGGGAGAATTTAAATAAAAAAAAATTAGTTCCAGAATTGCTGTTAAGTTCTACTTTTTTCCTTTCTTATTTGTAATATCACTGCGAGAAACAGCTGATTGGCTAGTGTGCATAAAGCCAAGTCCCATCAAACTCTGTTGACATCTTGAAAGTCTTTGAAGATACAGGTCTACCTGGATAGCCTCCCAACTATCTCACAGTGCTATTTCTTCTCAGTAAGTTTAGCATCTGTTCAAACCTTTCTCATTAGGCTGGATATTGTAATTTTTTCATAACTCATTTTCTGAGGGTTGTTATTCCCACTATCCTTTCAGGGGTGGTGGGTCATAAGGGCATAAAGGGGCAGTGCAGTGGTGACTGGTGGACCTTTGGTTGGTGGGGCAGGGCCACCAGGGGGGTGGGACCTGTTAAAATTTTACACAGTACTATGGATTACACAAAAAGTAGAAAAAGCACAATGAATACAGATCTAAAGACTAAACTATGCAATAGTGAGCAAAATGCAGTGCTCTGTGAGAATTCACACAGGAGAGAAACTGTACATGTGCGGTCACTGGGAAATGCTACCGAGTGAGCTCAGCCCTCAGTACACACCAGAGAATCCACCATGCAGAAGAACGGCCCTATAAATGCCTAACTGTGGGGAAAGTCTCAGTGTGAATGCCAGGCTGTTTTTACATGATTCTAATTCAAGCATTAACCCCTCTAAATCTGGATTGTAGTTGATCATATGAATTGCCATGCTGGCTTAAATCATTTCAGTTTCCTGGTTTTTAATTCCTCTTTCTTGGTTTTATGCCAGCGTTGTTCAACATGACTTTCAAGGATTTATCTACTTGGTATGAAATAATACCAGAATAGCGGTCGTGTGAATGACTAGTCCGATATTAAGCCACTCCACCATAGAGAATTGCAGGTAGAGTTTTTATATCCCTTCTACCCATCATCTCTGTGGTATTTCTGCAGGTTCGGGTGGCAAAATGTCACAGATAGGGATTTACAGAAGAGAAGGCTGTGATAAAATGCTAACTGTGCTGCCTCCTAATCCACTCTGACCCTGTAGCAGAGGAAATCCATCACACCCATCCCTCTAGAGACCCATGACAGCAAGTGACATAGGGACAGCAAGGTCATTGGGAGTGAGGGACCAATGTGCTAGCAGAGGCATTCTCCTCTCGGTTGGAGTTCCCCAAGGTGCTATAATTCAACTGTTCTGCACCATGGGATTGATGCAGTCTTCCTTGTTACTCTTATTTTGGAATAAGCATCTACAGTGCTAATCCAGAATAGTGCTTATTCTGGAGTATTAGTGATTGTGTAGACAGTTACTCCTGAATAAAAACTCCAGAATTACAGCTACTCCAGAATAGTTCACAGTTTGTTTATGACTGTATTCTCATTACATAGCTCTTACATAAAAAGTTTCCATTATGGTTTTATACATCTCGTAATTCTGAGCTGATTGACACCAGTCTGTCGGGGGGGGGGGG
>QEPC01001236.1:122884-142152 GCA_003113815.1 Sphenodon punctatus
TGATGGGGCTGCATTTCTAACCCCTCACCACAGCCCAGACCCTGCCATCCCTGCTCTCCTTTCCTTATACTTCTTTCCCCCGCAGACCACTCCCTCACTTCTCTCACTCTTTACACAACCTGTTCCAAAGTGACACCTAAAGGTTTAACCCAAGGTCTGCTTGCCTGCAAGGGCAGGGCTGATTAGCAACTCTGCAGCAGGTTGAATAAAAGGCCCTGAGTGCAGCACTGCTTATGGGAGGGTATGGAGATTCACCTGGTCGCAGCTCTGCCCACCATTTTCTTCAGCTCTGCACAGCTGAGCTGGGCTCTGGGGAAGGAGGGAAGGTAGGAGGCATGGCTCCAACCCCTCCTGCTGCCCTTTGTTGTGACTGGTTTGGGGCGCTGGCTCCATCGCCCTTCCAGTCAAGCTGATGGGCAGGGCAGCTCCGTAGAGGATTGCAGGGTGTCCCTGAGCCCTGTCTCCAGCCCCTCCGCTGTTCTGAACTGTGGTACTGTGCCTGGGGTGATTATCCTGGAGCCCCACCATTCCCACCCGTGCAGTGCAGCCCAGCAAAGGCTTTTCCCTCCTGCTCCTGCTGCCACCCCACTGTCTGCTATACCATTAAAGCAAGCACATGCGCAAAAGGCAGAAGCAGAGAGCAGCCTTCTGTGTACATGTGCTTGCTGTTCTCATTATGGTAATACAGGGCAGCACAGCAGCATGGGCTAGGGAGCTCAGAGAAGGCAGGACACCGTATTGTTTCCAAATTATAGGGCAGGTAAATAGTTTCTACAGCAATGATACTCCAAAAATCTCAGTCCTCATGACAATCTAGGTACAGATATATTTTTTTTAAATGAGCAACTAAAGAGAACTAGCAGCAATGACAATGGAAATAAATGGCCTAATTTTCAGTTTTGCTAAGTACTCAGGAGGTATGAGTTATATCCCTACTGACATAAGTTCCCTCCCAAAATGTTCATCCTACAGCAGTACAAAGGAAACTGACTGATTTTAGGACCTATGTGTAACACTGTGATTTCAATAGGATTTAGAGAAAAACAGTGAAAGATTATTGCTCCTTCTCCTTCAAATCATAACAATGCAAAGAAAATAAGAGATGAGTAAACTGAAGCAAAGAGGTTAAGTGAATTGCCCATGGTCATACAACAAGTCTGTAGCATAGCTGGGGAAGACTCCATAAGTCATTACAACTACTCCATTGGTAAAACCAATGTGCCACACTCACGATTAAATAAATAGAAAAATATCTCCATATGACTATATGTATTACATACAGGTAAGATGTTCAAAAGGGGCTAAGTGGCTTAAAAGGACAAGTACCACTTAAAGTTAATAGGTCAGCTAGGTCCTTTTGAAAATCTCACCCTATAACTGCACATTTATATGGCCCTATTTTCTGATCTGTTGTAATTTAACCTAACTCTTCTAATCGATGGCGCTGTACCAGCCTACACAAACTAAGGGTTTGCCCCAAGTGATGTAAGCTCCTTTAATTTCCTGCATTGTACATAATATCAAGCATGCTCTCTACACTTACTAATAACAAATCATTAAATAGAACAGTACTGAAAACATATCTAGGACTTGTGTAAGAGTTTGTCAGGACAAAGTCAAGCAAAATTGTAGTTTTATCCCCATAGCAGGAAGCACAAGCCCTAACTCTGTAATGTGGCTCTATTAGATTTTTTTTTTCTTCCTTAATTTGGCCCACTGCACAGCTCTATTGATCCTATTTATTTTGCCTGAACTTTTTCTTCACACAAGAAGTATAACAACTTTATTTTCAGTTTGTTTTTAAACTGAACAACCTCTTCAAATTACTGTCATCAAAGGGCATTTAAATGCAGGTGTTACTACAAGCTGTTGGTTCAGGACTATTGCCAATAAAATCTGAACTGCCTTACCTTGACTGAGCACAGTACGTGAGTGAAATGTCTCTCAACTAAACATTTGGCAGAGAGCATTTCATCTCATTTGATTCCCCCAGACCCATTCCACAGCATCCGTCAGAAAACAGTCTTTGATGGTTCTCAATTACATTTCTGATTAAATATCACCATCACTGTCTATCATTCAACTTTTTCATTCCCCACTCTTTGGGCACATCGCTCCATCCATTAATGCCAATGGGAATGAGCCATTGACTTCAATAGATGGAGGACTGCACATTACCGCCTTTTCCCCCATGGAGATGCCCAGAAGTGAAATCAGAGGACACTTGAGCTTAAACCCACTTGGTCTGAAAAGGAAAGGCAGTACTGTTGGTGGGCTAGTTGCCTCCTGTGGTTCTCAGCCTTGGAGTTAGTTCCTCATCCAATACCTAAGCTTATTAACTGCAAATTACTAATTACTTAGCTGCAAATTTGCCATGCTGCAAAAACAGTCTTTTCTCCCAAACATTTGTGGATGGCATGGGTTTGAGGACTGGATGGGATCATTGTGCCTCTTCTGAAGATGACATGACTTATCTAGCCCCAGACATCCACTCTTTCCGAAGACAGTGTAAGACCTGGCTGTTCAGTCAGGCTTTTGGTGGGGGGAGATGGGGGGTAGTGAGGGTTGGGAAATGGGGGGAAGGGGTTAGTTCCACCCAATGTTTTATGGTATTTTATAACGTTTTATGTGTTTTAATTATTGTATTGTTTTTATTTGTTGTAAAGCCGCACTGAGTTGCCCATGTGGGCAAGAGGAAGCGGGTGAGAAGTATAATGAAATAAATAAATAAAATACAATAAATCATGTCTTCTGGTGGATTTATTTATGCATTTTTATTTATTTTATTTATTTATATTTATTAGCCGCCCCCTCATGCCTACGGCATCTCGGGGCAGCTTACAAAACCAAAAACACATCAATAAAATTAAATAAAATTCAATAAAAACACTAAAACCTCAACAATTTTTAAAATATCTTAACCCCCAAATTAACCCCAAACTATCCCACCCTCCCACCCCCATCTCCAAAGGCCTGGGAGAACAGTCAGGTCTTGTCTTGCGGGCTCGGCGAAAAGCCAGAAGACCTGGGGCCAGGTGGGCTATCTCCGGGAGGGAGTTCCAAAGTTGCAGCCTGACCACCGAGAATGCCCTCTCCATTGTGGCCCCTCGTTTTACCCGAGGGATCTCCAGAAAGCCGCCCCCAGCACACCGAAGGAATCGCTCTGAGGTGCAGAGGGCAAGGCGGTCCCTGAAGTATGAGGGGCCGAGACCGTGCTGGCTTTATAAGTCAACACTAACACCTTGAATCTGGCTCGGTACGTTATAGGCAGCCAATGCAGAGTACGGAGCACTGGCGTTATGTGCTCCCGCCAACCCGTCCCCGTAAGGAGACAGGCCGCCACATTCTCCACTAGCTGCAGCCTCCGAACCAGTATCAAGGGAAGCCCTACATAGAGCGTATTGCAGTATCTAGCCTCAAGGTGATGGAGGCGTGGGCGAGGATGGCCAAGTCGGGCCCGGAAATGTATGGACGCAATTTCCACACCAGATACAACTGGCGAAAGGCAGCTTTAGCCACAGCCTCCAACTATCGATCCAGGTGGAGGTCCGCGTCCAAAAGCACCCCCAGACTCCGAACCTGCTGGGCTACAGGTGGGCAGACCCCCTTATAGGGGAGCCAGAACCTCCCTCATCCTGCCCACCACCATCACCTCCATCTTGTCAGGACTGAGCTTCAGTCTGCTCTGCCTCATCCAATCTGCCATGGCCTCCAAACACTGGGAAAGTAACGAGACAGCAGGACCTGGGTCAGTTGAAAACGAGAGGTACAGCTGAGTATCATCAGCATATTGGTGACAATGCACCCAGAACCCTCTCATGATCTCCCCCAAGGGCTGCATATACACATTAAATAATAGCGGAGACAGGATCGAACCCTGCGGTATGCCACAGGTCATGGCCCGGGGGCTTGATGTTTCAGGCCCCAGCACCACCCACTGGCTTCTCCCCGAGAGGAATGAGTAGAACCATTCAAGAACAGTCCCATCCAGACCCCCCAGGTCTCGCAACCATCTCAGCAACAGCTCATGGTCCTCTTTATCGAAAGCGGCCAAGAGATCTAGCAGGATCAAAAATATTGAACAACCTGCATCCATCTCCCGGTGGAGATCGTCCACCAAGGCCACCAAGGCTGTCTCAGTACCATAGCCGGGACAGAACCCAGACTGAAAAGGGTCAAGGAAACCAATGTTGTCCAGATGCACCTGGAGCTGTATCGCCACCGCCCGTTCAATAATCTTCCCTAAAAAGGGAAGATTAGAGACAGGTCAGTAGCTGGCGAGTTCGTCCACATCCAAAGATGGATTCTTCAGCAGGGGGCGCACCACAGTCTGCTTGAGACTGGGTGACAACCTCCCCTGCCGAAGGGATGCGTTAACTACCCTTGCCAGCACTGTCCCCAAAGTCTCCCTGGAGGCTTTCACCAGCCAGGACGGGCATGGGTCTGATTTGCAACTGGTGGCTCTGACAGACCCGAGGACATCCACCACATCGGCTGGCGTCACTTCCTGAAACTCATTCCAAGAAGGTAAACCAGACGGTGCCTCCATAACCTCACGCTCCTCACCAACTGCCTCCAATCCGGTGTCTAAGTTACTCTGGATCTGAGCAATCTTGTCTGCAACGTAGGTGGCAAACTCCACACTGCGGGCCTGGGACAAGTCCCCGTCCAGGCAGAGGGAGGCTGGACTGACCAGCCCCCACACCACCTGGAACAGCATCGCTGGACATGACTTTGAGGGCAGCAAAGAACTCTTTCTTTGCTGTCCTCACAGCCTCAACATAGGACTGCAAATGGGCCCTATAGAGAAGTCGGTCAGATTCAGAGTGAGTCTGACGCCAGCATCACTCTAGTCTCCTGCCTATCTGTTTCATACACCGCAGTCCCCCAGTAAACCAAGGGGCCCTGTGGTGATGGAGACAAAGGCAGGGGATGTCTCTGAGCCACCCTGTCAATGACTTCCCCCAGCAAGATGTTCCAATACTGAACCAGCTCATCGACAGAGTGACTGTCTGGGTCTAAGGTTAACTCCCTCACAGCGTCCTGGAACTGCTGCGGTTCCATCAGCCTCCGGGGGCGGGCCAACCTAACTGGTCCAATCCCCTTCTGGCGGTGGTGTGCTGAGAGGCTGGCCTGTAGGAGATAATGATCCATCCATGATAAGGGCGTGACCCTCACATCCCCACTAATGGATCACCCGCCTCAAGGCCCAAACAGAAGACCAGATCGAGGATATGCCCCCCCACATGGGTCGGGCAGTTGACCACTATTTGTGGGAACAGAATATTAAATTATATAATGGTGACTGTGGCAGATCATCGCTAGTACAGTACTTGTAGGATCAGGCCTGGATATTATCTGGGTAAGTCCTTGCAGGGCCTGCCAGGAATGTTAATATGACTAATCACTTAATCAGTGACTTGGAGAGATGAATTGCTCCCAGCTGCAGCCTATTGGCCAGCTGCGAGGAAGGCTATAAAAGGTGGGGTCAAGCATTCAGAAGGAAGGCCACCAGGGAAGAGGCAGTGTATGATCTAAGGAGCTTGCCTCAGGGGTGGAAGCCTTGTGTTACTAGGGCTTATCTGGGAGCTGACTGACAGGTATGCATTAAGACCAAAACAGGTGCTTGCTTCAAAGGGCAGCCCAAGAGAAGAAGGGTCTAAAGATTGTAATATATGTACATGTTGGTGTCATCTCCACTGTAAATAAAAGTACATGGGAGAGAATAAACTGCAAGCAGTGTGGCTAGTAGACTGGATCCTGAAGAGATTCGGGGGTCAGAGTAAAGTGGTCCTTCTGTTACGGTGCCCAATGCAGGACACCAGTGCTTATCTGCTTATCTTAGTAAAAACAATGAGAGAGCATGCCAGCCACAGTCTACTGATAATTACTAGGGGTGTGCACAAGGGATCCTTTTCATTTTGTTTTTGTTATTAAATTTTTAAAATGTTTCTGGTTTTTGTTAGCGAGAATTTTTGTTTTCGTTATTGTTTTCATTTTAGTTTCCCATTGGTTTCAATCGGCAATGTATTTCCAGCTGTAACTTTATTTTTCATCCGGATTTGTATGAAATGTGGACAGGCTTTTTTCTTGCAAGAATCTTGTGAGAATCGAGAATCCTTATCGAGATGTTGGAACGATTTTGATAATGGTGCGAGATCTCGTCTAATAAGAGAAAAGCAACTGTGCATGCAAAAAATGGCCACTGTGGCTGTTCCGTGCATGTGCAGCCCTCTTCAAAATGGCACCACATCATTGCTGCCATTTTGGAAAAGGGCAGCCATTTGTGCATGCGTATTACTGTTTTTTTGTGAGATGATTTACTATTTGCCTCATGATAGATTTGCCATTGTGGTCCTTCTCCATCTGGCCTCTGATTAGTGGCCCCTCCAGTCAGAAGTCCCCATGACTACATAAGGTTGGAACTTCGAATTTAAATTTAAAATGCTGCTGTGTCAGATGGTACGGTATGCATGCGAGACTCAGGATCATATGTGAGACATACATGGTTCCAGTAAGCAAATTGAGAAAAGAATCTCAACTGAGAAAGTGTTGAGAACTGGGGATTTTCAATTCTCAAGTTTCGCTAAAAACTAGTCGAGAACCGTGATTCTTGCCAAGAATTGAGAGAAAATCAAGACTGAATTTCAGCCCTATTTGTGATGCCTAGATGCTATGCTGGCAGGGGCTTAGAAACCCCATTTTTAAAGTCTCCTTGCACTGCTGCTTCTGCCTGTTCCTTTATTAGTCCTGGGTGATAAGGCCCTGACTGAAATCCTCTCCCACAAAGTTTTGAGTGTCTCTTAGACCATTTTCACACACACACACACACACACACACGCACACACACACACACACACACACACACATATATTTTGGCTGCACGAGGGAATGCACAAACCAGAATATGCGCGGGGTTTGGCCAGTCTGAAAGCACACACACACACACCGTGTAGCTTTGCCGGAAAACACATGCAGAGATACAGAGTGATTGAATTTGCAAGAGCCTTAACTCTTCTCGTAAAATGGAGGTTTTTTGATTATGGAATATCCAAGTTTTTGTTAAATATAATGCAATGGAGAAAATTTGTCCTATTGGCACAGTAGAATGCTGAGCAGCATAACCACTATGGGAGCGGGGCTTAGGGGAGAGTAAGGTGGAAGAGCTGCTCCCTTCAGTTTTGAAGGTTGTTACTTCCTTCAAATAGCAAGCAAGGCGAAACTGGATTTTTACTGGTAGCTCCCTGCTTTACTAAGAATACAACAACTTTGATTTGGTTTAAGCACTGCAAACTTCCAAAAACTGCTCTCTATGATATCTCTAGCTCATGGATTGTACAGGAGTCTTCCACTCTACTCCACACTGTCAGAGCTCTTTTCCTTGTGCAACACTGGCCATTCTGCTTTCTATAAGGAACTCCCCCTGTACAGGACACCCTGGCTAGCTCACTCCTTGTACAGGGCTCCCTGACTCTGCTGTGGCCACATAAGGACTTTCCACCTGGCATAATGCTGCCCACCCTGCAGCTCCCTCACTCAGTTCTCCTCTGTCCAGGGCTCTCTCCTAGCACAATTATGGCCATTATTCTGTACCTCTCTGTCTCTACAAGACTCCCCTGCTTTAATCCCCCTTGGACAGGGCTGCCTTTCTTGCACAATGCTGTCTACTCTGCAGACCTTCCCCTGTACTGGGTTCCATATTCTATATCTCCAATAAAGATGCTCCCTGTAAAGTGCTCCCGCTGTGCATGGCTTCCACTGTGGCAGTTATTTACAGAGGCTCTGCCCCTACTCTCTCCCCTTAATGCCCCCCCCCTTTGTGTATGCTCCCTTCCTCCCTGCTCCCCCATAGAATTTCCCTCCCTGGGATGAAGCTGCCTCTTAGAGTCCTCCCAAGAGGATTACACTTGCCACTCTGCCCCACAGGGTTGCTCTGCACAGGACCCCACCATCTCCCTGTCCCCCTCCTGCAGAATTCCCACTGTATCAGCCCAGAGCACCCCACCCGCTTACCCCATATTCCTTAGTGGGGTTGAGAAAGTCAGAGGGAGAAGCACTGAAAGAAGATCGATTCCAGGCCGCCCGTAGCCTCCTGTCCCTGTCTCTGGGATAAGCCTCTGCCCTCTTCCTGCACCTGGAACCATCCCAGGCAAACTCCAGTGCTCTGACCCCAGCCATGCTCCTCCAATGGGGTACCCCATTGGAGCTGCAGCCCAGACACCCCACGTTTTTGGAGGGGGAAGGGCTGTCACTGAAATCCATGTGCTCTGTGTTTCTGGGCAGGTTTAGGGGGCAAGATCAGCCACTACAAACATCACTGTGGGATTAGCGAGCTCTGTTGTTTAGCCATCTCGGCGTCCCTGGCCCCGAAGCCAAGGTGCCTGCTGTGTGGGATCAGATCAGAATGACCTTCAGCTCTCTCCCTTCCACAGGCCTTGCTCTCCTCCTCTCCACACCAGATCAGCTCTAAACATGGCTGACCTGGATCCGGGCACTCACACTGCGCCCTGGAAGGTGCAGTTCCCTCTCTTTCCTCAGCACTGGTAATCTCTAGCAAGCAGTGACTGCTGGGAGTCGTAGTCCCCAGTATTCAAGACTGTTTGATTTTAAACAGTCTCTGCATTACACATAGAATGTTCACAAGCACTCCACACTCAGGATGGTCTCCATAGGCTAACACAATTTTCAAGATGGCATAACTTAAAAAACTATTAATTGGATGTACAAAAAATAAACCAGAAGGCACCTCCTTGAATTTTCTAAAAGGCTTACACCTCCTCCCAACCAACACAAAACCCCTTTACCCTGCCGAGATCGAGATAGTCTACCTTCTGAAAAAACAGGCTTCAAAGTTCAGTTTTCAAACTGCGATATCTCCGCTGTTATTCAGCTGATTTGGCTGACATTTGCAAAGCATGAACTGCTTACCCCATTGATTGTCCACTACAAATGTCACTGTTCTTACTTTAATCATGCCAATTTACTAGCAAATAGAATGTTTGGGGCTTTATAGTGTAGAGTGCAAACACACCTTAACTATTAAGAGCGCTCCCGTGCGCTAATAATAAAACAGTGTACAAAAAATTCTAACACATATAAAAATTCATTCCACCACCCCCCATATTAACCCTCCCCATCCTACCCATCCCTTCCACCAAATGCCTGGTGGAACAACAGATCTTACACTTTCGCCGGAAGGTGAGCAGGTCTGGGCAGAGGCGGACCTTCACCAGAAGCGAGTTCCACAGCAAAGGAGCAGCTGCTGAGAACGCCCTCCTCACAGTGGCCACACAAGGAAAACATGGGACCTCCAGGAGAGTGCCCCCAGATGACCGTAGGGGCTACCCCTGGGCATGGGGAATGAGGCAATTCCTCAGGTAGGTAGGACCCAGAGAGTTTAGGGCTTTATAGGTCAGCACCAGCACCCTGAATCGGGCCCAGAAGACTATAAGCAGCCAGTGCAGTAAGCAAAGAACTGGAGTAATGTGCTCACAACGACCTGTCCCTGTAAGCAGACGGGCCGCCACATTCTGCATGAGCTGCAGCCTCTGGACTGTCACCATGGGCAGCCCCACGTAGAGTGCATTGCAGTAATCTAGTCTCGAGGTAACAAATGCATGGATAACAGTGGCAAGGCCCTGATCTGAAATATACGGCTGCAGCCGTCTTACCAGATGTAATTGGCGAAAGATGCCCCTAGTTACAGCTGCTACCTGGACATCCAGGCACAGCTAGGAATCCAGGCGCACCCCCAGGCTCTGAACCTGAGAGGCCAAGGAGGGCAAATCTCATCAACGATGGGCTTCCCACCTCACCCAGATCACTGACCCTGCCAAAGAACATCACCTCCATCTTATCAGGGTTCAGCTTCAGTCGACTCAGCCTCATCGAGTCCCCCACAGCCACCAGACATCGGAAAAGCACCGAGACTGCAAGGCCATGTTCACCGAAGCTTGATCATTTTCTGGAGGCTCTGTGAGGCGTATTTATTTGGCCAGGCATTTAACAGGCAGTGGTAGATCCTCGGGTGGGGTTTATCAGTTTTGATGAATTTTATTTTGTATTTTAAGTTTTTTATGATATTGTTAGCTGCCCTGAGCCTTCAGGAATAGGGAGAGATAAAAATCAAAGTGAATAAATAAAATAACCTGCAAATGGCACTTGTGTGGGAAGTGACCCGGGTTCACCGTGTTTTCCCCATTGACATCAGTGGAGAAAATGCAGTGAACCCGGGTCCCACATCATCAGGATTCCTAGTTTTCTCTTTGCAACAGAAAACCAGAGGAAAACAGAGATTTTGCTTTTTTCAAGAGAAAAAGAGAGATTTTGCCTTTTTCCAGAGAATTTTGCAGCAAATGCCAAAAACGTACAGGTTTGAGAGGAGGACACAGCGCGCGCAGGGCAGCGAGGACACAGAGTGGAGCCGAGGGGAAGCAACCTGACGGCATGTGCTGTGGAGGTGGGAGGAGAAGCGTGACATTTGGAGGGGTGCCACAGACCTCTTGTGGGTTGAGGGGGCAGAGGCACTATGAATTGGGGCAGTCAGGTCTTCTGGACCTTGGGAAGAGGGGACAGGAGATGGGCCTAATTGGGCCCATAGCAGCTTCCCCATATGGCCCCCCTTTCTGTTTGGCAGAGCAGTGTGGGACCAGGCTGGGAGGAGGAAGCAGTATATTAGAACACCACAATAAAATGTGGTGTTCTAATATACAATATACCACCTATATACATTGTGGTAAGGGATAGTCAACTAGCATTTACATTTAATCGCAGAAAAGTAGAGATTTTAGTTTCTTAATCTGAGAATGTATGGTTTTTTAATCAGAGAATTTCCATTTCTTTATCGCAGAAAACTAGGAACCCTGGTCATCATAAGTTAACACCTGTGGGTTGGGGACAAACTAAGGCAATTGTGGTAATCTAAGGTAATCGGGGTAATCAACCTAAGGTAATCAGGGACCTGTGTTCACTGTGTTTCCCCCCATTGTAGTCAATGGAGAAAACACGCTGAGGTGGGGTCCCTTCCAGGAATCAAGGAGACTCGTTCTGAAGTGAGCTATTGGAACCAGTATCCAGAAATGCACTAACATTGCAGCGGATGTGGACAGCAGAACTGTATGCCTGTACAGTTGCAAAAGTAGTAGTAGGTAGAGCAGACTTCTCAATCACAGAAAAAGAACGGATGCTCGGGATATCAGATTTACTAAGGAGAGGTTTCAGTTGGCCCAAGTCCTCAGCTATTACATGTCTCTGTTCTATGTAGCTGAGCTGAGGAGTTGAAAATGAGAACTCAGCTGGGGAGCCTGACCAGAGTTTGGGGTCTGCCTGCTATACTGATACTGAGTCTGATGATATGAAAGCCAAAATGGACAGGAGTTCAGGTGTTTTAAGATGGAGAACAAAAGGATGACCTGTGAACTTTCAGAGGCAGTGCCCTGAACACTTCTGTCATACCAAACCATGGATGGGTGCTGATACTCTAAGCTCCACAGCCTAAAGACACTACTTTCCAGTCATGCAGTACTTGTCATGTACAGAAGTATAAAGCACTCTGAAAATGTCAGACTCCAGCCTCATGCCACTGAGGGACCAATCTGATTCATTTTGTCTCCAACTAGACCAGTAAGAGGGGCTCCCAGGACGCCACCCAAAAAAACTACAAGTATTTTCTTTCTTAATATACATTAAAATATCATGAGTAAACTAATAATTATAATTAACTTATGTATAAATAAAGTATTGGTATAGTCTCAATAAATTGATTTATTGATTAGATGGGGGATGGAAGGTAAGATCCCATACTTATGATTGGGGATGGGAGGTCGGAGAATCCCACCTACCGAGATGTACTGGGGCCCCAATTTTCTCTCAGTGTGTAAAAACAAATGTGACGTCCGTCCATCTGCCACCTGACCCATGTCAGGCAGCTTCAGCGGACATTGTCTGTCTCAGGTGAGGCAGATCATTAATGAATATATATCTCCGGATCATTAATGAATATATTAAACAACACTGATCTCAGAACAGATCCCTGGGGCACTCTACTACTTACTTCGCTCCACTGTGAAAACTGACCATTTAATTCTGCTCTTTGCTTACTATCTTTTAACCAGTTGCCAATCCACGATAGGACACTGCCTCTTATCCCATGACTCTTTAATTTCCTCAAGAGTCTCTCATGAGGGACCTTATCAAATACCTTTTGAAAGTCCAGATACAATATATTGACTGGCTCACCCTTATCCATATGCTTATTTACACCCTAAAATAGTCCAATAGATTAGTGAGGCATGACTTCCCTTTCCTAAATCAATGTTGACTCTTCTGCATTGAGCCATATTTATCAATATGTTCAATAATTCTGTTCTTAACAACCATTTCCACCAGGTTCACCAGTATCTAGTTTTCAGGATCAACTCTGGAGCCCTTTTAAAATATTGGCATTACATTGGCTACCCTCCAATAATCTGATACAGTGGCAGATTTTAAAGATAGGTTAGAAATTACCAATAGTAGGTCTGCAACTTCATATCTGAGTTCCTTCAGAACTCTGAGATGAATACTATGATTTGTTACTATTTAGTTTGTCACTTTGTTCTAGAACCTCCTCCAGAGTCACACTTATTTGTGACAGTTATTCAGATTCTTCACCTACAAAGACTCAGTCACGTGGGTATCTCCCCAACATCCTCTGCTGTTAAGACCAAAGCAAAGTCTTTATTCAGCTCCTCTACAATATCCTTATTCTCCCTGAGTGCCACTTAAATCCCTTGGTCATGAAATGGCCCAACCGACTTTCTAGCAGGCTTCTTGCTTCTGATGTACTTTAAAAAGTTTTTATGATTATTTTTTGAACCTTTAGCGAGTTGCTTCTCCAATTCCCTCTTGGCCTTTCTTATTAACATTTTACATCTAATTTGGCAATGCTTATTCTCTTTCCTATTCTCTTCATTAGGACTAAGTTTCCATTTTTTTAAATAATGCCTTTTTTGGCTCTAAGAGCCTCCTTTACCTCCCCATTTAGCCACACTGGCAGATGTTCAGTCTTCTTGGTACCTTTCTTTAGTCGTAGAATACATTTAATCTGCGCTTTCAAGAAAGTGCTTTGAAATAATCTCCATGCCTCTTGTATGCATTTAACCCTTGCAACTGCTTCTTTTAGTTCCTAACCAGTTTCCTAATTTTTTCATAGTTTCCCTTTTTAAAGTTAAATGTTACAGCAGTCGGTTTTTTTGGGGTGTGTGTGTGTCAATCTCCCTCCTATAGCAATGTAAAATTTGATTATATTATGATCACTATTACTAAGTGGCTCAACCATCATTATCCCTTGTACCAGGTCCTGTGCTAAGACTCGATCCAAAGTAACTGATCCTCTCTAGGTTCCAGGACCAGCTGCTCCAAGAAGCAGTCATTTATGGCATCTAGAAATTTTACCCCTGCATCACACCCTGAGTAGAAGTGTGCACCAGGGACCCATGTCATTTTTTGTTTTTGTTTTTCATTTTCGTTATTTAAATCTTTGTTCCAAAACCAGTTCCTTAGAGCAATTCTGTCCATCCCTAAGAGTACACCAGCCGCTTTAGTGCGCCTTGAAACAGGGGCATTACTGGTTGAGGTAAAATTGGATCTGGCTCAGATTTCCTTGTGGCTAAGTATGGAGCATGATGGAGGATAGATTCCCAAGCCTCTGTCTTGCAGAATCCGATTCCACATTATGTTCATTTTTGTGGCATAAAAATTTTACTCCTATTCCAGATGCTGGGTCAGTCTGTGGAAGCCTTGTCTTCTCTAACGCCAGAATTAGTTTTTTGTGTATTAGACAACTGATGGACCTAGCAATTAGTAAAGACAGGCAAAGGATTGGGAAATTAAAATCAGCACCCCTATATAAATACCTTAAGATACTACCGGGAAGAGAATTTTATCTCACTGTTTTGGATAATCCGCACCTGAGAAGAGCTTTAACACTCCTCAGGTTTGATCTCATTCCCTCTAGGGTTCTGAATGCTAGAAGAAAGGGGCTTCCTTACCTTTCAAGAGTATGTAGTTGCTCGATGAACCAAGTTGAAGACCTTCTCCATATGTTATTTGTGTGTCCCCTCACAGAGGTAACACAATTTGTTTCAAATTTTTGGCTGCTTTACTTTATAATAAATCCCACTGGTCTCCTCAGTAGCTCTTAATTTTTTTATTCTCTGCAAATGATTCCACTATGATTCATACTCTTGCAAAATTGGCCATGGCTTTAATTAAAAGAAGATGATATTTCATTTTTGTATTTTTATATAGTTTATTATTAGTCATTTTATACTACTACAGATGTTTATAATAATTTTATCTCTTTTGACCCTCTTGATTTTATCTTATTATGACTGTTTGATTATTTGTTACTTTTTTAATCTCTATATTTCTTGTTAAGTCTCAACCTATGGTCATGACTCATTAAACTTATATTATTATTATTATTACCTTTCATTTTCATTTTCATAAATATCAAAATTTCATTTCATTTTTGCTTTCATTTTTGATTTCCATTGGTTTCAGTGGAAAACATATTATTGGCTGTACATTTTTAGTTTTACATTATATTTATATGAAACATGGCAGGATTCTACCTCAAATGGAAAGAATTAAGTGTACTAAATTTCTGAAAGATTGGATAGGAATCAGATTTTATAAGCAGTTGAATTGTTATTTTGCAAAAAATCCACATATACATTCCTGGCTGTAATCTCTTTGTCTCCCATCTACTGTGGATGAAACTTGGAAGTCTATACCCTGGCATAGATAGTTTACTATCTATGCCAACTTTCAGAAGGATTGGATAAAAAGTCCGGTTGGTATAAGCAATTAACTTATAAATGTATGTCTGACTGTAACATCTTTGTAGTCCAACCAGTGTACCTGAAATTTAGCAGAGCTGTATCTCACACCTTCAGAATCATCTCTGCCAAATATCAGAAAGATGTGGTAAAAGTTCCCAAGAATGAGCCTATGCCAGGGATTCTCTTACGTGTCACTGTGGTATAAGATCTTTTTGTGATGCCAATTGGCCAACAGAAATGTCAACCAAATATCCTCATATTTTGCTGTGACCATCCCAACTTCTCTCCTCCACTTGTTACTGGGAAGTCGGAATCATCTGTTTAGGAAAGAGCCAATAGAGATTCTCTTATGTCCTCTGTCACAGTGTTGCAGGATGTGATTATGATTATAATTGTCCATCCTGGATGTGTAAACTATGTCTCCTGATTGCTCAGATGCTATCCTCAAACTCCCAGTTATGTCTCTTCTATGCCCGCTTCAGGGCCGCCCCCATGCCCGCCTCGAAGCCACCACCGATTGGTCCTGTAAAGCTGATAGTATGCAGTAATTGGACAGTGAACGTCTGTCAGTCTGTTGAGTTGCTCCCCATCTTCTCTCCAACAGCCTCCCTCCCCCTGCCATGCCAGGTGCCTGCCTCTGATTGGCACTGCATGTGCTGCTATTTATATGAATAATGGTCTTCAAGGGGACAACTTCAGTTGCTTATAAAATTGGGACCCTTTATCATATTATCCTGTAGTTTGGCAGAAATTACAGAGAAGATGTGGGATACATTATTATCAAATGTCTTGTAAACAGAATGAAATATAAAAATGTTACATTCAGAAATGCATTTTCAAGTTAATGGCTTATAACATCAGGATCCTTTGTCCAATCTTTCTGACATTTGGCAGCATTAGTAATCTTGTGTAGTGACAAAATATTTCCAGGATTCATGCAAATTTGATGGAAGATAAAAAAGTTGTATCCAGGAATGTACATGGAGCTTTTCTTAAAATCACAACATTCAATTGCTTCTAAAATTGGTTACCTTTAACCAATCTTTTCAAACGCTGGTACATATAGTGCCCTCCATTGGGGGTACGATATTCCCAAGTTTCATCTGAATTAAATAAGAAACAAAAAAAGTATAGCCAGAAATACGTTTTCCAGTATTTTCCCATTATTTCATTATTTCAAAAACAAAAATTCATTTTCATTTTGTTTTCATTATTATTATTTATAGTTTTTGTTGTTACAATACCAAAAAAGAAAATCAGAATTTTCATTTTTTTTATCCTAATAACAAAATGAATTTCACACCCCTACTGGGGAGACATTCAGCCAGTTAATATTAGGGTAATTGAAATCATCCATTATTAGTGTGTTTCCAACTTTAGTAGCCTGTCTAATCTCCATTAGCATTTCACGATCAGTTTCACCAGCCTGGTCAGGGGGTCGATAGTATAGTCCAATTGTTACACACTTCCCTGTTGCACGTGGAATTTCTATCCAAAGAGATTCCAGCATACATTTCACTTGGTGTAAAATTTTAAGACTGCTTGACTCAATGCTGTCTCTAACATACAGCACCACATCACCACCAGCTCAATAAACTCTGTCATTTTGTACCCCGGTATTACAGTGTTCCATTGGTTATCCTCACTCCACCAGGTCTCTGAAATTCTCATTATATCTATGGGGATCTTTAGACATAATGTCAACGGGTGTATGAATATGTGTTTTGACCTTGATATGAACACTGGTTTGGCCCTGTGTTCACCATGTGGCACTGCTCAGACACACAGCCCATTTTGGGGCAAATCAGTGTTTTGCTCGCCACCCAATCTCAGCACGCAAGCGCTGTCATCTCTTCCCCCATGTTGTACCTGCTAACATGCCACATGATATCATGACACACAACATTGACCATATGTTCAGCCAGAACATGCAAATTGTCCTTGTGATTCAATGGTGTTCACATCACGTGTTCAATAGGTGGCCAAATTGGTGTTGGGATTGCTAAGGTGCTTACACACAACGGCCAAACACGTGCTTAGGGGGTTTGACACCTGATCTTTGTTATGTCTAAAGACGCCCTATATCTTCATTTAGTGCCAAATACTCTAATTCTCCCTTCTTACATTTTAGTCTTCTAGCATTTGTATGTAGACACTTCTTATTCTGGGGATTGTTATTGCATATTTTGTTTAATTTGGAAGTATTTAAGTTTGTCTGTTCCATACTAATGCCTGTCTGTTCTCTCTCCAATTCTTCCCTGTTCTCTTTACTGGAATGCACTGTATCACTACTAATGATGGCATCACTTTTTTTATTTTTAGTGCCAGCAGCCTGGTTCCATTTTGGTTAAGGCGGAGCCCATCCTTTGGCTATAGGCTCCCTCTTCCCCAAAAGGTTCCCTAGTTCCTAACAAATCTAAATTCCTCCTTCTTGCACCATCGTCTCATCCATACATTGAGAGCTCAGCCTGTCTCTGGGGTGAGCCCCAGAGCGTGGAACAGGAAGCATTTCAGAGAATGCTATCCTGGAGGTTCTGGATTTCAACCTCCTTCCTGGAAGCCTAAATTTAGCCTCCAGAACCTCTGTCCTAGACCTTCCTATATCATTGGTGCCAACATGAACCATGACAACCGGCTCCTCCTCAGCACTCGCTAGAATCCTGTCTAGTCATTGCCTGAGGTCTGCAGCTCACGCACCCAGCAGGTGTAACAAAACTAAACATCCGCACCAGCAACTTCTCAGCTTTCGGAGTGTATTCCTGCCCCAAGCGTTTTAGCCCCCTCCCTTGTCAATTCTAGCTTTTAAGCCCCTAGGAGTAGGGATCTGTTTTTAATCACAACAGATCAATGTCAGGAACATTGCTGGCATTATATAAACAAAACAACAACAACAATATTTATTAATGATAATAACAATGACAGAAGAAACGTATACATTGTATTTTGTTTAATTCTCAACTTACAATTAAGTCTTTTGGGCCAATTACTTTGATTGATGGGTTCCTCCTGTGACAGTAGAGACAAAGTAGTCAAGTGATATAGTTTTTTGGACCACCTACAGTTGGTGGAGGCATGCAAGCTTTTGGACCTCACAGGGTTCTTCGTCATGCAAGTCTGGGGTTACAAAATGAAGAGAAACAAAACAAAGCAAAGCTATGACTGGTATGATTTCTGTGGCAGTGACAGAAAAAAGCTACTGTCTCCTAACAGTGAACAAGGAGCTTTGTTAAAAATAAGGATGGCATTAATATCTGCAATCTTACACAACTTTGCTTCAGTGCTTCTACCTGGAACCTTCCCTAGCCCTCTGGTGTGTGTCTTCCTGCTACATGAATGTAGCACACAGATCTCTACCCTTCCTCTCCCCACTTTGGCCCTTTTTACACGGGCAGCAGTGGGTGGGGGGATGGGTGTGCGGCCGCGGTGGGTGGACGTGGTTGTGCGCCCGTTCCCCTGGGCGTGCACCCACCACAACCCATGGAGCCTCCTCCAGTTTGCTGGATGGCTTGTGGGTGGGTGATGGGTGGAGGTGGGTGTGCGTCGGGAGTGCGCATGCACACACACCCCATCGCCCGTGCTGTTTGTATTGATGAACACCCATCCCCCACCCACCGCTACAGCATTTACATGGACACACACCCACCCACTGCACACCCAGTGGCCTTTGTTTCTTTTATTTATTTATTTTATTTATTTAAAACTTATATCCCGCCCCTCCTGCCCAAAAGCAGCTCAGGGCTGCGAACAACACAAGATTTCACAATAAAACATTTAAAAACAATTTTTTAAAGCAAATCATAAAACTCACCCTTCCCCAAAACCCTACCCCCCCCCTCGTCAAAAGCCTGGTGGAACAGCCAGGTCTTACACAAACATCGAAACGACAGGAGGGTAGGGGCCAAACAAGCCTCCTCCAGGAGTGAATTCCACAGCACAGAGGCAGCCACCGAAAAAGATCTCACATCAGTGGCCAACCGTCTTGCCCATGGAACCTCCAAAAAGGCCCCCACGGACAATCTCAGGGGTCGCACGGGCACATGGGGAGTGAGGCGATCCCGCAGATAGGCAGGGCCCAGACCGTGAAGGGCTTTAAAGGTCAAAACAAGTACCTTGAACCTAGCCTGGTGCTTTATAGGCAGCCAGTGCAGAGCCCGGAGCACAGGTGTCATGTGTTCCCTGCAGCCCACCCCAGTAAGGAGACGGGCTGCGGCATTTTGCACCAGCTGCAGCCTCCAGACCAGCTTCTCGGGCAGCCCCATGTAGAGTGCGTTGCAGTAATCCAGCCTCAAGGTGATGAAGGCATGGATGACAGTGGCGAGGTCAGAGTCTGAGAGATACGGCCGAAGCCGCCGGACAAGATGTAACTGACGAAACACACTCCCTGCCATGGCCACAACCTGAGATTCCAGGCTGAGCCGTGAATCGAGGAGCACACCCAGACTC
>QEPC01001236.1:143372-158514 GCA_003113815.1 Sphenodon punctatus
CGAGCGATCTTATCTACAAAGTACTCGCTAAACTGGTCACAGCGGTCACTGGATTGCTCCAGATCCAGGCAGAGACAGGCAGGACTGACCAAACCTTTCACCACCCGGAAAAGCTCCGGTGGAAATGACTTTGCAGATGCAATAAGGGCAGCAAAGAACTGCTTCTTTGCTGCCTGCACCATCACAGCGTAGGCCTTTAAACTGCTCTTATGCTGCGATCGATCATACTCATCGCAAGTCTGGCGCCACCGTCGCTCCAACCGCCTGCTCTTCCACTTCAAACACCACAGGCCCTCAGTAAACCAAGGAGACCTGCGGGAGACTCGGGAGGGCAGCGGATGCCTGGGAGCCACTCTGTCAATGGTCTCGGCCAACAAGGTGTTCCAGAAGGCTATGAGATCATCGACCGAGCGGGTGTCAAGGTCCAGGGAAAACTCCCCCAGAGCATTCCAAAACCAATCCAGTTCCATAAGTCTCTGGGGGCGGACCGATCTAATAAGTCCTGCACCCCATTGGGGGCTGACATGCGCCAGGATGCACGCCTTAAGGAGGTAATGGTCAGACCATGACAAGGGCTCCATCCCCCTGACTTCTACTAACTGACCCCCCGCCTCAAGGCTGGTGCAGAAAACCAAATCCAGTGTATGACCCTTTTCTTCTGTATAAACAATTCTAACAAGAAAGTAACAATTTTACAACAAACTATGGATCCTGCTGATACCGGCTTCACTGTTTGTCAGAATCTAGACGAGGGCTGCTCAACTCGATTCATGCCAAGGGCCAGAAAATTTGGTTTGGACCCAACCCTGAGCCATATGTGGCCCTGCCCCCAATTTGCATAATCCCACCCCCTGGCAGCAAGGAGCTGGGGTTGGAGATCCAGGTGGTAGAAGTGGCAGCAAGGGGCTCAGGTGGAGACATCAGCAGCGGCAGGAAGATGGAGCCAGGGAGGAGGAAGGAGGAATCTGGCCATTGTCTTTAATAGGCTTGCTGCCCAGAGGAAGGAGGGATTTGCACCAGTGTGAGTTTTGGAGGAAAGGCAATTGCCAGAGCAGGAGGAGGTATGCTGGGCTGCAGGAAAGGTCTGTGCGGCCAGGGGGAATTGGGCTACAGGAAAGGTCCTTGCGGGTCACATGCAACCCTCGAGCTATACTTTGTGCAGCCCTGATCTAGACATAAGGAAGTTTTTGCTCACTTGGTTTGTTTAGATTACTACATCTCCCACTGTATAGACTCCTATAATTTCAGGAGTGGCTTGGACAGGATAATCTCCTTTCATAATCTCATGTGCGGGGAGCATCATTGGCCAGTTTCAAATGGACTGCAGTGGGTCGGGGGATGGGTGTGCTGGCGCAGTGGGTGGAGGGCGCACACCCATCTCCACCCACGGAGCAACCAGCGTTGGAGCCCATTGTTCCATGCGTGGGTGATGGGTGGAGATGGATGTAGTGCAGGAGTGCGTGCGTGCATATGCACGCACCCCCACCCATCCCCCCGGCATTCCCACGAGCACCTCCGCCCATCTCCACGCAGCGAAACTGCATGGAGATGTGTGGGAGCATCTTGTGTGAAAAGGGCCATTGTTAGAAGGGTCACATTCAAATGGGTTTGCAATCAGGGAAAGGGGCTACTGTGGCATCTTCTACTACACTGACATGGTATTACCAAGTGCCTTAATCAGTGTTTCCTGACACAGGATCTCAAGTTTTAGCCATGTTTCATGACAGTGGCTGCTTTTTCCTCATGTAATTTTACCAAGAATGAGTCTCCTTATTTAAACCTAAGAAAGCTTTGAGGGACTTCTGTCTGTATAAGAATAAAGCCTGGAGTCTCTTAGGTTTGTCCCAGCCTCTCAAACGCTTAGTGTAAATCTCTGTTCCTGCAAATAGAACATGCAAGTTATGCACTCAGGAGCCCCATGGCAATGTGTGAAGGGCCGTCTGCCGTTGTTCATTCCAACTGTAACATATAGTCCCAAATAGTTAAAATTCAAGCAAAAGGTGGAGGAATGGATGAAGTCCCATAAATATTCTGTAACAGGTTTTGGATTGCCTGATTCGTTCAACATTTATGAGTTTTTTTGTTTTTTTGTAAATGTAGGCCTCCTGAAGAGGTATGTCTTAAGGAGAGGCTGCTCTTTGTATCTATGACCAGGAACCATGTACACTGCATTTCCCCCCATTGCTGCCACTGGATCACTGTCAGTCATCATCACTTCTCAAAGACCACCGTGAATCCACTGGAGATGGCCACAGTCTGGCACATACTCATTGAGGACTGGCTGAGGCTGCACAAGGTGGGCAGCTTAGGTCTCCATCAGTGCTGTGGCCATCTCCAGAGAGAAAGGGAACCACTGGGGTATGACTGTCATGCACATGGGCCAATGGGGAAAATGAAATGAGCATAGGTCCTTGTCTATAGGTGTCTTTAAATGGACCTGGGGCTGGCCATCCTCGGACCTGTTCTTGGCATGGCCAGCCATGCATCCCTCACATGTAGCCTGACCTGTGCCAGGTTTACACGGACCTGTGGTCCACCTGTGCAACGCCCTCCTCCCACACATCAAAGAGCTGTGGGTAGATCCCCCGACGTTCTAGGCTACTGCCCGCAGCTCTATGGTATTGCCCAGGGCAACCCCCCACCAAGAGTGGAGCTGCAGCAGCTGTCCACCGAGTAGATGGACCGCAGCTCCTCCTCCAACTGGGTCAGCTCACTCTGTTGGTGGTGCTTTGGGATGTTCTGGAACAAGCAGGGCCTCAGCTCCACCTGCACATCTGGTGGGTCTTTAGATGGACAGGCCACCTGGGTGTGAAGTGGAGCCTTGGGTGCCATCTGTTTAAAAGCACCTGCAGCAGGGGGGTCTTCCCAGGGCCACACAGGGGCATTGGGGTGTCTCTGGGGAATTAGCTCACCCCACTGTCATGCCTATTCAGCCTTGGCCTCGGCTGAATCCCCCTCTGAGGAAGGGGGTACCCTCCTATAGGACCCAACACACAGTCCAGAGGGTATAAGCTATGGGGCTGGCTCTTCCACGCCCCTATGCATGCTCAGCCCTCTGGCTGGCCCATGTAGCCCCCTTCTTAAAGGGACAGTAGTCTCACAGGACTGCTCCCTGCTACAGCACCCTATGACTATATGTAAGGCCTAACATGGTAATGCTTCAACAGAAGAGGGAGAAGACAGAATAACTTTGGTAAGATCTTGCCTAAAAATTGCAGCTACAGAAGCAGTGAACAAACAGGTAGATTAAGAACATAAGAAGTGTCATACTGAGTCAGACTAATGGCCCATCTAGCCCAGCATCCTGTCTCCGACACTGGCCAATCACAGTGGCTTGGGAGAAGCACCCAATAGGTCACAATGGGGGCTCCATGACCCCCCATGTTGTTTTCCCCCCACTTCCGTCATGTTCCCCGATCCTGTCTGGCTAAAAGCTGCTAATGGACCTGTCTTCCAGAAACATGTCCAAACCTCTTTTAAACTCAGCTATAGTACTGGCCCGTACCACAGCCTCTGGCAATAGATTCCACAACCCAATTATATGCTGAGTGAAAAAATATTTTCTTTTATTTGTTTTAAACTTGCCACCCATGTGTTTCATGGAGTGACCCCTAGTTTTAGTACTAGCTGAGAAACAGTAAATAACTGTTCCTTGTTTATTAGTTCCACTCCACTCATGATTTTATAGACCTCTTTCTTATCTCCTCTCAGTCGTCTCTTCTCCAATCTGAAGAGCCCCAACCTACCAAGCCTCTCCTCATACGGGAGCCCTTCCATGCCCTTGATCATTCTTGTTGCCCTTCTCTGTACCTTTTTACAAATTAGTGGTTCCCACACTGTTGTCCAAGACCGCTGGTCTGTGAGCCTATGGTAAGTGGCCCACATCTGGTCTATGGAACTGGCCACAGCTGTAGCAAAGTTGGGTTTGGTCCCCTTCACCCCCTATCTCTGAGGGGAAGAGAGAAGAGAGGACAGAGAAAAGTGACATGTATATTCTGGATAATGCAAACAGTCACCACAGTCACTACATGTTCATGACAGTCATACCCCAGTGGTTCTCTTTCTCTTTGAAGATGGCCACAGCACTGATGGAGACCTAAGCTGCCCACCTTGTGCAGCCTCAGCCAGTCCTCAATGAGTATGTGCCAGACAGTGGACATCTCCAGTGGATTCATGGTGGTCTTTGAGAAGTGATGATGACTGACAGTGGTCCATTGATCCAAAAAATATGGGAAATACTAAGATAGAGATTGTGACGTTGAAGTAACAAGAGAACAGAGTTGGCCACCCTGTTGTGCTTGCGCAGTAACAGAACTAACAGGAGGGAGCACTAAGGCCATAACCCTGAGACTGATTACTCAGTCATAAATAGCCCTTTCAGCCAAAATTAGTCAACCTTTTAAAACTGTATTTGCCAAATAGCTGCAAGGTTTTGCTCCTCAAGCTACACTCAGTTTCCCTCACTCTGATGTCAGCATCTGGACCAGTATCTGTCCAGTACACAGGAGTGCTGCTAATCACTTTCATACCTAAATGTTCGACTTGTACGGGCAAAGGAGATGTATTTTTACTCACTTATTAATGCTGTACTTGAATGTGGTAGATCAGAAAAGGCTGATACAAATCTGGTTTGACATTGCTTGCCTATACAGAAAGGCCTTCCTTAGGCTTTTTCATTTCAGGCTATGACTGAAATTTGGCTATATGAAGCCTTCTGAATTCTTCAGGCCCTAAAAGGGATATAACATTTATATTTAAGCCAATGCCATTTGCAGCCAGCAGACGAAGTCTATTACTTCCATGTTGACTTGTAATAATATTTTATTTCATTTAGATACGTTAAAGTGCAAGCATATATTTTTAACAACCAGGCTTAATGCCCACAAGAAGAAACAATTTATAATAGCCCATGCTGCCTAATTTCCTATACAAATGGTGAGTGAAAACCTCGCTTTATGGAAGTTAGTCTCAAAGCTTCCACTAACTTAAACTGAGCTAGGATTTCACCTACAATGTTATTTCTCAGATATTGTCCTCCTCCCAAAAGGATAGAAAGCAACAGAGTTTGCTTTTGTAGATTGCTTTTTAATGAGGAAAAAAGAAACAGCATACAGATATTTACAGGAAACTTAATGCCCAGCAAACCAAAAGTAAATAAAAATTCAATGGGCCTTCGTATATGGGTGTTTGTACTCCGAAAGCAAGATTTAATAAAATTCTTTAATTTTATGGTAGAAGACATGTCAAATGCAGTTTACATTTCTCACCCAGTAATTATATTTACTTGAATGTGACTGTTGCTTTCTTTTTTTCTTTTTTTTTTAAGCGACAGACACAACAAATAAGGGGTTTTATTTGAGAGGAGAAACAAGCATTTTTATCAAGATGAAAGGGCTATAATAAATTTATGAGACCTCACATACAGCTATAATATAATAAATTAGGAGGATTAATGGAATTGCAGACTACAGTAACCTGCACTAGTCGAATGCCTATTTTATGGAGGTTGATAATACAGTTTATCATTGACTCCATGGGAATTCCCACAATATATTAGCTGTGGTGTAACAATAAAGCACACACAGTAAGGGGCATGTCTCTTTTGACACACATTCTCTTCCCACACTTATTTTACCAGGGAAACAACTCTGGTGCAGTTTAATTAAACCACACCGCAATGAATTAGCCCAGGTCTTAGCCCCCTGACAGCGAGGAGCCTGGCAGTACCACAGGAGGTTGTCCCCCCTGTGACACCAGAGACTGCAGAAAAACCTGGGAAAAAAGTGTAGAGTCTCTCAAGTGACACTGTCACTGCGCAGACCCTTAGCTGTCAATCACGGGATCTCAAGACACTGCTAGCCACTTTTGCCTTTGACTTCATCTCCCTACATTTGTACACTTTGATCTGACCTTTAGAGGAACACCAGCAAACAGAATGAAGGAATGTTTGTATGACCTCCCCATTTTCTAAGAAGGCAGATTCTGCTCACAGAAAACGGTCTGTATTCCTGGATCTTCACTTCATGATCTTCCATTTGTCTGGTTTGTTGTGAGCAAGCTTAGAAAGGGCTTTGTTCTAGAATCACAGATCTGGGAGACTCCAGATTTGCTTGTCATGTGTGTAGAACTGGAATCCAAACCCAGAGCCAAATTTTACAACTCATGTCCACCTCTAATAAATTTGGTACATGGTTTAAAAATAAATTGTTATTGAATTTTTGAAATGTGAAACCTATAGTTCATAGGATCTGATGATGATGGGAGTTTAATAGAGACAATTTTTACCCTCGAGTCGTCAGTTAGAAAACATATCAAGGTAGCCCACAATAAAGGAGTATGTCTTCCATTATTTATAGTCCCAGAGTCTTTTATTAATTCATGAGAGTGTTTAGGAATATAAAATGACAATTTATATAAAGAGTTACATTTTTAGTAACTGGTCATTGCTGTACTCAACTGACCACTATTTGAACATGCACACAATATACACAAAAGAATTCATGAGACAATGGCAATTAGATCTCTAATAATTTGGCACTGCTGGAATTGCTGCACTCAATTTAGATGCCAGACATGGTACCTTAGTGACTGGTACATTATGTTGCCACATGACCATTGGATAGTGATTCTGAGAAATGACAGTCACGTTAGGTGTCATGTAAAGCATCTGACCTTGCTCTTCCAGCACTTGATCTCTGCACTTCAAGTGGCCATTTGTCATTGTCTTGCAGAGACAGACCTCAGGTAGCTCGGATTTGCACTGTCTCTCATTCTGGCCAGAGTAATTATAAAATCCCCCTTTCTCTTACAGGGGAAGAGATGACAGACAATATGAATTTGCCAGTAGCCAGGTGAATAGAATCAGTGACTCCAACAGCAAAAGAAGTAATTTCATTTGAAATCAGGAAACTAAAAAGAACAGTCATTTGGTCCCAAAGGACACACTCATCTACTTTAATTCAAATTCCCCGTGTCTCTGGCTGTCTAGCCAGTAGAAGGAGAACCTTGTATCGATGTACTTCCACGGCTCTATTCTTTTTCTTACACAGGTAATGCAGAGGTCAGAGATATTCAGGTGGAATAAACATATCAGATAACAGCAACCATAGCTACTGATTCACAAATACAATAGTTCTCTCAGCTTCAGGAGAAAGAAGAACTGTCTGTAACTGAGGGACATACGCG
This sequence comes from Sphenodon punctatus, assembly GCA_003113815.1. Classification (NCBI taxonomy): domain Eukaryota; kingdom Metazoa; phylum Chordata; class Lepidosauria; order Sphenodontia; family Sphenodontidae; genus Sphenodon; species Sphenodon punctatus. The sequence goes on from QEPC01001236.1 coordinate 150,558, forward strand.
AGGTAGAAATGCTCAAACATATTTCTTTCAATAATGAAAAATTTGTCAGTACCAAAAGATCCTCATCTCATACAAACACACACACACACACACACAATTTTAACAGGGCTTCATAGGGATTTGTGTACAGAATTCAGCCCACAATGCTGTCAAACTAAGCTTTCCAGTACAAGGCGCAGGCACTGCTGTCATTTAAAACATTCTCTGTAGAGAGCTGACTGCAGAGTGCTCACTGATGTATGTGGGAGTTTTGTTTAATAACAGACAGGGCTAGCACAAAATCCCAGATCCGAACACATGCAATTTTGAACAAATCACTTTAGTTTCAGATGTGAACTTGGTGCCTAGCCCTTATTTCTAATAAGGGATGAACTGACACACCAGACCAGAACAGTCCCAAATTTGGGGAAATTTTAAATTCAAAGCCAAATTTGGTAGTGTGAGCACATCCCTGACCTTATCCACAAGAGGAAAACGATCATGATATGTATTCTAAAAAATTAAATAAATAAATCCGGGGTTATTTTTTGTTATCTTGTGAATATGGAGTACTAAACACATACAGTTCATCTGTGTTTAGAAGCACAGAATTTCTCCCACCTATCCAGATGGGTTTTTTTCAGGTAGACAAGAAAGTCACATTTTAAGGTGTGAAATTTCCACTGTTATTTAATTTTAATGATTTTTGTGAATCAAAATCCATACTGGTCTATTATTATTATCCAGCTGGTCTATTATTTGTACCCTTATATATTTGAGCACCTGTTTAATCAATGACAGCGAAAACATAACCCTGTCATGTGATGTAATGTATAAACAGAAATGCATGGGTGAAAAGTGAAAAAGTTAAAGTTATCTGACACTGGTAATTACTGCTTTTCAGAAAACTCTGGGTTATGAAGTATTGTTCTGAATTCTGGAAAATCAGAGTCTGGGCGTCTGAGATTTTTTTCCCCCAATGAAATTTGCAATGGTTTGGGATACAACAGTTGGAAACATTTAGCTTTCCAAACATAGGTGCATAATGTTTGAGCATGCAAGGAGGAGCTAGACTGATAAAATGGATGACGGAGAGTCTAAGCTGGAGGCATTTATTTATATGATAGTTTGCCAAGGGGAACAGCTGGGAGACTTGGGTTTGAACCAAGATTTAAATCCTGGCTCAGCCATGACCTCATGGCCATGGACAAGTCACTATGTATATCTCAGCCTCAGTTATCCATCTTTAATGGGAATAACAACACTGATCAACCTTGAGTTCACTCATGGAATTTCTTTCTGATAGCATAACTGGGTTAAAAAAAGATTGGATAAGTTCTTGGAGGATAGTTTTGTAAATGGCTATTAGTCATGTTGGTCGGGGGACAAGATTTCCATCGGTTAGGAGCTTAGAATAAATAGCGGGGAATGGATTGCTCCATTATGATCTGTTGTGTACTTCTCTAAGGCAGAAAAATAGTTTAAACCCGTGTCAATAGTATGTATTACAATATGGTGTATTAGTAGTTATAGAACTTATACACAAAATACAAATGAAATATTAAATGTATAATATGAATACCATGATAAAACCAAAATCCATAGAAGAAAATTCCATTCAAAAGACACCATGTAGGAGCCTCAGGAGATATCTTGGAGTATCTTCAAGCAGCTTTTGTTTTGTTTTGTTTCTACTTTTAACATGGCAGTCATATTATGAATATTGTATCGTATAAGGTCTACAATTACTAATACACCACATTTCAATATAAACCATTGGCACTGGTCTAAACTTTTTTTCTGCCTTTCCATTTGGCCTTGTGAGTTCTAGTGCTTTACATTGTCCCCTCTTTTCTATGTTTGTGTGTGTATTTCTCTGAAGCAACCAAAAGGTTGCCACTGTTGGAGACAGGGTGCTACACTGGACAGACTATTGATCGGATCCAGTATAGCAATTCTTACTTGACAGGGGAGATGTGACAGAAATAGAGGAGATAAGGATTTATTAATGCCTTGCACATTTCTGTATAACTGTTAAGTATTTTTATTACTACATTTTATGAAGTGTCAGTTGGGTGACTGGCATGCTAAAATCCAGAGGAAGAGATCGTGCTTCATTGCACATCTGCTTACTTACAACCCAATCCTCAAATTGCTCTGCCATTGATGTGAATGGTGCTTAAGCTGGTGGAGTGCTTTGAAGATCAGATTGTTAGTGACAGAAACATTCCTATTCTGAGTGCTGTACAGCCGACACAACTACGGAGGAACACGATGAATTCTATTCTGCCTCATGCATGAGCAGCAACTTTGCCACCTGAAATCGGATTGCTAAATCTTTACTATTAGCAGTGATGTCAAAACGGAGCATGAACTTTGCTTGACTTTACGATCCTATGTTGATTTTTCAAGGTTGGATGTGCTAGACAAAGTCTTGGAGATCAGTAAAATGTAAAATTTGATGGGGAAGTCATTGAGAGGGAATAAAGATGGAACCCCACAATAATGTTATTTTTAAGGTCCCTCTTCTGGCTACAAGGCACTTTAAACCAGAGTTACTGCGGTTGTGGATGTGACTGTCGGATAATTGGTTACATTGTGAATTATGTACCCTGAGCCAAAGGTGAGAGTGAGAGTCAAGGTCTCACAGTTGTGACCACAACAAAGAGGATTATTGTAATTAGAGCCCTCATAAATAGAGTGAGCCCAGCATCTTCCAGCTAATATCCTTTACCTTCACCTTTCACTTGCGGCCCTGTCTGCTTTCCTTACAGCTTCAGTTTCCTTCTTTAAAACATTAGTAGTAGTACAAGTAAACAAAACTGTGATAGTATCCGAAGGTAAAACGTCTTCTCTGTACCTGTGCATAAGACTGACTGTAGTTGCTTCTCATCCTCCAGACTTCCTGCAGTGGGCCTTGACATCAAGGAGACCATCCACAGTATAATTAGCCCCGAGCTTCTTTGGATGTAGATTGTAAACAAAATATCAATCTGACTAATTGTAATCAGTCTAAATACCAGACACTGAACCTTAGGGATTGACACATCTTGTCACCACATTAGTTCTTGATACTGTATCTTAGTGAGGAGCTGTAGAAAGCATGTGAGCCAGGAATCCTAGGACTTGAACTCTTTACTGCAAAAGGCAATTTGTCAACGTTGTCTAAAGGCAGAAATCAGGTGCCTCACCTCTAGCATCTCTGCAAACACAGCCATCCGACTGCTGAATTTCTCACATTAATCCGTGCAACATAGGAGGCTCTTTCAAATGTGAACTGACTGAAAGGGATGGAGAGAGTGCTTAAGGAAACTAAATGCATTATGTTACCATTACCATGACAAAGTAGTTAGAGATCCAAGATTTTTTCGGAGTGAACAATATTTTCTTGAGGGGAATAGTTCTGTACAGGAGTGTGTGGTTTCTAATTTCGGTTTACAAAATCATCAAGTGTCTTGTTGATTGAACCCAAAATCAACACATTTAATCCATGCAATGCTCATTAAGATTTGTTATTCACCAGAAGGAACTTCCACAGCAGACCAAAAGAAAAGTCATTAGCCTACTTCCACAAACAGCCAAGGCCATAGTTGGGAAGGATGGAGGAAATAAACCCCTCCAAAAATTCCCCCCAAAGGTTAAAATGAGTGACACACTCAAATGGCTAAAAACCCATCTAAAAAACTCTACAGTAGGGGTTCTCAAACATTTTAGACCACATACATCCTTCACTTCTTTGTGGCACTGAACACCACTCCTTTGTCCAAGCCTGGTCACATACATGTACATATAATGAGAGGTGGGGGAATCTTCTTATTACTTATTATTTATACAGCATTAGCAATGTGCCTGCATTGAACAATTGTGATTAGTGAAAGATTCCTTTCTTGCTTCCCCACATTTCTCTTGCTGCTGCTACCACTGCAACAGTTTTCCTAGTTAGATTGCCAAAATGACACTGGCTTGACCACATCTGCAACATTAATTTTGATTGGTGGCTGCACCTGTGTTTTAGACAGACCGAACACATTGGCAACAATGATTGTAGCTTCCATTCAGTACAATCTGTTACCTGTGGTCTGTGTACTCATGTTCTCACCACACGGACCAGCCAGCCATCATTCTCGATGTAACCAAGCCAAGCACCTGCACCTGAGACCTTGCATTTTTGTGCATGTTACACCCCTTGTCTCTCCCTCTGTTCCCCTTCCTTCGTCTCCCCCCCCCGCACCCACTCTGTCTCTCAGATTGTAAGCCCTAGGGCAGGGACCATGTCTATTCCATTACTTGTAAAGCACCAGGTACACTGCTTGCGCTATATAAATGCTTGCTAATAAAATAATATTATTAATTATTATTATTATTATTATTATTATTATTAACAATGAGAAAATCGTAGTAAACACAAGTCCCTGTACATAAGTAATGATGTTTCCAGTAGTTTACCTATTTTCCTGAACCTTCTCATTTGCTCTCTCCCACCAACCCCATAATACATTGATGCACCTTGCCATCACACTTACATCGTGAGGCCGCCATACTTTCCCCCCATACCATCATTAAACTTCAACGAGAGCAGTATTACAACCGTACCATCCTGCAGAATCACAGAAAAATGGCAATAGCAGCTGTCCACTTACTGGGCATCAGCACAACACAGAGTGTAGGACTCTGGTGGTGATAAACCCACAACAAATACGCTGCACATGGCTAGACTGGATGAAATGGTAGCTCTGCTGGATGGGTGGAAACAGTTAGCACAGTCTTTGTATGAGAGTATGGTAGAAACGGGCAGTCTAGGACAGGGATGCCCAACTTCCTAGCCACCTCCCAGTGGTGGTTGGTGGACTTTTAGGTTGGTGAGGCAGGAAGTGGGGCCACCAGGAGGCGGGTCCACCAGGGTGTGGAGGAAGGAATGCCATGAAAAGCAGGTAGAATGACAAGGTTCTGGGTGAAATGATAAGTGATTGGGAGGAGTCAGTGACAAGGAGACAATGGGCAGAATTCCTATCATTCCATCCAGTCCCTTGCATTTGCACCCGATCCCCGTAGCCTCCTCCCTGTCGTTCCAGCCATTCTGTGGCACTCACTCTCCCTGGTGCCTTCCTCATCATTCCACACCCTTCCTCCCCACCCTCAACATAAAAAAACCATGAAAATTCCAAGATTCCCTATAACATCAGGTCAATAGGGGTACCACAACAGCAACAACAACAACAACAACAAGGAGCAGCATTATCTCCTCCTTCCAGAAATACTATAAAGCTATGTAAAACTGCACGAAAAGCAAGTATTTTGAAGTTTTCCCACTACAGCAGAAAGACTGAACGTAAGTCGGTGGGGGGAGGAAATCCTTTTGAAAACCTTTTCAATTCTGACTGCAATTTTTTCACTGCATTCAGTGAGCCCAGAATATAACCCCCAAAATGTAAACATTTAAAGGCCCTTTTTAGACGGGGCGGGGGGATGTGCGCCATGGTCCATGTGCGCTGGGTGGGGGGAGGGTGTAGACAAGCACACACCTATCTACACCCACCCCTACCTATCCCCACACACAGAAACAACTCAGATTCTGGCGGTGCCTCCGTACATGGGGATGAATGTGCATGCGTGTGTGCGAGAGCGCACCACCCCTCCTCCGCGAGATTTACCTGGGTGGCACAACAAAAAAGAGCAGCATTTTTCCCCTTTCAGAAACACTTTAGAACCACACAATGCTGTATGCAAAGCAACGGTTTCAGTTTTCACACTGCAGCAGAAAGATTGAATATAAATCCTTTGGAAAGACTTCGGTTCTGCCTGCAATCTTTTCCCACTACACCGAGTCTAGAAGATATCCCAACCAATCAAATCATCATTCAGGGTTCAGCAAAAAAATTTCAAGCATTAGAACAATTGGAGGGAGGAGAATAAAAACATTTTCCAACACTTTTTAAAGGTGAGGAGGAAGGAACTGAGACTTAGGCCCTTTTCAAACAGACGCTCCCCTTTGCACACGTGTGCGGGGGTGGGGGGGGCATCTGTTTGAATGCTGCAGCAGGTGTGGGGGGGATGGGTGAGCATCCGTGCGAATGCTGCGACCGGTGGGTGGGGGTGCGTGCGTGCCCCCACGCTCCACACACCTCCATGCATGGAGCAAGGGGTGTCAATGCAGGATGCTCCATGTGTGGAGATGGGTGGACGTGGGTGGGTCTCTGGGAACACCCGCCCATGCACCGCCCCCATTCCCCACAACTCCGTGCCTGTTTGAAAAGGGCCTTAGGCACTGTTACACTAGACAAACTGACGCATGCACACACAGGCCCGCTGCATGTTCATACATGGATGTGGCCTGTGTAAACACCGCAGGGGGGAGCAGTGTGCATGCTCCTGGGACCCACCCATCACCCACACATGGAGCAACTGGTGAAAAGGCAGGTTGCTCCGTGTATGGAGATGGGTGGAGGTGGGTGTGCGCCTATCTGCACCTTCCCCCCACCCATCGCCTCCGCAGCGGCGCACCATCCATTTATCTTCCTCTCCCCCTCTGCCCATTTAAAAAGGGCCATACATTGGGAAGGAGAGAGTTCCACACCGAGGAACCCAGCATAGCAAAAGGCCCAATCGCCCACCAACCTAAGGCACGATGGAGGAATCCCCAAACAGTGGATGGCTACTGAGTGCACACAGCCATCTTCAGTATAGATCTGGAGATCTCACAGGAATTGTTTGAGGTGATTTAAACTCCTGCCATTGGCCTTTTTTAAACAGACCATGGTGGGTGGGGGAGATGGGTGTGAGGCTGCGGCGGGTGGAGGTGGGTGTGTGCCCGTGCGAGTGGGCACACACCCATCTCCATCCACAGAGCATCGGGCATTGTAGCCCATTACTCCAGGCGTGGGTGATGGGTGGCGGTGGGTGTTGCGCTAGAGCACGCATGCACCCCCACCCACCACCTGTATTGTTTGCACAGACGCACACCCATCTCCCCACCCACCATCATGGCGTTTACACTGATGCCCCCCCCCCCACTGCACACCCAGTGGGGGCCGGTGGGCGGGCGGGCGTCCATGTAAAAACAGCCATTATTTGCAAAGGTGCATTCCCCAACTATGTTGCTAGGGTGGATTTTACAGAATCTCTAGTTGGGATTCTAGGAATGTGATGGAGCATGACTGTAGCATACACAAGAGACATCCTGGTCAATCTGAAATCCTGGTTTCAAGCAGGCCTGGCACACTGGGCATTTTTACACACACCTTAAAGTGCTGGTCTTTCAATCTTCTGGGTTTACAAGTCCACAAGTAAGTTCCGGATGCATTCTTCACACACACACTGCCCTGAGGCAGCCGAAAGTAGCCACAGCTGTAGACGTGACAGGCTGCCATGGAAACCAAGTGACCACAGCTGCCTGGAGCAAAGCAGTTTACCAGGAGAACTTTTTACACACAAAAGTTCTGGGAGACATTCTACGCAGAAGTTCAAGAGTCTGATGTTTAAGATCTGGGTGAGTGATTTTGACACACAGAAAGTTCAGGATGTAACGGCAAACATGCAGGAGAAACGCGTGTGTAAAAACACTAGGGATGGGCGAACAGATCGCGGTTCGGGTTCGTTCGTTCGGTTCGGCTGCGTTCGGTTCATCCGTTCGGTTCGTTCGTTCAGTTCGGATTCGTTCGGTTCGTTCGTTTGTTCGGTTCGTTCGCCGAGTTTGGGTTCGGCTGTTCGGTTCGTTCGTCTGAACAGGTCGTTCGGTTAGGCCGTTCAGCTGTTCTGTTCGGCTGTTCGGCTCTTTGGTTCGGCCGTTCGGCCATTCGGGAAGTGTTGTTATGGGTTTGTTTTGGTTTTTTATATGGTTTTTTGGTTTTTTTATTGGGTTTTCTTTTGTTCTTTATTTGGTTTTTTGGTTTTTATATGGGGTTTTCTTATTTTTTTTAATCTAATATTATATATATCTGTCTACACTAAATCTAACTGCTATTAACTATTCTAAATGCTA
>QEPC01001236.1:170830-227084 GCA_003113815.1 Sphenodon punctatus
CCGCCCCTTTCTCTCTGCCTCCTCGGCCAAAGCCCTTGTTCATGCCATGGTTATCTCTCGCCTTGATTACTGCAACCTCCTCCTTGCTGGCCTCCCTCGCTCTCACCTCTCCCCCCTTATCGCAGTCCAAAACTCCACTGCCAAGGTCATTCACTCTGCCCGTCGCTTCAACTATGTGCAGCCTCTCCTCTTCTCTCTTCACTGGATCCCCCTTCCTGAACGTATCCTGTTTAAACTCCTGGTTTTCACGTTCAAATCACTCCACGACCAAGCTCCCCCTTACCTCTTGGACCTAATCTCCCTACACACTCCTGCACGCGCTCTCCGCTTTTCCTCTGTCCCCTCCCTCACTCTCCCTCGTTTCTCCTGCTCACCTAATCACCTTCGACCCTTCTCCCTCGCTGCCCCCCATGCCTGGAATTCCCTCCCTGACCACATCCGCCTTGCCCCCTCCCTCCGCTCCTTCAGATCCCTCCTCAAGACCCACCTTTTCCTCGCTGCCTTTCCCAACGCCTGCTAGACGTTCCCATATACCTACTGTCTGCCCTAGTCTGCAGAATGCTGCAACCTGATTGTAACCAAGCCAAGCACACACACCTGAGTCTTCGCATCCGCTTGAATGTTTGTCGGTCTTCTTCCCTGTCTCTCCCACTGTCCCCTCTCCCTGTCTCCCCTTCCTTGTCTTTTAGACTGTAAGCCACAGGCAGGGACAGCATCTATTTCTATGTTCTGTACAGCACCAGGTCCCACGACTGGCGCTATACAAATGTTTATTATAATAATAATAATAATAATAATAATAATAATAATAATAATAATAACCATGCGCTCCTCGGCGCCTGTCGTCTTTCCCCCAGATTCTAGTTTAAAAACTGCTCGAACTCCTTTTTAATTTCTAGCACCAGCAGTCGGGTTCCATTTTGGTTAAGATGAAGCTCATCCCATCACAATAGGCTTCCCCCTCCTCAAAAGATTCCCCAGTTCCTAATGAATCTAAAGCCCTCCTCCCTGCACTATTGTCTCATCCATGCTTTGAGACTCTGGAACTTAGCCTGCCTCTGGGATCCGGCATGTGGAACCAGGTGAATTCCTGAGAATGCTATCGTGGAAATTCTGGACATTAGTCTCCTACCTAGAAGCCTAAATTTAGCTCCCAGAACCTCCCTCCTACATTTTCCCATGTCAGTGGTACCCACATGTACCATGTTGGCTGGCTCCTCCCCATCTCTATCTAAAGTTCTGTCTAGGTGGTGCATGAGATCTGCAACCTTCACACCAGGTAGGCAATTTACCATGCAGTTCTCACAGACCAGCAGCAACTCAGCTATCTACATTTCTAATAATCGAATCACCCAACTACCACGTCCATCCTATTCCTACCCCCGCTGGGCACACACCCCTGGAGACGTATCCTCCGTGTGAGAGGATAACACATCGCCTGGAAGGCAGGTCCCAGCTACGGGATCACTTCCCAGCATTCCATTCTGATGCTCACCTTCCTGGAGGCCTTTCTCCTTCAAGGCAGCACAGAGGCTGCCAGAGTGGAGGTGGGACTTCTCTACTCTTTCCCAGAAGGACTCCTCTATATACCCCTCTGTCTGCCTCAGCTCCTCCAGCTCTCCCACTCTAACCTCCAGAGACCACACATGTTCTCTGAGACCTAGGAGCTCTTTGCACCAGGTGTATGTGTACAACCTCCCCCCAACAGGAAAATAATCATACATGTTACACTCAGTGCAAAAGACTGGATAGCCCACGTCCCACTGCTGTCTGCAACTTTCTCTCTCTCTCTCTTTTTTGGGGGAACACTTAAACCTAGTTTTGTACCTAGTTAAGACAGGAAAGAGCTAATCTTCCTGAGCTGCTAAACTCTGGGGCCTTATAGGTTAGGGATTTAGTTAACAGAGATAATCTTTCAAGTTAGCGGATTAGGTAAGGAATTTAGTTAACTGGGGTCAAATGCTAGTTATACAATTAAAGAGGGTCATCTAGAACCACTAGGTGAGTAAGTCAATGAGTAGAGTGGGGTCTTACCCAAACTCACGTCATCAACATAGTCTCCCCTGCAGGCTTCCTCCCACGGCTAACTCCTTGTTTACGGGACCCTGCATCACAAACTCCTGCGTCACCTTCTGAACACCTGGTTCCGGTCTTTCCTGGCAGGGAGGTCCCAGCGGGTGGTGATGAGTGATTGCTCCTTGGGACCTTCCCTGTGGGATCCCGCTGTGTTCTATTCTGTCTCCCCTCTTTTTAAATGTGTGTCTGAGGCAGCTGGGGGAGGTCATTTGAAGGTCTGGGGTGAGGTGTCATCAATATGCTGATGATAATCAGCTCTACCTCTCTTTTTCATCCAATCCAGATCCCAGTCTCGGTGCTTACCAGATGCCTGGCTGCTGTTGGGGACTGGATGAGGGTAAGCCGAGTGAAGCTGAATCCTGACAAGACTCAAGTGATGATGGTTGGCCAGTCCTATGACTTGGAGGGGGTTGGGACCCCTGTCATCGATAGGGTCTGGCCCCCTCTGGTTGATCGGGTTTGCAGCCTCGGAGTGCTCCTGGTCTCCTTACCGCACCTGGATTGTCAGGTTGCGGCAGTGACCAGGAGTGCTTTTCACCAACTCCATATGGTGAGAAGGCTGCTGTTTTTTCTTCAGACTGAGATCTGGCCACTGTCATCCATGCTTTCCTCAACTTGAGGCTAGATTACTGCAATGCTCTCTACGTGGGGCTGCCCTTAATGACTGTTTGGAGGCTGCAGCTGGTACAGAATGCAGTAGTTCGGCTCCTTTTGGGGGCAAGTTACTGGGAGCACATTACACCTGTGCTCTGAAGTCTGTACTTGCTGCCCATAGCATTCTGGGCATAATTCAAGGTGCTGATTTTGACCTTTAAAGCCCTAAATGGTCTGGGTCTCGTATATCTAAGAGTTCGCCTGTCCTACCATGCTCCATCATGGCCCTTATGGTTGGCTGGGAGTGCCCTCTTACAGGTTCCATCTGTTCCCCTTGTCCATAGGACGGGGATGCGCAGGAGGGAACAAAACCCTTTACTGTCCGGAGCCTGGGGGTGATCCACAGGTAATGGATAGCATGGTGACCTGTTGAGTGCTTCTCCCAGGCCCCCGTGATTGGCCACTGTGTGAGACAGGATGCTGGGCTCGATGGACCATTGGTCTGACCCAGTATGGCACTTTTTATGTTCTTAGAGTGTTCTTGGTTGCTGCCCTGATGCTATGGAACTCCCTTCCCCAGGAGGTTCTCTTGAGCCCGAGCCTGAGCATCTTTCGGTGGTTGTGTACAAAAAATTTTTATTCAGAAGAGCATTTGGTGGGCAGGGATGAGGGCTGGTTGGGTTATTGGGGAGGGCAGTGAGGAGGGTGGGAATTTTGAGGGGAGTGAGTGAGTGTTTTATTGTCTTAAATTATTATTGTTTTATTATTGTGAGCTGCCCTGAACCCTTGTGGGAAGGGCATCATATAAATTTGATAAATAAATAAATAAAATAGCTTTGCATAGCTAATGAAGACCTCCAAAGTCATTTGGTCACTGGAATGGTCTAGAGAATTCAAGTGGAGAAGCTTGCTTGAATAACTGAGAAGAGGATGGTTCTTCCACTGCCAGAACCAAGGAACTAACAAGCCTGCTTAAGTGGAAGAGTAAGAGAGATTGAGTGAATGCTTGCTTGCCCAATCTGTAGAAATACTACTACAGTTTGGTGCTGTGATCATGACGGACTTTAGACTTTGCGCCTGGTCATTTGACCAAGAATCATGAACTCTGAGAACTTATGTATTGGGGTAAGAACTTATTTCTTTATGCACTTTCTACATTTATTCTGAGCCATTGTTATCTGTCTTAACTCATATACAAAACTTTATTATTATAAAGTTGGTGTTTAAGTAGTCACTGACAATGTTCCAGTACTCCAGCACCTGCACTTCCAATTTTGTAACCTACACAGTATGGTTACTATATTGGTTCCAAAATTGTGAGAGATGGAGACAAAGAAGTTAAGAAGATGCCTTTTATTGAACCAGTTTCTGCTGATGACAGTATGCAAGCTTTCAAACTATACAACATCTTTCTGAATGTTTGCATGCTCTCACCAAGACAAATTGGTCCATTCAAATGCATAATTTTCACACTTTCTCTCCTGACCCTATAATTTTATAATGGCATTCTGCATATCTTTTCCTGACACAACCTTATCTTTGCCTGACACTTCTTTTATTGCTGTGGTGGGTTTTTTTTAATTTAAAATTTTATTTTATTAATGTTTACTAAAAAAATCACAATAAATTACAACATTTCTACATTTCCAATCACCTTCAAAACATATCCTTCTTACAATAATCATACACAATTAAACAAATAAGAATTACCACCCAACAACCCCCCCCCAAAATAAAATAAAATAAAATAAAATAAATAACCTTTTTTTAAAAATCAGCCAGATATACTATTTTACATTTATATTTATTTATTTATTTTATAAATTTTTACCCCACCCCTCCTGAAAACAGCTCAGGGTGGCTTCCAGCAAAAATACAATACATAAAAACAATTTAAAACCATCAATAATAATAGAAATCATATATAAAATTATTATATAGCAAGGCCCGGGCTCCATTTCAAAATAAATAAGGTAGGGGAGCTAAAAACCTTACCCCACCCTCCCCAAAGGCCTGGGTGAACAGCCAGGTTTTGCAACTTCGCCGGAATGTCAACAGGCTTGGGGCCAGGCGGGCTTCCTCCGGAAGGGAGTTCCAAAGGCGCAGCCCAGCCACCGAGAATGCCCTCTCCATTGTGGCCCCCCCGCTTAACACAGGGGACCTCCAAGAAGGCACCCCCGGCAGACCGAAGGAGTCGCTCTGGGGCGCGGAGGGCGAGGTGGTCCCTGAGGTACGAGGGGCCCAGACCGTGAAGGGCTTTATAGATCAACACCAAAACCTTGAACCTGGCTCGGCACGCTATCGGCAACCAGTGCAGAGCCCGGAGCACAGGTGTAATATGCTCCCGACGACCTGTCCCCGTAAGGAGACGGGCCGCCGCATTTTGCACTAGCTGCAGCCTCCGAACCAGGCACAAGGGAAGCCCCACGTAGAGCGCGTTACAGTAGTCCAGCCTCGAGGTGACAAAAGCATGGACGAGGGAGGCCAGGTCCAGGCCGGAGACGAACGGACGCAGCCTATGCACCAGACACAGCTGGCGGAAGGCAGCCTTAGCGACTGCCTCCACCTGCCGCTCCAGGTGGAGGTCTGCGTCCAATATCACCCCCAGACTCTGGACCTGCAGAGCTATAGGAGGTTAAATATATCATGTATCTATTAATACTTATATTTTACTAAGACAAATGTTTTGGTTATTATCCTCCATAGCTTTTACTTTGTGACAATGTTGTAGTGTTCAACTATACAGAAGAAAAAAAAATCAAACAAGCCCACAGAAACCAAATTATAGTGTTGTCATCATCAATCATCTTCATTATTATCATCATAGTTGTTGTTGTTGTTTATACAGCACCAGCAATGTACTTGGAGCTGTACAATCAGTAGATAGAGACAGGTTCCCTACCTCAAGGGGCTTACAATCTAGGAAAGACAAAGGAGAGCAGTCAAGGGAGAGGGGAAAACTGGGAGAGACAGGAATACATTCATGAAAACTGGGAGAGACACGTGTTTAACTTAGTTACAGGGAAGAGGATTGAGACTGAAGGATGGAAGAGGCAACATCAGTGATGAGTCTATGGGAATGAGGAGCTAAGTAAAGCCTGATGGAAGAGGTAGGTTCAAATGAAACAATGGCCCTTTTCACACAGACACTCTTAATGCTGATAAAATGGGTGTTACATTTTATTATACACGTTGCAGGGCTGCAGGTATGCGCTATGGGTGCCCTGCAACATGTATAATAAAATGTAACACCCATTTTATCGGTGTTAAGAGTGTCTGTGTGAAAAGAGCCAATGACACTGAGTGTTTTCAAATGAATAAAGCAATGGGGGTGGGGGAGGTCCGTGACTGACGGGTGGCACTGCTGCGGAGCACCCTTGCAAGTGGAGTGTGTGGAGAGCAACAGCCGTGGCTACCATGGCCAGAGATACAGCTGCCACACATTCCCCCTGCCATGGATTTTGGGAGATGGGGTAGCTCACCAGGCTGGTCTTTACAAGTGATGTGTCCCAGGTGCGAAAGCTGGGGAATACAGGCTTCCCAGGGCTCGTGGGCAGTTGAGATTTGCAAAGGCTGCTCCCCACAACCCACAGTGCCTATGAGTGGGCAGACCCATCTGCTGGAGTGGCTGATTGCCATCATTCACACAGGCAGGGGCTCTGTGGCTGTCTGTTGCCATGGAGCGATTTGGTTTGCCCCTCAAGGAGCACTCTGGATTTCCGTGAGTGGCCATGTGTGGGTGTTCCGAGGCTCATGGGAGCACACATCTGGCCTCTCGTCCCTTGTTGTTCCATTGTCCCTGTGGCTTCCCCGGTTCCCGTTGCTTCCCCAGCTGTGGGCCCATAGTCCCCTGTCGCCCAATCCATGGGGCTCCCCTTGTTCCTCGTCGCTACCTATTATATTTCTCTCTCCCTTTGGGAGGATCTTGGTGTGTGGGTCTTAGGTCTGCTCCCTGACCCCAATGATGAATCAGACCCTCTCTGACGTAGGCTTCTGGGCCTCAAGATGAGAACAGGCTCTGGAGACTCCGAGACACTCTGAGGGGTCTTTTTTCCCTACAGACTTCCCTAGGCTTCCCCTCCCTGGGGTCTCTCCCTCTTCCTTCCTGTGGCAGTGGTCCTTCCCCGTCCTGATCCCCCTGATACCCTGGCCCCGTGACAGCCTTCCGTTTCCTTCCTTTGGGGATTAGACCCTTCCCTACCCTGGTCCCCCTGATATCCTGGCCCCGTGACAAATCCTTCCTGTGGCGGTGGTCCTTCCCCATCCTGGTCCCCCTGATACCCTGGCCCCGTGACAGCCTTCCATTTCCTTCCCTTGGGGATTAGGCCCTTCCCTACCTTGGTCCCCCTGATATCCTGGCCCCATGACACTCGGCTGTCCATGTAAACATCTTGGTGTTTGCTCAGTGTTTCCCGGGGTGGGTGTTTGCCGGATGGGTGCGTGCCAGTCCGTCCCCTTCCATCCCACAACCCCCCACGGCGTTGTCCGTGTAAACATCTCCCATCTCGGCGCCTCTGGGTCTTCGCTAGGTGTGCCTACCCACCCATCTCCACCCAGCTTCACCCACCAGGCCAGCGGCAGCATCCGTGTAAAAAAGGCTAAAGTGGTTCAAGTGACATCTTTTATTGGACCAACTTCTATTGGTGAGAATAAGCAAGTTTGGGGGCCTAAAAGTTTGCTTATTCTCACCAACAGTAGTTGGTCCAATAAAAGATATCATTCAAACCCCTTTGTCTCCCTCTCATCCATACAAAACATACCCCAACCTCATCTCCCCACAACTGAATTTGGACTTTTGTGACTAGAGAAGGCTTTTTTTGTATATGTTCAAAATAAAAAGCTGGATTAGTAGGTGTTCTGGAAGTTCATGAAGTATCCCCAGCTGCCTTCCTAGCCTCTACAGTATTATATGTATTTTCTTCATCTCCCAAATTTCTGCCAACTGTAGAGCACAGTGACTTTTACAAAGCAACGACAGTCGGCTTCTTGACTTGGACCAAGACTGTACTCTTTTCGAGTGGGAAATAAAGCCAGGGGCTGGGGCAATATTTTTGAGTAGAGAAACTGCATGAAATGCACTTACCCAGTCACAAAAGGTGGATGAAAAAGATTCCAAAGTGTTTGGTATTTATAAACAGTGACAACTTTTCTGGGTGGATAGAACAGATGATGGTGGTGATGATGATGACGACCAGGGTTCCTAGTTTTCTGTGACAAAAAAATGGAAATTCTCTGATAAACATAAGATTAAGAAACTCAAAATCTTGGATTTTCTGTGATTAAATGTAAATGCTAGTTGACTTTCCCTTACCACAATATGACTTAGAACACCACATTTTATTGTAATATTTGTATTTTGATGCAATTTTGCAGCTTCCTGTCCCACCAACAGTCCAAAATAATAAAAATATTTAAAAATTGAGGTCTGTGGCACCCCTCCAAATGCAGAACCCCTCCCCCTCCACAGCACATGCCTTTAGGTTGCTTCCCTCCATTGCCCTGCACTCACTGCTTCTTCCTCCCAGCCTGATCCCACACTGCTCTGCCACCCAGAAAGAGGGACTATACAGATGCTGGCACTTGGGGAAACTGCTATGGGCCCAGTTAGGCCCATCTCCTGTCCCTTCTTCCCAAGGTCCAGAAGACCTGACCACCTCAATTCATAGTGCCCCTGCTCCCCAACCCACAGGAGGTCTCTGACACCCCTCCAAATGCAGCGCTCCTGCCCCTCCACAGCACATGCGTTCAGGTTGCTTCCCCTCGGCTCCACTCCGTGTCCTCACTGCCCTGCACTCGCTGTGTCCTCCTCTCAAACCTGTACATTTTTACCATTTTCTGCAAAATTCTCTGGAAAAAGGCAAAATCTCTTTTTTTTTCTCTGGAAAAAAGCAAAATCTCTGGTTTTCTCCGGTTTTCCATTGCAAAGAGAAAACTAGGAACCCTGATGATGACATGGTACCAACTACACTTGTGAAGACTGATGTTCTTCTGTGCAGCGGCTAATGGCGGACAGTGTGAAGGATAGTGGGAAAAGAGGTGGTAAGCTATCTCCTCATTTGGCATTGACAGTCTTATTGTGAAAGCAAAACCAGTGTGGGAAAAAGAGGAGAATTTTCCAAGCAAAATGTTTTTGCTATATGATTCAAACTGAAAAATTGTCCTCAATAAAGGAGGGTGTTTTTCAGTTGTTTTTTTAAAAGAAACTTGCTGTTTTATAAAGACATATGAAAGATAAAGTGGGTGCACTTTTAAAAATCCAGCCCTAGTAATTTCAAAATGTTTAAAGCTACACTTTCAAGACTCAAAGTCAGGAGACAGAGGTAGTGTCTCAATGCTGCCAAGAGTGTTAGATGTCGGGATTAAAATTGCCAGGGATATCATTGGTTCTTACTCTCATAAACCTTCCAAGAAAACAAGCAAGGGAAGCTTTTTTTCAGGTACTTACAAGGGGGAAACAGTCAGGGTTTTTTTGTTTTTGTTTTGTTTTGTTCCAGAGTGGATGTTTGCTCCTGTACCTGCTCAAATTTAGTTGACAAATATATATATTCCCCTTGGCACCCTGTGAATTAACAAACTGATACCAGATCAGTTGCCTGTAGGAGAAAAATACAGTATAATTTCAGTATAAAGAACCCCCATGAGACCAAAGAAAAATGCATTCATACCCACTGTAAGAGGATTTAGCAATGTGCAATTAATAGAAATGGTTCTTGAAGTTGGAATTGTTATAAACAGGACTTCATTACAAGGAGGGTTTGTTACTGGGAAGTTTGACTGTATTTCTAAATATCTGCTTAAGCATTAATATTCACAGCGATTTACAATCAAGCACTTCCATTCATGCTATTGAACTGAATGAAAGTTTAATTCAGTCTGGGTGTGTGTTTTCATAAGTGATATTCAAACACAAAAGCCTTAAGTGTAGTTGCAAAAGGACGTGAAGACATGCTGCTTGTGTATTTACCTAAGAATTCCATGTGTTTGTTCTGTTGGGACATGCATCTAAGCTCCCTTTCCTTAATATATGTTTGATTGTTTCCCAAATGTATTCAACCATGTGATATTTAGCACTGGTTCATTTATATCAGATGAAGTGTGACTGGAAATAAAAGCTGGATCTTTTTAAGAGGACACAGTTCTCTGCTCAATATTTCCAAACCAAAACAGCCAAGTTCATTATGTTTCAGCATCTACATTTCATCACTGCCCTTCTTCCTAAGCATAGACTAAAGTAAGGACAATTGCTAAAGAAGAGACAATCATAATACCCTATACTAACTAAATTCAGACTTACGGCTACTCACAGGAGAAATACATGACAGATCTATTGTTCTCTATTAGCAGGATATTGTCCCAGTATATGAACACATGCAAACTTTGAAGGCTTTGAATATTTAAGGCAAGACACTAGTGGCTCATCCCAGTGGGAACCACAGAAAAGGGGAACCTGATTAAATTTAATGTCATTGTCACTTTTTTTTTTCCATTGCTAAGAATTATATAGGTAGCCATAGCTACCACACTGTTCAGACACCATGACCACAATATTCTCCCTCAGAGGTTGGCGTCAAGGGCGGAATTATTCACTCAAAGAATGTGATTCATTACTGGATGAGATTCTTACAGATTAAAAGATTTATCAGTGTATAAAATACATATCCATACTCAGAGGGACAATTCAAAATGTTTGTTTTCGAATGACATCATCAAGCTTAAAACAGGAAAATAATTTCTTCACTTTAGTATCAGTGTTGTCTCCTCCATTTTCAGAATGTCAAAATAGTTGTGTAACTTTTCTAACACGCACTATATAATGACAATTGAAGCTGCAATTGAAAACTTGGGTGAAACTGTAGAAAAGGCTTCTCATCTTGAATTTAAAGTAAAATCTTGGAAATGTGTTCCAATCTGGCGTGGTTGAAAAAGAGTTTCTTTGCTTTAAATATGTTCTCATGTATTGTCTTATTTACATCAATGAAAGTTAATCGCCCTCTCCACTACAAAAAGCACTTGACAATGATAACAGGAAAGCAATGTGAATCACCAGCTACTGCAAACTTGCCCCATACGGGAATGTAACTGTTCCTAAGTAGGATAGACTAATTAGACACATTTCCATCCCAAATAACTTGGGCAAGCATGCCTCATTTACCACTCACTGAGATGAATGAATAAAGAAATGTCTTTATCTACCTAGGGTCTGCCCAACATAAAATAGCTGGTATCTAATATGTTGTGAATAAAACGTCTGGGTTTGTTGTTGTTGGCTACAGGGTGGTTCAGACAAAAAGAAATGTTACACTACAAAGCAGAGTTATAAAATGTTTAAAAATGAATACAGTTCAGGGAGCTGGATGGCTAACGGAGAATACTAATGAGCCAGATTCCGAGTTTTCTCTGCCAAAAAATTGGAAATTCTCGGGGAAACCCCCCCTAAATTCTCTGATTAAAAACACCAAAATCTGCATTTTTTGGCTGTTAATATTAGAAAGTGTTTGTTGCAAATTATTCATTTTTTGTGTCAATTTTATGTACTGGTTGCCACTGTCACTCAAATAATAAAATAAAACAATATCCCACACCAGTCAGCCCAGGCACAGAGCCCAAGTCTCTCCCTCTGCAGGCGGTAGGGGTGCCTCCTGCCCGCCTCTGCAGGTGGGAGGGGTACCACTCCAACTCCCTCCTCCCCGCCAGCCCTGGCACATACCTCTGCCTTACCAAAAACCAGATGTGGCTGTGTTCTTCTCTCAGACACAGCCGCACCAAATCTCTTCTCTCAAACATGGGCATACTCAAAAACCTCCACAGAGCTTCCGTCTCCTTTACGTTTCCACTGCCACTGCCAGTAAAATTTCCGAGAAAAAAATGGACATTTCCCAGAAATTTCCCAGAAAACCTGGAATTCCGTGTTTTTCTCTGGGAAAGTGGGAATTCTGTGTTTTTCTCTGATAAAATGGGAATTCCGTGTTTTTCTCTGGTTTTCCATGCTAAACGGAAAACGAAGAACCCTGCTAATGAGAAATGGAGTTTGTATTATCACTCCAAATCCAGCCAAGCTCACAAGTGATGAGAGCAACTCTGCTTAGATATGAGTGCAGCCAGAACTCAGAAAAATGTGTCTGAAAGTGAAAGTGATCCACTGCTTTATATAGAAAGAAATTTTGGTCCCCCCTGTCCCCAAGTAGAGGAGCTTGTTGGCAGTGCCAGTGGGTAAAAACTGGTGTGATGGTGACCTTCTGTGGCCCACTGTGGCCCGGGATCACTGGCATGTCTATTTACACGTTGCCAGATGTTAGTCCAGGACTGCCCTAGGGTGAATAGGCAGCTAGACTGGGCTGCGTCCTCGGAAAATCTCCAAGGATGCAGCCCAGGCTAAGGGCCACCCAGAAAAGCCAATCTGGGCTAGTACGTGTAGTCAGCCTGATTACCTACCTGGAGCAGGGGCTGCCATGGCTGTCCATCATGGCTTGTGCCGTGGTGGGGCATTGGGAACAGGGCAGGAGGGGGGCAAGATGCATGTTTGTTTAGCTCCCCGCCCTACCCAGGCTGTGTGGGTGGTGAGATGATTCTCCAGCCACAGGCATGTTTGTTCGATGCTCCTCCCCGACCCGGGCTGTGTCAGCTGCGGTTTCCCACCCTGGGCTGGGGAGCCGCCGCACTGCCCGCACGTCTGTTTTTACCCAGTAGAGAAACCAAGAACTAAACAGAAATGTTAAAGTCTGAAGGATTTCTCCTCAGTCACACTCCTTTATCTCAGGGCTCAGTTAGGCATATTATTAGAGTGGGTTGCATAGTCTGTTGCCAGTGTTTTAATAGTTCTGTGGATAAAAGTTAGCCAGTATAGCAACTTTCACTGATACCAAGGTTATCCACCCCACCCCTTCTCAAGATGCCTGCCTGCTATGCATGCTTGTTTGAGGCCTATTCTGGGACACCTAGGCCTTGATTTTCAAGAATTCATGAGCAACCCACAGCTCACCTTGGGTGAAAACAGACATAACACTAACTCCACTTTAACATCGTTTAAACTTTTCTGATGCATATTGCATGGCTTCATAGGGCACCAATTCAGCCCTGCATCATGCATAAAAAATGTTAAAGCGGTGTTAAAGCAGACTTAATGTTATGTCTGTTTTCACCCCTTGATGTCAATGGGATGCTTGTTACCTATGAAAATCAGTCTCATAATATCTAAAGTTTGACCCCCCAAATCAAGGCAACTTCTATAAGAGGACACACTGGAATATTTGCCTGCATATTTATTTTAGTTAAAAAGAAAGAAAGCCAAAGAAAACTTTCTTTTTCTTAGAGATCTGCAGCTTACAAATCAAGTTTATGACTCGCAAAACAAGTAGAGAATTTCATACAATTTGAGGTTTCGTTTTTTTCCTATTTAAATTATTTTCAATATTTTTGTGTAGATTTAACTTTGTTAAGGTTTGATTATACCACCTTACTCCTAAAGCCAAGAAGGTGAAGGCCCAGAGAATGAATGATGGCATATAACATTTAAATATACATATTTTATTGTAGAATAGAATATTTATTAACTGCACAAGCCAAAAAATATATTTTATTGTAATACACACCTGAGCATCCGTGTAAAAGCCAAAACACCCACACTCATGCGGAACGGACCGGCGGAGCCCCACTGCGCCGCCATGCAGAAACACCCACAGGGTGGGGGGACGCCGGACGTCCGGCCCGAGAGTCTGTAAAGGAGGGAGGAACCACGGCACGCGCACTCCCACGATGGCGACCAGGAAAGCCCACGAGAAGGCAACGGGAGCCAACGCCGCCCCACGCGGGGGAAGGGGTCGAGTGTGCACGGGGACCCTGGGGCGCCTGGGGGGGGGAAGAAGCCCTGGCAAGGCAATGTGGGGGGGATGCACCCCGGCAGAAGGCACAAGGAGGGGGCAACGGACCGCTGGCGGGGGGGCAGCGGGGGGGAACCGCGCCAGGAAGTAACAAGGCACACGTGTCCCGGCACAGGGCAGAGGGGCTGCACCGATGGCCGCCCTGGTGGATGACCCCCCCAGTCCCGGGCCAGGGAACACAGGGCAGGGGGCAGTAGCATAACCCAGTCCCCTTTCCCCGCAGGACAGCTCCCAGACAACGGAGCACTGCACCACCGGGACGATGGCTGAGGAGGGCCTCCCAGACAGCCAGGTGAGCAAAAGGGAACCCCAGGGGGGACAGGCCCCACGGGTGGGGGGGGTATCAGGAGCCGTAGTAACCCCTATTGCACTACCCCCAACAGGACACAACCACCACCACGGCATCCACATCCACAGGGCAGGCCCCATGCTGCCAAGTTGGTCGGCCCCCCACACGCGGGTCCCAAAAGGGGGAGCCCTGGTTCAGGCAGGAGGTCAGGGACTTTATACGTGTGTGGGGGTCCGAAAGGGTCCAGCACGACCTGGTGCGAAGATACAAGACCAGACAGGCCTATGAAGCCATCGCCCAGGAGATGCAGCGGCAGGGGTACAATAGGGATGTAACCCAATGCATGCAGCAGGCGAAGGACTTGAGGTCTGATATAAACTTATCAGGGACAATAATCTCAAGTCCAGCCAGGCCATGCACACAGCCGAGTTCCAGGAGGAGCTGGACAAGTTCCTCCGCATGAACGGGGACACTGTGACCTCCCGCACACATGGCAGCGCCTTTGCCAGGGGCAGGCGCAGGCTCAGGGCCACCACGCAGCCCCCCCGACAGACCCCACAGAGTGGGGGGGGCAGGTGCCCCTGGCGAGGGCAACCAGGAAGCGGGAGGAGACAGCCCCATCCCACAGGGGGAGGAGGCACCCCGGAGATCCAAGCACCGACCCACCGCATACTGCGCGCACCCCCAAGACCCACAGGCCAACTGGCCACAGGGACAGTGGGCGCACGCAGAGCCAGCGGAGACCTGGGACGACCCCCAGGAAGCAGAGGAACTGGATCCAGGTATGCGTGCCCCAGCGGGACCGGGGGCGAGGGGCAGTGGGAAAATGGCCTGGTCAGAGGCGCCGTGGTCTGTGCCAGGGGCTGGCAAACACTCATGGTAACCCATCCCATTGCAGCACAAGGCAGCCTGGAGGTGCACGAGGTGGAGGTCATGGAGGAGGAGAAGGGTGAGGAGGGTCCAGCAACTCCTCCCCCACCATGTGGGTGAACCTCCACGGTGGGGCACACGGGCCATGGGGCCACAAGGGGGGGCAGTGGAGGCCAGTGGTACAGGGCAGGGGGCACCCGGGGGCCAGCAACCAGCAGGTCCCACCAGGGGCTGGACGGAGGGGGGCAGGTGGGAGGGGCTGGAGGGCCCGCAGCAGATCCTACAGCACACCCAACCGACAGGAGCCCCTCCCACGGTGATCATCAGTCGGGGGGGCATGCCACGACAAGGCAAGGCAGGGGGACCCCACGGGGGGGCAGAGGGAGCAGTCACACTATGGGGGCCGCCCCACCAGGCACCCCGTGGTCCGGCGCTGGCGGGCATTGGGGCACACAGGCTGGACGCCCTAACGATGTGTCCCAACTCCCATTCAGAGACCAGGTGCCAGCTCGCATGAGGGGAGGAGCTGCTGGCAGCATGGAACGGAACCGGGAGATGCGGGCCAGGAACCAGCACCAGAGGGAGGACCTCAGCAGGGAGCTGCTGGTGGAATCACAACGGTTAGCCAAGGTGTACTCCCGCGAGCTCGCGCTCACCAGGGAGCTGATCAGAGGGGAGGGGAAAAGGGACCGGTAGATCCTGACTGCCATGATGTCCCGGTCCCACACTGAGCACCTCTGGGACAGGTGCCAGGCTGCCGCCCTCCAAGGTGAGCAGCGGCGCGCCTGTGACAGGCTGGAGGGTCAGGCCGCACAGATCGTGGTCCTCATGGGGGAGGCCATGGAGGCCCTGCGACATGACCCCCAGCCATGCCGCAGAAGGAGGGCCGGCAGCCGACCAACACCATGGTGGTTTCCCACTGGTGCCGGTGCACCCCCCCTGCACTTCGGCCACCCGTGGTTCCCCCAGCAGCAACCCTATCCAGGCCTGGTCCACGGGGTCCCCCTCCCCCACATGGGGCAGCCGGTCCTGCTTGCGGGGCCACCCATCCAGCCTGCACCCCCCGTGGGCCCGTCCCCGCTGCCACCCCGACCCCTCCACCTGGCGACAATGCCCCCACCCCAAGACTGTGCACCCCAGGTCAAGCAACCGCCCATGGTGGTCACTTCACCCCCACAGGTAAGGCCACAGCACCCCGGACCCCCGGGGGTTGTGGGGTGCAACACCATGGGGGGCCCCAATGGGAATCCGGGGAACTGCGCGAGGCGGGACCCTGGTAGGGAACACATTGTGGAACCCACGGAGCACACATGGTGCACAGGATGGGGAACAACCGCCAATCCCAGGGGCATGTGTACCTGCACAGTGCTGCAGTACGTGACTGGGAAGGTGCCATGATACCATGAGAATGCTGGGGAGGGGTGGTCTCCCTGTGCAGACATGCTGTTGGGGGCTCTCTGGCTGAGCCCCGACATACAGCTGTTGGTGGGTGACCCCCTGTCGGTGGGGGATGGCTTCTGGCTTCTGTCACGGTACATGTGGACGATGGGTCACCAGGTTGGGGCCCCAGCGTGCCGGACCCGTTCCCTCAANCATTCTGCGGGGCCCTCAACCGGGGATGTCGGAGAGGGTTGGTCTCCCTGTGTGGACATGCTGTTGGCAGCCCTCTGGCTGAGCCCCGACATGCAGCTGTTGGTGGGCAACTCCCTGTTGGTGGGGGATGGCTTCTGGCTCCTGTCATGGTACATGTGTATGATGGGTCACCAGGTCAGGGCCCCGGCATGCTGGGCCCATTCCCTAGAGCTTGCCTTCATCCCCCTGTGCCAGCCTCCTTGGGGGCACTCGCCCGCTGTTGTCGTGCCATGGACCGCTGTGGAGGTAATGGCAGCTCGCCTGCTGACGGAGTTACCCGGGTACAGCCTCGCCTTGCTGTCTGCCCCCCCCGTTGCTGCCCTGTACACCGGCAGCCTCCTGCATGTACACGGCATCCCGCACACACCCTCGGACATGGGGGCCCTCCTGTGGGACCTGGGCTTGCTGTCCCCTGAGGTTGGTGGCCCACTCTGGACCGGGGACCCCACCGCTGTGGAGCTCTCCACCCTTTGATTGGTGAGGGACCTTCCAGCTGTACAGGCTGTAGCCGCAGGTGTGGATCCGCTCCTTTCACGCTACCTGGTGGATGCTCATATGCGCACCCGAGGCTTCACCGGACCGTCCATGAGCAGCCCCTCACCGCCACCTGCTCGTTGCCATGCTGGTGTCTGGGATGGTGCATAGCACCACCACCACCACCCCGTGCCTCTGAGCGGGCTGTGCGCTGCTGTCTGCTTCGCTGCTGTCTGACGCCTGGAGTCCCTGGACCCCATTGCCCCCTTTGTGTGACTGCTGGCCCTTCCCACTGGGGCTGCCCAGGTGCCCTCACCCACCCTGCACAGGCACTCCTGTGCCCTCCTGTTGTGCCTCTTCTGTCTGGCTGCGGGTGCCCTAGGGCCCCCCTGCTCTGCTTCTCTGGGCATGGGGGCCCGCTTTCCCATGGCTCCAATAAAATTCTGTTATGTGATCTACTGTCCTGCCTTGCCTCTGTTGCTGCTGTGGTGTCTGGTTGTCCCTTCCCCTTTGGCAGCCCTCCTGCCCCTGTCTGTGTGGTTGTGTACAAGGGGTGTGCTTGGTGTATACTGGGGGGCTCCGGGTCTGTGGAGTGGGCACCGGTTGTGAGGTGTGTGTTCCCCTGGCTGCTTCCCTGCTGGGTACTGCTGCCTGGGGTCGCTTGAGGGGTGGTATTGGCAGTGGGCAGTCGGCCAGGTGCCCCCTGGCCTCACCTGTGTGTTGGTGTGGCCCTGCCCCTCCCCTCCGCTGTCGCCCCCTGTTGGTGTGGGCCGTCTGTGGTGGTGGCGATGGATGGGTGGTGGCACCATGGGCGCTGGGTGGCTGAGCGTGAATAGGGGTTGATGCGGACCTAGCCTGTGGCCCGACCGATACCCCTTCATGCAGGGGCTGGGGTGCTCCTCAGGGGGGTGGCTGTCAGCATGTGGGGTGGGCCCCTGGTGCTGTCACTGCCCCAGCCCTCCCAGGGCCCATTGGTGCGGGTGTTCCCCATGGCCCTGTCCCTTCTCTCCTGCAGCTACTGTTGTCGTGCTGCTGGCGATCTTGCACCTGGGCATGATGGTGCAGCAGCTGGAGCGGGTGACGTGGGACATGAGGGTGGCAGGACGGCTGTTCGATGGCATCCATGAGTGTGTTGCCTGTTTTCTGGGCCCTTTGCCTGTGTCCCTCCGTGGGGGGTTCTGTTCCTTCCTGGGTGCCCAGGGCCGTCTCTGATGGCTGTCTCCTCTCCTTCTGTCCCATACAGTGCAGACCATGATCGCAGAGCAGATCCGGGAGCAGGGGGAGTTGGTGGAGCTCCTCCTGCATGTCCTGGAGCAGCTGCACCGGCTGGACTTTGCGTAGGCTGAGCACTGGTGCCGGGCACGGGGATTGCTGGCCCTATTGACCGGGGTTCAGTCCTCTGCTGGCGCTGTTCCCCCCCTTCTCTTGTCCCGTCCCCCTCCCTGCCCTGTGGTTGTTGCCCCCTGTTGCTGGTTCCCCGTTCGATTAAAGGCTTGTGTGTTCCTTTCCTGGTGTGTCCGTGTTGTGCTTTGCTGTGACCTCTCCCCTTGTGTGGGTGCCTCTGCGGGGTGTGTGGGGGTGTTGCTTGTGTTGTGCAGGTGCCTTCCCCCCTCCTTGCCCCCCCTGGGCTGTGTTCCCATCCCTGTGTGCTTCTGTTGCCTGCAGTGTGTGCGCGGCTCTGCTGTGTGTGTGTGTGTGTAGGGGAGAGGGGGCCTGGCGCCGGGCGGTCTGGGCTCTGTGCCGGGGCTATGTGGAGCTGGCTCCATTGTAGTGGCTGTCATACCATCTCCCTCCCACCTCGTCTGCGCGGGTCCTGGCGGCTGGGGGGGTGGGGCTGCGTTGCGCGGATTCATTTGCCCTCAGTCAGTCATGTTGTGCCATCGCTGTGCCGGGCGGGGCTTCCCTGCCGGTCCCGGCTGTCCATGTACTTGCACGGGTGTTTGCCGGGTGTTTCCCGGGATGGGTGTTTGGGCACTGGCTGTTTACGGGCCGCTCCCCTTTCCTTCCCACCACCCCCTGCGGCGCTGTCCGTGTAAGGCCCTTTTTACACAGACGCTCTAACACTCATTAAATGGGTGTAAATGTAACATAATAATAATAAAATGTATAATAATAAATAATAATAATAAATAATAATAATAAAAATAATAAATAATAAAATAATAAATAATAAAATGTATATTATACATGTTGCAGGGCACCACTGCAACCAATCACCATGGGCCCTGTGCACACATGATGTCTCCACCCAGTTCCTCTGGGTGGAGATGGGCGTTGCCCGGTGGGTGGGGAGCATTTCCCTAAGTGGAGACGGGTGGGGGCATCTGTGTAAACACCACTTTTGGTGGGTGTTGGTGAGTGTTTGCTCCCGGCCAACACCCATCTCCACCCACGAAGCAACCGGCAGTGGCGTCCGTTGCTCCGTGGGTGGGTGTGGGTGGAGATGGGTGTCAGCCAGGAGCAAACACCCACCAAAAGTGGCATTTACACAGATGCCCCAGGGAAATTCTCCCCACCCACCGGCCCACACCCATCTCCACCCAGAGGAACTGGGTGGAGGCATCATGTGTGCACAGGGCCCATGATGATTGGCTGCAGTGGTGCCCTGCAACATGTATAATAAAATGTAACACCCATTTTGTGGGTGTTAGAGCATCTGTGTAAAATGGGCCTATATGTCTCCTTGCTCGGCGCCGCCGAGTGTTTGCTGGGTGTGCTCACCCACCCATCCACACCCATCAGCGCTACTGCGCCTTCCATGTAAAAAAGGCCTTAGATTGTAAGCCCACTGGGCAGGGACGGGTCTCTGAAAATCTGTAACTGTAAAGTGCTGTGTATGCCTCGTAATGATTTAGAAGTGATTAACAGCAGCAGCAGGAGGCAGAGGAGGGTTTAAATAAGGACTGGGTAAGTTCTTGGAGGAGAGTCCATAAATGGCTATTAGTCAAGTAGGCTGGGGGAGCCAAACTCTGTCGGGAGTAGAGCTGAAAGAGGTTACCCAGAAAAACAGGCACCCTGTCGAATTTGAGGTACCCAAATGCAACCCGACAGGCTACCCGCTGGCTCACCTGCCCAGCTGTGCCACTGCTACCAATGCTCCTCTGGCCCCATGCGCCCCCCTCCCCCCCACTACGGGAACTGTGGTGTGCTGCCCGGCTCAGCTGAGCAGCGGGTCAGGCTGGGAGGAGCAGTGGGAGCAGCAGTGCAGTCAGGCAGGTGAGTCAGCCCAGAGAGAGCGCGCACGGGCAAGAACATCCCAGGGCATCCTGAGGCATCCCAGAAAGACCTGCATTTTTGGGCAGCCTATGGGGGGCTGGGTAAACCCATTGGGTGCCTGCAGGGGGTGCCTAGATATGCGGGTATTAACTGCAGGTGACAAATGTGCTATCCGCTGCTACCCTAGTCGGGAGCTGGGAGTGGACAGCAGGGGACTGATCACTCCATTATGTCTTGTCGGATCACCCTCTGAAGCTACTGAGGGTGACCACTGTCACGGACAGCATGCTGGGATCAACTGATCATTGGTCTGACCCAATATGGCACATCTTATGTTCTTATAATGTATGCTTCATGAAACTGTAAAACAAGAACATCTTTGAATGCACTGGGTGGAGGGTGTAGAAGATCTGTGGAATCCATGTCCCACTTAATTAGCTGCCTTGCACCTCCTTGCATCTCTGCAGTGCTGAGTAATGCAAGCCACATGTTGTTCAGTGCAAAGTAGAACACAGTACAAGTAAGGGTATCACAATTGTCCTGCAAAAGAAAGTAGTTCCAAGACTGATCCAACTCCTACTCATATTTAGTTACTCCTAAATCTGGGTGTTTTAACATTTGTTTTCAAAGTTAATTTTAGCGCAAAGTCACCAAAGCTGTTACCTTCATTTCCTAACAGCAAGAAGAGCCTGTGGCTTAGGGTGAAACCACAAGTGATGCCGTGATGCCGTGCCCCATGCTGCTCCAGGACACACACAGGGTGTTTATACACGAGACAAGAAACGCAGCTGATCCTTTGATCAGCCGCATTTCTTGGCGCTCGTTTAAACGGCTACCCTACATTGCAGCCGGATCTTCCCCCGCGTCAGACCGGGCAGGCAATCCTGCCCCCTCCGACACGGATCCCCGAAGTACCAGCTTAAAGCCGCACTTCCGGGTTCCCTTGTGAAGTGCGCACGCGCAGAAGGATGCGCATGCGCACTGAGTCTCTAAGACGGGTCTGATGCTCTTCTAAACATCAGGCCCGTCCTAGAGAGGTAGGCGGGGAGGAAATGCGGCACATTAAATGATCCCGCTTGTGAGCGGGATCGTTTATAAACGCCCAGAGAGTCCCAGACTGATGGGCCGGGTCAATGGCCACACAGTCCAGAGGCAGGGAGAAAGGGGAACGTATTGCACCCAGTGCCCCACTCCCCACCATGACAGCCAGCCATGGCTGCCTGTCATGGCAGAGTTGGCCTGGGCCACATGCAGCTCTGGGGTGGCTCACTTTGGCCTGACCGGAGCAGACCCTAGCCCGGGCTGTGATCCTGGAAGTCTCTGAGATCACAGCCTGGGATAGTCACCACCATGACCCCAGGATACTCGGGTCACACATATGGCAGTGCCTGCACACATGTGCAGGTGGGACCATGAAGTTATGTGTCACAGCAGGCCGAACCGGTCCGGTGACATATTTGTTTTTACCCTTAGTTGCACATGATGTCAAAAGCAACACTGGAAACGAAAGAGAAACAACAGTGCAAGCTACTCACTTAACAGGCACAAACAACAACTGTAAAAAGTGGTGTGCCTCAGGGATCTGTATTGGAACCAGTGCAGTGTTTAATGTATTCATTAATGATTTGAAAAAGGGTGTTAAGAGCGAGGTAATCAGATTTGCAGATGACACCAAGTTATTCAAGTGAGTTAAAACATGAGCAGACTGTTAAAAACTGCAACAGGATCTTACGACACTGGGTACCTGGGCATCTAAATGGCAAATGAGATTTAATGTGGACAGCTACAAAGTGATGCACGTAGGGAAAAATAATCCAAACTATGAGTACACAATGCTGGGTACTAAGCTAGGAGTTACTACTCAGGAAAAGGATCTGGGGGTGGTTGTGGATAATACAATGAAATCTACAGTGCAGTGCGCAGCAGCAGTAAAAAAGCAAACAGAATGTTAGGAATTATTCGTGAGGGGATAGAGAATAAAACTGAGGATGTCATACTGCCTCTATACAAATCAATGGTGTGTCTGCACCTAAAATATTGTGTGCAGTTCTGGTCACCCCATCTCAAAAAAGACATAGCTGAACTAGAAAAGATACAGAGAAGGGCAACAAAAATGATCAAGGGCATGGAAGGGCTCCCGTATGAGGAGAGGCTTGGTAGGTTGGGGCTCTTCAGCTTGGAGAAGAGATGACTGAGAGAAGATACGATAGAGGTCTATAAAATCATGAGTGGGGTGGAACTAATAAACAAGGAGCAGTTATTTACCCTCTCAGCTAGTACTAGAACTAGTAGGGAACACTCCATGAAACTCATGGGTGGCAAGTTTAAAACAAACAAAAGAAAATATTGTTTCACTCAGTGTATAATTGGGTTGTGGAATCTACTTCCAGAGGCTGTGGTAAGGGCCAATACTATAGCTGAGTTTAAAAGAGGTTTGGACAAGTTTCTGGAAATTGGTCTATTAGCAGCTGTTAGCCAGACAGGATCAGGGAACATGACAGGAGCTGGCAGGGGGAAACAACAGGGAATGGATCCCGCATTGTGACCTGTTGGGTGCTTCTCCCAAGCCAGCGTGATTGGCCACTGTCGGAAACAGGATGCTGGGCTAGATGGACCATTGGTCTGACCCGGTATGACACTTCTTATGTTCTTAACTGGGGACTTGAAATGGCTATAGCTTACACACACAAACAGTCAAAAATGTGTATTAATTAAGGAAACATTAAGACTAATGTTAAGCTTGTTTCCAGTCCCTAGACCTCAAACAAAAAGTTTTCTCTGTCCCCTGGATTTCACTTGGTCTTTTTCTTGCTTGCAGATCAAGGAACCATAACACCATTGCACTGTTGAGCTCAATGGCAAAATGCATGTCTGTCCTTTTATTTCCAGTGTGATCTTTCTGCCTTTTAGATATTTTTAAAATGAACACTGTTCTTAGATAGCCCAGATTTTCAACCCTTTTTAAAGTTGTTTTGCCTGTTCCTGATTTGAACTTTGAGAGAGAATTAAGGCCCACGTCCAGGTCTCATTAAAGCCAATAGTTTTTCATTATTATTATTATTATTATTATGGAAACAGAATTTGAAACTGAAGTCCACAGTCCCTCCTTCGCTTCACTGGGAACACTGTGCGAAGAAGATGCTCCTGCATAAAGATTCCCCAAGGTTTGCAGAGTTGCTGTGCTCTGCAAAGGAAGTCTGGCATCTAGTGGTCATTCATTGCCGTTCCTCTCTTTAGTATGGAAAAGGGGGCAGGGGTGGACAGAACAGCAAAATCAACAGTATGCTTTCAAACGGGATTTTCAGAGTTAAGTTTCACCTGCAGAATGCTGACAATCTTGTCTAATCATTAATATAATTTAATCCCATCTAGTGATAAAAGTTAATATTAAAGGAGACAATGACCTTCACTGAAGTCTTGGTGAAATTTAGGTATCAGCTACGTCAGAAATTTGTGAGGATACGGAAATACTTTTATAAAGCACCTGTGTGACTTCTGGAGAAAAATTAGTAGCTAAAAAAATGTATTTAAAAGAAGTAAAAAAACCACTTTTATTGTTGTTTTCTAAAATGCTTGCTGCGTTAGTAAATAAAATAGTAAAATATGACAGAACGCTAAACATTTAGGGATATCTGAATAAAAGATGAGTAAGAAAAGATTATTAATCATTATAGCTCTACGATTAGATCCTAGTAATTTAATACTGAAAAGATGTATTTCTTGATATCTATATAAACTAAGCACAATGTTGAACTCACCACCATCAAGATTATTATATTTTTGTCTGGGACCTTAGGGTTCTGCTTTATTGCATACTACCATATCTGCACAGTGATTTTCTATTTAGTTTATTTACATTTTTCCTTGGTTTAGATTAATTTTTTATAGTTGGATTTGAAATTATTAGGAGAAAAAAATATAAGTCATACTCCAGTTATAGCTAACAGATCTGCTCTAATCACTTTCGGTGTTAACAAATGAGACAATAGCCCCCTGACATCTTGGTTTGGTCTGTGCCGCTCCCTCCACATATTTAGAGTGCCCAGCTTAACACATGGGCAACACCTGGTGTGTATTTCATACGCTTGTGGGTAGCCCTTACCTGCAGCACTAGTGAGAGTGGAGAGAAAGGCAGGAAGCGGTTGCTTCTTGAATGCTCTAGGATTTCCACATGTAACTCTATGGTGTTGGCTGACCTGTACGTGTGGAGGTACTGCATGCAACCTAACTGATGGGACGCGAACACGTGGGGGGCGCACATTAGCCTGCATTCGCCTGCATGCTGGACTCCACATTCTCCAAGACTCTGCCATGAGTGGAGGCTGCGGGTCTGGTGGGTTGTGGCCATGTGGCCAGAGGGAGCAAACACCTAATGAGCGGGCATGTGGACACCCACCTGGTGTGGGCTATCATCTCATTTGCTAACACCCTTTCAGCTATACTCTTTCAGCTATACACATAGAGCAGTACCTTCCTTTTCAAGAATTGTTAGGAACAACACCATTCCCACCCCCCCGAAACCATACACCCCCCTCCCCCTTGGCAGCACCCCACGAGACACGGGTCAACATGTGCAGGGGAACAGAAGGGGGGAAAGGAAAAAGAAAGAAAACGGCCCATGCAAAACTGGTCTGGTCGGAAGGAATAAGAATGAAACAAGGGAGGCTCCCGGGTAAAACAATGGAGCAGTCAAAAACAGGTGGCCTTCCTCTTTTGAGATGAGCCCTCCACAGCCCCCCAAAACTCTGAGCAAGCAACAGACGGATCGTTAGGCTGATTGTTCCACGCCTGTTAAAGAATAGCTTTCTTCCCCTGTCTATAGAGACTCCCTTTTACCCTCTTGTTCATCCTGCCCTGCCTCCCATTGAAATCCTCCAAGGTCCTATTTCCCCCCAACACATCATGCAAAGGTTTCTTTTCAGTCCTAGCATTCCTGAGCACCTCTGGGATCCCTTTTGTGCACGAAGTGCCTGTGGAACACCTTTTATGCAAGAAGTGGAATCCCTTTGGAATCCCTTGCCCCGCCTCTCAGAAACCTATAACCGCCCTTCCCCCCTTAAGCAAACTGGGTCATTCTTGAATGCAAACACAAGCAGGTTACTCTGTGCGTGCTTGCCTCAAGGATTTCTCCCAGACCATTACCCCCATTTGGTCTGTCCAAGCTTCCCCCCCCCCCCAACTTCTCTCCGATCTACAGGGTTTCCTGTCCCTTTTCAACAGGACGGGCTAGGTAATATTGATTATTTTCCCCTTTTCCCCCTCTCGCAATGTCCACTTACACCAGAGTAACCCAGACTGGAGGGTTTTGCTTTATAGATTATTGTGTGTGTGCCAACTGCTTGGTGGGAGGGTATAGAAAATTTGTTGTTTCATCCTAATTGGCCCATGGGTGAACTGTTTATGTATTATACCTAGTCCTTTGTCAATAAATCTCCCTTATTTGTATCGGAGTATCCCCTTTCTGTGTTGGGGTGTGGGAGGGAAATTCCAGCCAGCTGGCAGTGCATCACATCCTCTGACTGATTCCAGTAGACACGCGCGGACCCTTTGAATGAATTCAGCTAATTCCCCCTAAATTTAAGAGGCTGTTTGGATATTGGGGTACCAGCACCCAATATTCACTCATGGAGTGGGTCCGTGTCCTAACAGCAGTCCTGCTGCAAATAGGAATTATTTATTTATTTATTTATAAATATTTGTTAGCCGCCCCCTCATGCCTACAGCATCTCGGGGCGGCTTACAGCATAAAAACACACAATCAAATTCATTAAAACAATGTTTTAAAAATACAATCCCCCCCCTACCTCACCCTCACACCCTCCCCTCTGAAGGCCTGGGTGAACAGCCAGGTCTTACAGGCTTGCCGGAACATCAACAGACCTGGGACCAGACGGGCTTCCTCCAGGAGAGAATTCCAGAGCCTCGGCCCGGCCACCAAGAACACCCTCTCCATTGTGGCCCCACGCTTTACACGGGGGACCTCCAAAAAGGCGCCCCTGGTGGGCCACCAGGATCGCTCTGAGGCGCGGAGGGTGAGGCGGTCCCCAAGGTATGAGGAGCCCAGACTATGTAGGGCTTTAGAGATCAACACTAGCACCTTGAATCAGGCTCGCTATAGGCAGCCAGTGCAGAGTACGGAGCACAGGTGTTATGTGCTCCCGCCTTCCCGTCCCTATAAGGAGATGGGCCCCTGCATTCTGCACCAGCTGCAGTCTCCGAAACAGAAACAAGGGAAGCCCCACGTACAGCACATTGCAGTAGTCTAGCCTTGAGGTGATGAAGGCATGAATGAGGGTGGCCAGGTCAGGCCTGGAAATGTATGGACACAGCCTCTGTACCAGATACAGCTGGCGGAAGGCAGCCTTAGCCACCATCTCTACCTGCCGATCCAGCGGAGCCCCGAATCCAACACCATCCCCCAGACTCCCAACCTGCTAGGCTACAGGAGGGCGGGCCGCCCCTACCAGGGGAGCCAGCACCTCCCTCGCCCTACCCACCACCATCACCTCTGTCTTATCAGGACTGAGCTTCAGTCTGTTCTGCCGCATCCAATCCGCCACAGCCTCCAAACGTTGGGAAAGTAATGAGACAGCAGGACCTGGGTCAGTTGAAAACGAGAGGTACAGCTGAGTATCATCAGCATATTGGTGACATCGCACCCTGAACCCTCTCTCGATCTCCCCCAGGGGCTGCATATATACATTAAATAATAGCGGAGACAAGATCGAACCCTGCAGAATGCCACAGATCAAGGCCCGGGGGCTTGATGTTTCAGCCCCCAGCACCACCCGCTGGCTTCTCTCCAAGAGGAATGAGCAGAACCACCCTAGGGCAGTCTCGTCCAGACCCCCCCAGGTCTCGTAGCTGTCTCAGCAGCAGCCCATGGTCCATGGTGTAAAATGCGGCCGAAAGATCTAGCAGGAACAAGAATGTTGAACATCCTGCGTCCATCTCCTGGCGGAGATCATCCACCAAGGCCACCAATGCCGTCTCCGTACCATAGCTGGGGCGGAACCCAGATTGAAATGGGTCCAGGAAACCAACGCTGTCCAAATGCGCCTGGAACTGCAGTGCCACTGTCCGTTCAATAACCTTCCCTAAGAAGGGAAGATTAGGGACGGGTCGGTAGCTGGCGAGAGCGTCCACATCCAAAGATGGCTTCTTCAGCAGGGGGCACACCACCGTCCAGGCGGAGGGAGGCCGGACTGACCAGCCCCCACACCACCCGGAACAGCTCCGCTGAACACGACTTTGCAGATGCTATGACTGTAGTGTAATAACTGTATGTAATAACTGTAAAGCAAGACACTACTCACCACGAGTATCAGTGGCAGAATCTGGCTTGCTGACTAAATAAACGACAGTACTTCCTGATATTCAGGAACCCATATCTAATAGGGATGGGCAAACAGAACTGAATTCGGAAATTCTTTTCGGTTTGGAAATTCGGTTTGGTTCGGAAGTTTGGTTCGGTCAACTGAACTATTCAAGTTCGGTACGAACTCCGACCTTCCGAACAAAGTTCGGAAATTCAAACCCCATTGAACTAAATGGAATATTATCTTTTAGGGATGGGCGAACAAAGCCAAGTTCAGAAATTCAGTTCGGTTCGAAAATCAAGTTTGGTTTGAAAGTCCGGTTTGGTCAACCGAACTGGTCGAGTTCGGTCCAAACTCCGAACTTCCGAACCGCGTTCGCCCATCCCTAATATCTAATGCATTTTTCCCATTGGTGTCAATGGGGAAATTACAGCGAACACATATCCCTGGTTATTATAAGTGAAATTACCCTTCTATTAAAATTCCTTTGTAAAATGTTTTAAACTTTGAATTATTTCAATCTTTGTCACTAAACCATCATTAATCTTATCTCTAGGGGTTTTTGTAGCTTAAAGGAATATGTGGGTTTTATGTTTTAAACTGGCTTTGCTCAGCCACAGTTTATGGACATATGTATAGGAGTCTGAATCACCATTTTCTCCCCCTAGTGGACATTGAAGAGTATTTTTAAAAATACAGCCGCAAAACCTGAGCCCACCAGGCAGGAAATACTTCTATTGATTTCATCGGGAAACCAGCAGTATAGGACTGAGCTCCAAATTTCACACAAAAGTCAATTTTTATTCCAAACTAAGCTCGTAGCACAGAGACTTTTCTAGGCTAGAACTGATGAGACCAATGGAGGAGAACTGAAACAATAGTAATGAAGATTTGGATATGGCCACTGTCATCCATGCCTTCGTAACCTCGAAGCTAGATTACTGCAATGCGCTCTATGAGGGGCTGTCCTTGCTGACTGTTCAGAAGCTGAAGTTGGTGCAGAACGCGGCAGCCCACTTTCTGTTGGGGATAGGCTGCCGGGAGCACATTACACTGGTGCTCCTGAGCCTGCACTGGCTGCCAATAGTTTTCTAGTGTTAATTCAAGGTGCTAGTTTTAACTTACAAAGCCCTAAACAGTTTGGCCCCCAAGTATCTGAAAGACCGCCTCTTCCCCTATGGCCATTTTTACATGGACAACTCCACCCACCGCTGGGTGTTCGGGTGGGTGTGCAATGGGGGGGGGGCATCCATATAAATGGGCTGGCAGGGGGGAAGGGGGAATGGATGTGCACTGGGTGTCTGCCCATGTGAACACCATGGGCAGTGGGTGTGCGTGCGTGCATGCTCCTAGTACACACTCATCTCCACCCATCACCCACCCATCTCCACCCATGGAGCCATCCGGAAAAATGGAGGAGGCACCGTGCATGGAGGTGTGTGTGTGTCCATGTAAAAGGACACCCACCCACCTCCACCCACCGTGCCAGCACACCCATCCCCCCACTCACCTCCGCCCATGTAAAAAATAACAAAAGTGCCATTTTCAGCTTCATACAGTATTGAAGGAGTTGAGTTTTTCCAGTTAGAGTGGGAGGTACGTCCCTTTGTCATGAAAACAGTTTTTAGTCCTACAAAACCTACCTTGTCCACCAGGCATTCCCCAGTCCCTCATCCCCTTAGTCTCCTCCCTGATTTACTCAGGGTCCCCTTATCCCCTGAAACTAAGCTAAGTACATGCACCTGTGGGTGAAGCCACACGAGACAGAGTGGGGAGTCCACCATGCCTTGGGTAGCCTTACCCCACTCTGGGCAGCCAGGCCATGTGATGCAGTGCATCGTGTGGCTGGTGCCTTACTCTAAACTGGGGTAAGACTGTCCAAGTTGGGGCAACTTGTGTGCCCGGGCCACGCTTGCCCTGAGCAGTTGACGATGGGTAATTTCAGACGTGACACCATCACAATCAACCACACTGGATTACAGTGGATCCAGTGTGGTGGCTGTGATGGGTGGCACGTCAGTTTGAGCCCCGTCAGATGTTCACCACGGTGAATTCCTGGCAGGGATTCAAAGCTAACCACGGTTCTGGGGTTTGCTCCTCAGTGCTCTGTTTCCTAGGGCTGGATGGAGGGGGCACTGAAAGTGGGAGATCGGTGCACTGCATTATACCATTTGCACATATGGCAGAACCAAACTGGAGCTGCCAGATGGCCATTTCCTGTAGCTGCCTTTGGGATGTGCTTGCACTGCAGAGGCAGCAGAGGACACAAGCAAGAAGACAGCCTGTGGTACTGCCTACTCTATGCCCTTCAGCTGCAGGACATAGAGAAGAGGGATGAAATACCCACCTTTACCCAACCATTTTGAACTACAGTGGCCTTTCCCCAAAGCAGAGACAATGCATTGTCCGGGAACTGGAGCCCCTTTGCTGCTGGAATGATCCCCACCCCCCACATCCAGTCAAGCACTCCCTCTATAGCTGGGATTCCCAGTGTGCAGTTTCTAGGTATCCTGCTTGCTGCAGTTGCATAATTCACCTACCCCAGCCCCACATCTTGAATTCCTTCCATGTCCGTCAGTTACCCACAGAGCAATGCATTAAAAATGTAAATCAATTAGGTGAACATTTCAACAGACCTGAAATCAAATTTATCATTTCAACAGACCTGAAATCTACAAACGTTTGAAAATAATGGCGTTAAATGGACCCATATGTATGACTTTGACAATAGAATCTTTTACTGTAGAAAGCTATTCTACTACATACAATGAAATGTAAAGCCATTAATGCCGAACAATTAGCTAGTAAGGCTAATCTTAACTAACAGAGCTTTCCTAAATCCCGGAGTATTTAGGATAACTCACCAAAGTAAAGGACAGATTATGAATGTTGGCATCCGGCAGTCAGCATTTTATAAAAAATACCGCAGTCTGTTTTCATGTGCTCATATTTTTATCAGCCTTTTCCGGAAAATGGTGCAGTTTACTTCCCAAAATACTGATCCATGGATAGATGTTAGTCTGCAGCTAGGCTGGGTCTGGGACAGCTATCCCGACCACAGCTGGATGTGCTCTTTCCCCTGCAGCCCTTGCAGGCTTCGCTCTGAAAGCAGGAAGTAGGACTTCCTCCCACAGCTCTGGCCAACTGCAGCTCTAGTGGGTGGGGCCGGTGAGACCAGCTCCTCCCGTCAGCCAATTCTGTCTGTCCCCAATCAGTCACACTCACAGGAGAAGGGCTGGCCTTCACAACACTACTACTGATAGGGGGACGCAGACTTTTTAAAAACAATCCCTAATTTATTAGGAAGGTGTTTTGACTGGTCATCTGAGTGAAAAAGCTGGGAAGCATTGGTTTAATTGTTTAAATGCAAGACTAGGAATCAGGAACAGATTTATAGTTAATCACAATACTGCCACCGCCTCCTTCTGTAGTATTAGGCCTGTCATGGCTTTCTCACTATTAAATCAGAATAAGAAGATGACTGTGGGTGTTAACAGACATAACACTGGCCCTGTTTAGCCCACTGTGTCCTAGCTGGACCAGAGGAAATGCTGTATGTCTGTTTCCGGCCTGCCAGATGTGGGCCTGGTTCAAACCATGGCAGAGGTGGCGGCTGGGCAGAAATGTGGGCCTGGAACAAAGTGGGCCCACAGTTCAATCCCAGCAGCCACCCAGCCAGGCCAGAGCAGGCCGAACCAGACGGGTACGTCTGTTCCTGTGGCTGGAGCTGACCCAGTCAGGGGTAGCCCTCCCCCCCCCTCGGGTGGGATGACAGACATTTGTGATGTCTGTTAATACCCTATGTCTACTGTCCAAGAAAGAAATGATCTTCTAACCCTTTGGAATGGCACCCAGTTCACTGAGGCTCCAGATCTGATTAGATCTAACATCCACTACCATTATCTCTCACCCACTCTCTCCTCCTTCCCTCTCACCTGCTCCTCCCTCTAGTTCTCTCCCCTCTACTCCAGCCTCCCACTGAGCCTCTACTTCTTTCTCCTCTCCTCCTGCCTCCCACTAAGCCTGTCATCTCTCTCCAACGTCCCCACACCTCCTCCTCCTCCTCCCCACCACCTCTTTCCCCATTCCCCTCTGCCCCATTGCCCATCTCTCAACGATCCCATCGCCCCCCTTCCCCATATCTTATCCCCATTCCCTGCCTCCCCCCGATCAACTCCCATTCTCCTGTTCCCTCTAGAACTGTCGCTCCTCTGCTAATAAAGCCCCCAATATCCATGATCTTTTCTTCTCTCGCTCCCTTCACCTTCTCGCCCGTACTGAAGCATGGATCTCCCCCACTGACTCTGTCACTCCTGCCACCCTTTCCTTCGGAGGTCTCTCCTTCTCCCACCAGCCCCGCTCCGAAGGCCAGGGTGGTGGCATAGGCCTCCTTCTCGCCTCTTCCTGCCAGTTTTAACCCCTCCCCCCTCTCTCCTTCCCCTCCTTTGAGGCTCACTTCATATGCCTCTATTCCCCTCTCCATCTCTGTGTTGCTGTCATCTACCGCCCCCGCCCCCCCCTTCGGCTCCCTCTCCTCCTTTCTCTCCGAGTTCGGGTCCTGGCTCACCGTACTCCTTTCTAATGACATCCCCACACTCATCTTTGGTGACTTCAATATTCATGTTGATGTACCTCCTCAGCTTTGCATCGCTCACTTCCTCTCCTTAGGCTCCTCCTATAATCTCCACCTCTGGACTAGTTCCCTCACCCACACCGATGGTCACTCTCTTGATCTCATGTTCTCTAGGAACTGTTCTGTCTCCCATCTCTTCTTCGAGCCCCATCCCATATCTGACCACTTCCTTGCCTCCTTCAACCTCTCCCACTGCTCTCCCTCATCTTCCCCATCTCCCCATCCCTTCCATCATCTGCAGGCCATTGTGCCCCAGGACTTTGCCTCCTCCCTCTCTCCTCTTCTCCCCTCAGTCTTCTCCTCCTCCTCCCCCGATTCTGCCATCTTCACCTTCAATTCCTCTCTCGCCTCCACCCTCTCCTCCCTTGCCCCCCTCTCCTCCCGCCCAGATTGCTCCCATAACCCTTGCCCTTAGCTCACCCCCTCCATTCGCCATCTCCGTTCCTGCACCCGGGCTGCGGAACGCCTCTGGCGCAAATCCCACTACCACACTGACTTCCTCCACTTCAAATTCTGCCTCTCATCACTCAGTTCTGCTATCTCCCTCGCTAGACAGCAGTACTATGTCTCCCACATTGAGTCCT
The DNA here is from genome assembly GCA_003113815.1 of Sphenodon punctatus. Taxonomy (NCBI): domain Eukaryota; kingdom Metazoa; phylum Chordata; class Lepidosauria; order Sphenodontia; family Sphenodontidae; genus Sphenodon; species Sphenodon punctatus. The sequence goes on from QEPC01001236.1 coordinate 203,395, forward strand.
GCTCCCGGGACCCTCGCTGCCTCTTTTCCACCTTTGACTCCCTTCTCAAACCCCCGTCCTCCTCCTCCCTCTTCTCTCTCCGCTCAAGATCTTGCTCTCTTTTTTACCTCTAAGATTGATAAGATCCAATCGCTTCCAAGTCCTCTCCCCCTACTACTCCTTCCCCTCTCCCTCTTCCCCCAACCTCTCTCTTGTCCTCCTTCCCTCCCGCCTCCCTTGAGGAAAGCTCCTCCCTGCTCTCCTCCTCCAACCCCTCCACGTGTCCCCTGGAACCCATTCCTTCCTGCCTCCTGACCTCCATTGTTTCTACCGTCACCCCTCCCCTCCTGCACATCATCAACCTCTCCCTCTCTACCGAACTCCTCCCCCTCCTCCTCCCTACCCCTTTCGGTCGGGGTTCCCCAAGGCTCTGTCCTTGGCCCTCTCCTCTTCTCTATCTACACCCTATTCTTAGGCAAACTCATTGCCTCTCACGGTTTCCAATACCACCTATACGCTGACGACACTCAACTCTATCTCTCCACTCCTTCCCTCTCCCCCTCTGTTCAAGCTCGTCTCACCAACTGTCTCCCTGATATCTCTGCCTAGATGTCTCAACGCCAACTCAAACTGAACATGGCGAAAACTGAACTCCTTGTCTTCCCTCCCAATCCTTCCTCTCCCTCTTCCCTGCCAATTGCCATTGATGGGGTTCCCATCCTCCCTATCCCCCAAGCCCGTAGCCTGGGCTTCATCTTCAACTCGCACCTTACCTTCAAACCCTACATTGACTCCGTTGCCAAATCCTGCCATTTCTCCCTGCACAACATTGCTAAGATCTGCCCTTTTCTGTCTGTCTCCTCTGCCAAAACTCTCATTCATGCCCTAGTCATCTCACGCCTCGACTATTGTAACCTCCTCCTTGCTGACCTTCCCCGCTCTTGCCTTTCTTCCCTCATCTCTGTTCAAAAGTTTTCAGCCTTTTTCCGAGGACACAGAATGTAGCAGCCAGCTGTCTGCCTTGCCCCATGGCGGGGGAAACATCTGGCAGCCACTGGGCAAATGATGCACTGCATTGCGTGGTAGTGGTGACTGAAGTAAGGTTGCCCAAATTGTGGTAGATGTATTGTGTGGCCATACCCGTAATGTTGTTTAATATTATTATTATTTATCATTTATTCATTTTATTTATTTCAGTTTGTATTCTGCTCTTTCCTACAGGCTCAAGGCGGCTCACAACATACAAAAATATAAAAAGCAATAAAATATATTAAACCATATAAAATTCCCATTAAAGCCACTCCCATCCTGACCCCCAGGCCCTATCCCTGCCTGCTAAAAGCCCCACCAAATAAGTAGGTCTTACATTGCCTTCTGAAGATACTCACAGTCTGGTGAACCTAAAGATTATGGGCATTTGTACATGAGACGGAGGGTGGGGGGAGGGCGGGAAAGTGCCATGAGTTGCAATCATAGCAGGGGGAATCATGTGAAACTCCACTCGTGGACGCAGGGTATTAAACTTCATTAGACCAGTGGTGGCTGTAGCGTGGGAGCGCCTGGGACAGTGCCTTGCCCCCGCTCTCCCCCGTCCCCCTCGTGCCACACTGACAGAGCGCTCAGTGACTGAGCGCTCTGTCTCTGCTGCCAGCGGCACATCGGAACACCGCGCTGCGCTGCTTTGACTACTGCAGTCAGAGCAGCGCGGCGCTCTGATGTCAATTTCACTCCGCTGCCGGCAAGGCAGAGGCAGAGAGCACTCAGTCATTGAGCATTCTAGCGCCTCTGCCTGGACTCCTTCTGGGACTCCAGAGTCTGGAGTCCCAGAAGGGACAAACTTAGGCTGAACGCGAGCCGGGCGGCTCAGCGTTTGCATTGAGCCCTATGGCAAAGCCTCACCTGGGCGTTCAGTGGAGGTGCTCTGGCGGTGAGATGGGCTGCAGCGTGCATGCTTGAACTAACTCAGCATGCGCGCGGCAGCCCATCTCACCGCCGAGCGCCTCCATTGAACTGCCTGCCTGCCTGAGTGGCGGGGAGGACTCGGGGAGCAGGGTCTCGGGGAGCAGAGGACTCAGGGTCTGGGATGGAAGGGGGGGAGGGTGTGCGATACTGGGGAATGGAGGGGGGATGGTTTGTGCACCACCCTCCCCCCCCCCCATTCCCCAGTCTTGCCACACCCTCCCCCTCTTCCATCCCAGGCCCCCAGCCTGGGGAAACACTGGGGAAGGGGGGGTGAGCAGCGGGGGGACTCGGGGAGCAGAGGCTGGGGGCCTGGGATGGAAGTGGGGGAGGGTGGATTTTGAGCCCAGTAATCTGTGAATGCCCAATCATGGCAGAAAAAGGGTAATGATGATATTTAAAACGCCGCACCAACAAGCAGAGTTTCATATGATTCCCCCTGCTGTGATTGTGACTCACGGAAGTACCCCCCTCGTCCCGTCTCATGTGCAAGTGGTCTAGGCCTCCTCATTTTTAAAGCTCCATATAGTCCCAATGATTTCAATGGGACTACTCAAAAGTTTATAGTTAAACACGTGCTTATGTGCTTTATTAATTGAGGCCTATCCTGGTTGTACTCAGGGCCGGCCTTAGAATTTGTGAGGCCCAAGGTGAATAAAATGTGGGGTCCCTGGTGGCCCGTCCCCAATAGGGGGAAACCTCCTGGGGCCTTATAGGTAGTCATTTTTGGAGCCCTACTTGAAGGGAGGTTCCTGCACCCTGACGTGGTGAAAATGGGGGCCACTGTGGGGTCCCCAGAAGTAGAGACAAGAGCGAGATGCAGAGCTATTGTCCTCGGTCAACTGGTGGAAAGGCCAGCCCTGGTTGCACATACTAGAATTTGTTTCATAATTTCATAACTAGCTTAAAACAAAATCCTTAAATAAATAAATAAATAAATATCCAGGAGAACATCTAGGACTCCAATAGGAAGAACCAAATTTAGGTTAGCATAGTTATATTACAGCACAGTGTTACAGATCCCAGTATGAACAAGTACTTAACTAACCTAATTTCATTTGGCACTCGGTTTACTGTAAATTTAGAACGTTTAGAATTTACAGGCATGAAGAAAGACTAAGCAAGGTCACTAAATACTAGTAATTGTAGCTAATGATGAGGCATATTCCCAAGCCCAATTTATATGTAACTCAGAACATTACATCACTTTTCTGCTTCATTACTTAGATCTAATAATATGTTGTCGAAAATCCCTTTTATATCCTTTATGCTTGAGGCCAGATTTTGGCCTTGACTGCCGTGCTCCGTCTGGAATCAAAACCATCCTATCTCCCAATCTACCTTCTCTCAGCATTCTCAGAACTGCTACCGGTTCCACGCGTAGGGCCCCAGAGGAAGGCTGAGCTCTGGAGTCTCAATGCATGGATGAAACGACGGTGCAGATAGGAGGGATTTCATTTTTTTTTAAGGAACTGGGCAACCTTTTGGGGAAGACGGAGCCTATACCGATAGGATGGACTCCATCTTAACCAAAAAGGAACCCAGCTGCTGACACTAAACATTAAAAAGGAGATAGAGTAGTCTTAAAACTAGAATCTACGGGAAAGCTGAAAGGTGCTGAGGAGCGCATGGTTCAGACCAAGGCAGCTGCAAAAGATGCCACTAATTCAGGGGAATCAGAGTATCCTAACATAGAGGATAGGAAAGTATCCCAAGGAGCTCAGGGAAGAATCCGTGTGAAACAGTCAAATTCTACTGATTCCAGGATAACTGAAACAGTTACTTATAATAAACAGAATAAGAACAAAAATGATATATTTAAATGTCTATACACAAATGCTAGAAGTCTAAAAAGTAAGTTGGAAGAATTAGAGTGTATGGCACTAGATGAGGATATAGACATAATAGGAATCTCAGAGACCTGGTGGAATGAAGATAACCAATGGGACACAGTATTAACAGGATATAAAATATATCAAAATGACAGTGTAGATAGTGGTGGTGATGGGGTGGTGCTTAATGTAAGAGACAGCATTGAGTCAAGCAGAATTGAAATTTTAAAGGAAAAAAACTGTACTCTGGAATCTCTATGGGTAGAAATTCCATGTGTAACAGGGAAGTGTATAGCAGTGGCCCTATACTATCGACCCCCTGACCAGGACAGTGAAAGTGACTTTGAAATGCTAAGGGAGAGACAGGCTACTAAAGTTGGAAACACAATAATAATGGGAAATTTCAATTATCCTAATATTGATTGGGAGAATGTCTCCTTGGGGAGGGATGCAGAGATAAAATTTCTAGACACAAATGATTGCTTCTTGGAGCAGCTGGCCCTGGAACCAAGAAGAGAAGGAGCTACTTTGGATCTAGTCCTAAGTGGAGCAGAGGACCTGGTGGAAGGGGTAATGGTGCTGGAGCTGCACTGCAGTAACATTTAACTTTAAAAGGGGGAAATATGAAAAATGAGGAAACTAGTTAAAGGGAAACGAAGGCCCTTTTTACACAGGCCGCACGGGAGAAAGGGATGTCGGTGTGCACGCCGATGCGTGTGCAGTGGGTGGGGGAGGGTGTAGACAGGCACACACCTATCTCGACACCCACCTCTACCCATTGACATGCACAAAGCAACCGCTGTTTTTGCCGGTTGCTCTGTGCGTGGGTGATGGGTGGAGGTGGAGGTGCATTGTGTTCGTTGGGAGCGTGCACACATGCACACCCACCAGCTGCGTCCTTTACACAAGACTCACCCATGCATGAACACCCAGATTTCTGGGTGTTCATGCGTGGGTGCGTCTCATGTAAAAAGGGCCAACAAGGAGTTGGTGCAAAAATTAAATGTCTGCGAGAGGTGTGGAGAGGAGACTATTAGTATTTAAAGACACCATCTTGGAAGTCCAGATTAAATGTATTCCACAAATTAAAAAAGGTAACAAGAGGCCTAGTCGTCTGTCTGTGTGGCTAAATGGTAAGGTGAAAGAGGCTATTAGAACCAAAAAGGCATCCGTTTAAAAAATGGAAAGCTAGTCCCAATGATAGGGAAGAGCACAAGCACTGCCAAGGTAGATGTAGAAATTTAATTAGGCAGGCCAAGAGGGAAGTTGAGGAGGGACTTCCTAAAGGTTCCAAAACTAATAATAAAACTTTTACAAGTATATCAGCAGCAAGAAGCCTGCTAGAGAGTTAGTTGGGCATTAGATGACCAGGGGGTAAAAGGGATGATCAGGGATGATAAGGATATTGCAGAGAAGCTGAATGAATGGCTACAATTACTAGTATTTAGTGACCTTGCTTAGTCTTTCTTCATGCCTTCATCTTTGCTTTGGTCTTCACTGCAGAGGATGTTGGACAGATTCCCACACCAGACCTAGTCTTTGTAGGTGATAAATTGGAAGTACTGTCACAAATTAACATGATTCTATAGCAGAGGTTTTACAGCATATCAACAAATTAAATAGTAACAAATCATCCAGGACCTGATGGTATTCACCCGAGAGTTCTGAACAAACTGAAATATGAAGTTGTGAACCTTCTAATAGTAATTTGTAATCCATCGCTGAAATCTGCCATGGTACCTGAGGATTGGAGGGTAGCGAATGTAACGCCAATATTTAAAAAGGGCTCTAAAGGCGATCCCGTACAGACCAGTGAGCCTCATGTCGGTGCCAGGCAAACTGGTGGAGATGATTGTCAAGAACAGAATTACTGGGCATATTGATAAATATGGCACAATGGGGAAAAGTCAACATGGATTTAACAGAGGGAAGTTGTGCCTCATTAATCTACTGGAGTTTTTTGCATGTGGATAAGGGTGAGCCAGTTGATATAGTGTATCTGAATTTTCAGAAGGTGTTTGATAAGGTTCCTGATGAGAGACTCTTAAGGAAACTAAGTAGTCATGGGATAAGAGCATGTGTCTTTCATGGATTGGTAACTGGTTAAAGGCTAGGAAACAAAGGGTAGGACTAAATGGTCAGTGTTCACAATAGCGAGAAGTAAATAGTGGCATGCCACAGGGCCCTGTACTGGGTCTGCTGTTGTTTAATATCTTCATCAGTGATCTGAAAAAAGGAATAAAGAGTGAGGTAATCAAATTTGCAGATGACACAAAGGTATTCAAGGTAGTTAAAATACGGGCGGACTGTGAAGAATTGTAAGAGGATCTTGTGAGACTAGGTGATTGGGCATCTAAGGGTATTTTCAGACATGACGGGGCGGTATTCGCCCCGTCACGGAAACAACCCTTAGATTTCCCGCCGGGATCACTCCAGCACGGCCAACAGACGTGCCGGGGGATCCCGGCGGGGAATCGGGGAGGGGGCGGGGCCACGTAGCGCAACGTGCGGCTGCACAGCCCTGCCCCCCCCCCCACGCTCCCCCACCGCCCACTCTCTGGGGAGATGGGCGGGCACCGCGGCCAATGCGGCCGCAGTGCCCGCCCGAAATGACCACGGCCCAGAATCCCGGCGGGGATTCCGGGCCATGATCGCTGTCCAGACGTGACAGCCGATCGCGTGGCGAATGAGATTCCTGGCGGGGATTGAGCGTGGTTAACATCTGGGGGCGAACTTCCAGTTCCCCAACAGACGTTACGAGGGCATTCCCCACCACAGGGAATTGACTGTGGTTGAGCGTGATCTCGTAACGTCTGAAAATACCCTAAATGTCAGATGAAATTTAATGTGAACAAGTGCAAAGTGATGCATATAGGGAATAATAATCCAAACTATGTGTGCACAATGCTGCAGTCTAAATTAGGAGTAACCACTCAGGAAAAGAACCTTGGAGTCACTGTGGACAATACATTGAAATCCTCAGCTCAATGTGCGGCAGCTGTCAAAAAAGCAAACAGAACGTTAGGAATTATTCAGAAAGAGATAGAGAATAAAACTGAAAATATCATAAAGCCCCTATATAAATCGATGGTGCATGCACCTTTGAGTATTGTGTGCAATTCTGGTCACCCCATCTCAAAAAGATATAGTAGAACTTGAAAAGGTGCAGAGAAGGGCAACAAAAATGATCAAGAGTTTGGAACGGCTTCCGTAAAAAGAGAGGCTTGATAAGTCAGGGCTCTTCAGCTTGGAGAAGAGAAGACTAAGAGGGGATATGATAGAGGTTTATAAAATCTTGAGTGGAGTGGAACAAGTAGATAGCGAACCTTTATTTACCCTCTCAAGTAGCACTAGGGGACACTCCATGAAACTAACAGATGACAGGTTTAAAACAAGTAAAATAAAGTATTTTTTCCCCCACTCAATGCACAGTTAAATCATGGAATTTGTTGCCAGAGAACGTTGTCAGGGCCAATAACATGGCTGGGTTTTAAAAAGGACTGGCTAAATTCTTGTAGAATAGGTCCATTAGTGACTATTAGCCAAGTAGATTACCAGATGGGAACTTCTTACTGTCGGGAACAGGGAGTGATCAGCATGGAATGGATTGCCCATTGTGACTTCTCCCATGTACCTCTCCCATGTGACCGGGATTGGCTGCTGCCAGAGAAAGATGCTGGGCTTGATAGACCATTGGTCTGACTCAGTATGGCATTTTTAATGTTCTTATGTTACCTTCTTACAACCTGATTTGTAAGAAATGATGGAATGAAGATTGTTAATGGAATATGTTAAAAATAAATTATAATTAAACCTTGTGAAAATTTTGGCCGTGCAAATAAAACAAGTAATGCTGAAAATGGAGAGTAACTTTTAAAATGACAGCTATTTCTTTTCTCTTAAATCAGTGCACAACAAGTACTGTGCTAAAAGTAACATTTAACATATGCACAAAGGACAAAACTCAATAATATATTATACTTTGGAAGTAGTAAGTCTTCAGTCTAGCAGAGTAGTAAAGAGCATGCATGATTAATTTTAGGCATGTGGTTATTCTCACTAAAGTTATTGAAATTACTCATCTATTTAAAGTTAAGCATGTAATTAAGTGATTTGCTGGATGGCATCTGAAACTGATCTTCCTCTCAGAAGCTCTTTGAAAAAATAACTCTTTAAAATATTTTCAAAAATGGTTAGTAATTTTGTGTGTCTGAATTACTGGGTGTTTAATCTGAGAGTGAGAATAATAGTCAGCACCTTCTGAAGATTAGGCTGCTCTAAAGATGGAGGCTCTAATCTTTTTTGAGTTGCTAGATTCCTTCAATCAGAAAAGTAGGCAGTGAGCAACCACAAGTAGCATCATGGAAAATCTAGGCATCACAATGCAGTAGATTTTTAGTCTGCATAAAATAAAAAGCATGAAATCTTTTATTTGTTTTAAATCTGCTATTAATTTCATGGAGTGTCACATAAGAACATAAGAGAGGGGTCCAAGGAGGCTAAGGCAGAGGGAAAGCATGGTAATCCTTAGCTATTTGGCACCCTGGACAAAATACATTTTGACATCCTGTCTTTCTCCTTCTACCTGCTAGATAAGTTCATCCAAGAAGCCCTGCCTACCTCCTGTTCTGATGATGGGTGTACCACTGCTGCATTTTTACAAATTAAAAAAAATAAATATACACTTTTCTTTTTGGCCAAGAATATGGCAGTGGGGGTTTCTAGGAGATTTTTATATACTTTTATTTTTATGTTAACTAGTTGTTTTGCAAAGTCCTGCTGTTTTTAAGGACTGTTGGCCTGGTTCCTGGGCTGCAATTGAGGAATATTCCAGGCAGTTCAGGAAGATCTCCACAAAGATATCTTCACCCCATCTCAAGAAAGATATAATAGAATTGGAAAAGGTTCAGAGAAGGGCAACAAAGATGATAGAAGGGATAGATCAAATTCCATATGAGGCTCAACAGGTTAGAGCTGTTTAGCTTGGAGAAGAGGTGATTAAGGGGGGAATATGATGGAGGTTTACAAAATCATGAATGGCATGGAGAAAGTAAATAGGGAACTATTGTTTGCCCTTTCCCACAATAAGAGAACAAGGGGACACTCTCTGAAGTTAAATGGCAGCAGATTTTAAACCGAACAAAAGAAAGTACTTTTTCATGCAACGGATGGATACAGTTGTGGAACTCATTTACCAGAGGAGGCAGTGAAAGCCAGCACCCTAACTAGTTTCAAATGGAAATTGGCAGGTGAGTAGCTAGGTTGGAATGGGCCCAGGTGCAAGAAATGAACTTGGGGTCGTCCCCCGTCACCATCCTCTCCCCTGTCCCACCCCCTTCCCTCCTCTTTACCCCAGTGCTTCTCCTCTCCCTCCCTCCGCTTGCTGCACCTGAGCCCTAGAGGCTGCAGCTGTGCTGCCTGCCTCATGCTTGCTTCATCCTTTGCCACCAACTGGATGGGACCGACATGCACCGCATACTGCAGGTGCTTCCACTCAGCTCAGTCTCCACCTGGCTGTGCCGCAACAGGACAGGATTCCCCCCCCTCCCCAGCTTGCCCTTCTCAGCTTGAGACAAAAATCCCTCCTGCCCCTATGATAGCTACACCCCTGGAAATTGGATACAATCTTAGAGGCTAGAGCCATATACGCCTAAACCCCAAGGTTTAAAGCCCTGGCGACTCATAGTTGGAAGCAGTCAGTAGGAGATGGATCACACCTCCATGACTTGTACATGTACTTCTCTTGGGCTACCAGAGCTGGTCACTGTCGGAGACAGGATGCTGGACAAGACAAACTACTGTTCCAATCCAGTATGGCACTTCTTATGTTCTTATGAGAGTAGTTTGTTTTATTGTCAAAAATAAAACAGGGGTGTCAGTCTAGTGACCAGGGATCCATTGGGTTTAAGGAAATCTCAATTTTCCCAGACTGTTCAAGTGACTGTGTGAAGTTCTCTAAATTATTCTGGAGGATTTGGTCCACTGTTTGAAATATCAACTTTTCCAAGAAATGTGATGTATTATTGCCTATCCTGCTAATAATAGCCACACACAAGCAGCCTTAGCAATTGTGAGCACTGCCATAGGGGAGAAAAAGCTTTATAAATATCAGCTTTTTTCATGTTTTGCCAAGATCCAACCACAAATTTGGTGGGGCTAATTTAATCTTTAGTCCACTGGTTTCAGCAGAGTGACACCAGGGATTAAAATCTACATAGGGATAGATGGGACAGCTTTGTACTTGTTAAAAATTTCTTCTTCATATATTTTATAGGTATTGAGAATCCAGAAAACATTTCCTGGCAAATTAAGGAAATGTTAAAAGAGGGCAAATTCTTGGTCCAGACCACCCATGATTTACAATACCTTTTTTTTAATGTTTTGTATCTGCCTAAGGATATAGTCTGAAGCTCTGATTTGGCAGCTCTCATTCAGGGCCTAAGATCAGGACTTATAATATAATAGAAAACATGAGTAAAATATTGGTTAGTTACAATCAGGTTGTTATTTTAACTTTAAACAGATGTTTTTCACTGTTAAAAATGTAGTTAGGGAACAGACCTGGAGAAATTATAAAGCTCTTTGGCACGTACCTCCAGCTGAAGGTGCACTACATGAAGATAAGCTTTCCATCAATCAACTTGGGCTTGTTCAGACTAGTAAAAATTTATTTTATGGAACATTAGGAAAAGGACGGATGCAATATTGCAGGGAGTGGTTCAGTGGGTGGATAAAGAGAAGTGGCACTGAGCATTGTAGGTACTGCAGGCAATAAAAGCACTAGGTTGAAAGCAGTAAAGTCTGAGTTTATTTTTTTAACTGGAATCATTCCATTATTTGAACAGTATCACCATTATTATTGCTACATACCATCTAATGGCTTTTGAGGCATCTATGAACTTCTGAATTTATGTAGTATTTCTTAAAAGGAACTTTATAGGGCATTTTAATCAAACCTGCACAGAGTATAGATGTACTGATAGTTGAGAGATCTCTCCTGATTGTGTCCAGACAAATAACCGAACTATTCAGAATTGAGAACCAGCCCTTTCAGGATGGAGAGATGTCCTGGATTTGCCACAGCACCCTCCTGGCCATCCAGAAAGAACTGGCAATGGTTCCTGGGTTTAGCCTATTGCCTGACCTGAGTCCAGCAAGACACAATTGGACGCATCCGGTTTGAAGGAATGGAGGTAGTAGGCTCTGACTGGGCCGTGCTTCCCACTAGTGGGCTATGTCAGGAAAGAGGCAGGGTTAAGGAGTTTTCCCCATACTTTTTTAAAAAACATACTACCATGGAGCACCATGACATTCCAGGCAGTATTTGCTCATTTCAGAGGGAATTTCTAGGCATTGCCTTGGTTTGGTGACAAGACATTGGGTAAAACCAGATGTAAGGTGCCTCCCCAGCCTGCCCCAAGGAGGAAAAATGCATCTACCACTCCCTGGGTTGCGGAGGGACACAGAACAAATGTGCCTGTGACCCCTGGCAACCAGAGAGCCGTCCCACTATCCACACGCCCCGGGCAGGACAGAGGAACCAAACACATGGCCAGGCGGCTGGCTCCACTCCCAGTCCACCTTCCACCATGACAGTCAGATGAACTGTGGGCAAAAGAAGCCCACAGTTCATTTTTCCAAACTAGCCCATTTTGCTGCATGCTAAGGACTTCCAACAGCCGCACAAATGGTGCAGCTTTTGTTACACCAAGTCGTTAAGTTACATGGTGTCCCTATTGAGATTGTCTCCAATGGAGGAACCCAATTCACGTCTCGCCTCTGGAAGGCACTGTTGTCCAGCCTGCAAGTAAAGTTAAGTTTAACAACGGCCTACCACCCCCCCAGGCCATTGGTCAAGTAGAACAGACAAATCAAACTTTGGAACAATACCTTAGATGCTATGTGGACTATTTGCAAAACGATTGGTATGATCTGTTACCAATTGCCAAATTTGTCTACAACACCCCTAATGCCTCAATTGGAACGTCACCGTTTTTTGTTACGTATGGTTATCACCCCTGGATATTCCTACCTGATCTCATTCCCCAATCTGTTCCTGCCACTGCTGCATTAGTCACCCAGATCCACAAGGCACAAGCCCACGCCAGAACCATGCTGACCAAGGCCCGACAACGTTACAAAACCTATGCTGATTAGCATCGGCAACAGGCGCCAGACTATAACCCAGGAGATTGGGTATGGATTGATCGGTGGCACTATCCGTCGGCCAGACCATCTGCAAAGCTTGACCATTGATATATGGGACCCTTTCCCATCATACATAAAATTAACGATGTTGCCTATACCGTTATACTACCCCTGCACTATCACATTCATCCCTCCTTTCATGTGTCCCTTTTCAAGCCCACTCTTTCCCCCACTGGGTGTACAGACCAGGACCTAGCCCCTGTAACGACGGACACAGAGTATGAAGTGCAGGACATCCTAGACTCTCGTCGTCGGTGAGGCCAATTGTACTATCTTGTTGATTGGAAAGGATATAGCCCGTCTGACAGATCATGGGAAAAAGCCTCCGATGTGCATGCCCCACATCTCGTACGCCGTTTCCATGCTCGCTATTTTTCTAAACCGAGACCTTCCTCCTGGTACCTGTCCTGGAGAGGGGGTACTGTCAGACCCCTGTTCTGGAGTTGGTGGTGTGGGGGAAGGGGAGCAGTGTGATCCCGGGGGCTCACACTTACCTGGGATGGGTCCTCAAGTAGCAGCGAGGACAGGCTGCCTGAGCCCGCGGCGCCTCCCTGGCCCGCAGCACTGGGGGAGCCGACGCCAGAGCCAGCTGAGATACAGGACATGGGGGGCGGGGTTCCGAGTACCTCAGGAGTCCTCCCATGTCAGTCCACAGGCTTGGTGGGCATGGCCGGGGATGCTTCGCTGTCGCCTTCCTCACAGCTGCGGCACTCAGAGCGCCTGCGCTGGCTACAGACAGGCAGGGATAAAAGCAGCTCTCTGCAGCCAGACCTTGCCGGTGATCAGCACGTATGCCTGTGAGACTGGCCCCCTCTCCTTATTGCTTGGTGTCTGCATTTGAACTACGTTGGATTGAGAGAGCGTGTGGTGAGAGTTGGTGTGTGTGCGAGTGGGTGAGAAGTCTTGGGTTTGCTTGAACTGTGCGTGTTGGATTCCCCCTCGTGTACCCCTTTTTGTCTCACTGGACCTGGTCCTTTCCTGTGTGCGCGTCCTATCCTACCCCTGTGCCCCAGGAAATTACACCCCTTGTTCCTCACACCTTCTGCACTTCCTTAGACCCTTCCTCATTTCCAGTGTTGTTTTGTGGAACCGTGAGGTCTTGCGCTGCCCTCCATCACCCTATGATGATCTAGGCTGTTTTTTTTTTAAGGTAAGGTAAACTTTATTGCGGCACTAGCCTTCGCCATGGCCGAGAAGAGTATACAACCACAACAACTCAACTACATATAAAACAGCTCTTAATTTACATTAAGAAATCCACATTACACACAAAGTATAAAAAATACCCAACCCATTTTCTATGGAGTTCAGACTCCACATTTCCCACTCCTTAGGTTAGATAGCTAGTCTAATCATACATGTAAAATACAATAAGTTACAATCAACCAAACCATTGTCTCTAAGAAAGTATATCTGGTTACGAGAGCACTCCCTTACAAATCTTTGCTGCTAGGAGGGCGAGAGATGCTACCTGCTTCATCTCATACTCTGACCCTGTGGCCAGTAATGATATAATTTTAAGGCACAGTGGAAAGTGCTCATTCCCCGTCCACAAAGGTTTAATCCACAACTCCCTAATATTCTCATTCATGGAGCACTGGAACAGGATATGAGGCAAATCCTCAACCTCTAAAGCCTCACATAAACAGGTATGGTTGGCATAGGGCTTTCCAACATACCGGCCTACTGTGACCGCGAAGCGGAATTGTTGGAACCACAAGAGCGTAAAGTTTCTACAAAGAGACGGAGCCTTGAGTGTGTCAAGATATGCTTCAAACCTATGCTCTTGCTTGATCTTAGAGTACCAAGGTGCAACTTTCCACATAACTGCCACTGCCAGATCCTGCCGAGCAATAACGGCTGCTCTAATGATAACTAGATTTTTTTGCTGGTTCACAGTTTCCCAAAAAAAACACGCAAAGGAAAGGCCCATGCCCCTCGGATAGGCAAGCGTTTGAGTGAGCCAAGGATATTGACAGGCACCCTCACAATTTAGTTCTTCTAATAAGCACTGAGATGACAAGGTAGCTTCGTTCTGGTTGCACAACTTTATCCAGTATCGTAAACGGGCTTGCTTCCCTATACATGCAATAGCTAGTGTACCCGTTTCCGCCCTCACTATTGCTCCGGGTATACTCTGTGAGACTCTCAGTAGATTCTGTAAAAACTGATTTTGAACTCTTTCAAGGACCATAACATTATCAAATGATGTTACAGCTGAACCAAAAGTCAGCATAGATTGAACTTTGGCCTTAAAAACTTTAAGTATTAAGGAAGTTCTTACTGGCATAGACCTCGCTGCCAATCTCAATATCCCCCTAGCAGACATAGTGACCTTTCATCTGACCTGTTTATAGTGTCGTGACCATAGCCCATTACTACTAAAAGTTATACCCAAATAGCAATAGGAGTTTGTTTGTAAATATTCTTTGCCATTGATCTTCCAATTATACTTCTGGGCTCCCCCCATAACCACAACCTGCGATTGAATATAGTTTATCTCTAACACACTGCTATCACAGTACTCTGTCAACCTTCCCAGTTGCTTCATCAGGCCCTTTTTTGTAACAGCACAATATCGTCAATGTACATGAGTGCTGCAATTGGCCAATCCCTAATTTTGGGGGGATGACTATCCCCACCGTGCCATAATGGCATAAGGTCACTTGTAAAGATGCTAAATAGCAGGGGTGCTAAGACACATCCCTGCCTAACTCCCCTCTGAATCGCTACAGGTTCTGACAAAGTCCCCCTTGCTCCTAATCTAATTCTGGCTGTATGCACTTGAATCAGCAGGGCTAATAAATTCTTATTAATACCAAACTGGGATAGTTTGCCCCATAGTTTACCCCTTGGGATCAAGTCAAATGCTTTCCTAAGATCGATAAATGCCAAAAAAGTTTCCCTGCTCTTATCTTTGTATATTTGGTAATCAAATGCGAGAGTATAAAACAGTTGTCCATTGTGGACCGGTTCCTCCGAAAACCACATTGCTCATCAGGGATCAACTCTTGGCCATAAGCCCAATTTTCTAGATGTCTCAACAAAGGTTTTGCATAGACCTTCCGGCTGGGTTTTTTTAATCCCAGAAGCCACCCAAGATCCTCAGGGTTTGGTTTCAGGCAAGGTCTGACTTTCTGGTGGATGTTTGAGGCTTTGGTGCGTTTGTGCTCTCCTTCCTTTTCTGTCCCCTCACCCCCTGCCCATCACTCACACATAAACACACACACACACACACACACACATCCGGAGGCACAGTTGCCCATATGCTACACCTGAGCATCAAGCTCAGGGCTGGCAGGGCAGGACCCCACCAGCTGGGGTGAGAATCACACTGTCACATGTGTCTAGCCATTAGCTAGGCCTGCAGTCAGCCAGGTGATGGCAGATTGCTACCTTCATGAGGCATGTCAAAACATCAAAGGATCTGGCACAGTGTCTGAAGACACCACAGCTATCTGGCTGAGAGGTATGGAGCGCAAACACCTTCAACTCCTGCTCAACACCGCTGAAGCATACAGCTGGCAGATCCAGGTGGTGCAAGCTGTCCGCTACACATGGTGCAAGTTCACCATATGCCTCCTTGGACACCTCGGCCAGGGGCGGATCCAGAAGTGATGTGGTTGGGGGGTTAAAGTCCAAAGTTGGCATATGCCCACCCAGGTGAGCAGGCCCCACCCCTGCCAAGCTAGCACCATGGTGACTTCACCCTCTGCTAGGGAGCACTTTACTTAATAGCTGAATAAATAATAATCAAGGAGAACTTAAACAAATAACTTTGCTGTATGGTCATGTGTGGTCATCATAATTTCCTAAACCCTGTGTGGTCATTATAATTCCCATTTTATAGATAGGCAACTGAGGCAAGGAGATAGTGACTTTGCTGGAGATGGCTGACCCACACCACTGGCTGGGGGAGATCACCCTCTTTCCATCTTTCACCACTTTCCACTAGTATATTGTGGCAGACAGAGCCCCTCTGAGATAAAAGATCATACAGCAATCCTTGTTCAGCACAACTGGCAGGGTTAAGAGTCATGTCCATGATTTGTGCAGTATTTCTAACCATGTTTGCAGAGCAAAAGTGAACAACCTAAACGCACTGTATTTTTGGAATGAATAAAACAGTACCCTGGTGCATTAAGGCAGACACACTCCTTAGCAATGACATTCTGAGAATCCTCTCAAGACAAGTACAGGTGAAATCTCAAGAGGTGCTCTCTGACAAAATGGCAATTAGCAATGAACAAGTTATACACAGAATAGGAATGGAGTTATTAGACATGTGTCAAAGGTCTCATCCTGCAAGATACTGAACACTCTTATCTCCCACTAAAGCAAATGAGCCTTATTCTCCTCTCCCTTACTCCAGTGAAACAAGCATAACCCCGAATGAAGTTCAGTTGGTGTGAATGTGTGATGGGGGGAGAATGAGATCTCACAAGACTGCTTCATAACTCTGAAGATCAGAGGTGGCTTTAGGCCAGGATTGGGGAAACTTTTCCCTCCCAGGGCCACCTCTAGACTAGACTATGGTAACGCGCGCTACGTGGGGCGACCCATGACAATGGCTCGGAGGCTGCAGCTAGTGCAGAATGCGGCGGCCCCTCTCTTGGTGGGAGTGGGCTTCCGGGAGCACATAACACCGGTGCTCCGTGCTCTGCGCTGGCTGCCGACAGCGTTCCGGGCCCACTTCAAGGTGTTGGTTTTGACCTATAAAGCCTTAAACGGTCTAGGCCCTGCCTACCTGCGGGACCGCCTCAATCCCTGGGTACTGGATCGACCCCTGCGGTCATCCGGGGGTGCCCTGCTCGAGGTCCCCCGAGTCATCGGGGGGGGGCACGCAGGAGAGGGAATTCTCGGTGGCCCGCCACGGCTGTGGAACTCCCTTCTGGTGGAGGTGCGGCTGGCCCTGGACCTCCCCTTTTTTGGGAAAAGTTGTAAGACCTGGCTGTTCCACCAGGCGTTTGGTGGGAGAGAGGGGTGAAAGGGTGGAGGGGGAGATGGGGGTGCGGTGTTGGTGTTGGTGTTAAATGTCACCCTCCTTTTGGCAGTTTTAAAAAATGTTTTATATTGGATTTTATTTGTGTTTTATATTGTAAACCACCCCGGGCTGCCTGATGGCAGGAGGGGTGGGGTATTAAATTGAAAAATAAATAAATAAATAAATAAAATAAAAATTAGTACAAGCTCCAAGGGCCAATAGGAGTTGAGGGCAGGGATGCTTAAGGGGTGCACTCAGGAAGAGGAGGGTCTAGATCAAGGATCTAGAGCCCCTCCTCTCCTCTCTTCACTGGCTCCCCCTTCCTGAACAAATCCTGCACAAGCTCCTAGTCTTCACCTATAAAGCTCTTCACAACCTTGCTCCCCCCTACCTCTCTGCGCTAATTTCCCTCTGTACTCCAGTCCGTGAACTCCGCTCCTCCTCTGTCCCCTCTCTTGCCCTGCCACGCCTCCCCTGCTCCCCTAACCGCCTTCATTCCTTCTCCCTAGCTGCCCCCCATGCCTGGAACGCCCTCCCTGCCCACATCTGCCTTGTCCCCTCCCTTCGTACCTTCAAATTCCTCCTCAAGACCCACCTCTTCTGCTCTGCCCTCCCTGACTTCTTGCTCCCCTCACCTAACTCCTGTTGATACCCTCCATCCAGTACAATCTGTTACCTGAGCTCTGTGTACTCATATCCTCACCACATGGACCAACCAGCCATCATTCTTGATGTAACCAAGCCAAGCACGTGCACCTGAGACCTCGCATCCTCGTGAATGTTACACTCTTGTCTCTCCCTCTGTTCCCCTTCCTTTGTCTCCCCTCCCCCCGCCCCAGCTCTCAGATTGTAAGCCCTAGGGCAGGGACCGTGTCTATTCAATTACTTTGTAAAGCGCCAGGTACATTGCTGACGCTATATAAATGCTTGATAATAATAATAATAATAATAATTAATTAATATTCCCCTGGATCTATCCCCTCTCCTTGTGTGCATACCCACATCTTTGCTTCTTTACCCCAAGCTCAGTTTTTTTAGCGCTTGGGGGTGGAAACTGGATCCAGGGGGCTAAATCTAGGAACTTGAAAGAAGCCAAATGAAAACTAGATATGGCCATATTTGGTCCCTGGGCCTGTGGTTCCTCACCCTTGATTTTATACAGAGGTGACTGCCTAGGACCCTGAGGTTGAAGGGGCCCTACCCCTACAGTTGCTATTAAAGTTGATACTGAAAAAGAGAGAACACAATTTTTTATTTATTTTGGTGGAACTTTGGTTAGGATGCTTCTAAACAAGCACATTTTCAAACTGTCAAGTCAAATATGAAGGTATCCAGGTGTAGGCTACTAGCACATCTGCTAATAATATGTAAGGACCCATTGTAAATTTTTGCCTAGGGTCCAGCCAAACCCCTCACTGCCTAGGATCAAGGCAGGAGGATGATCATTGCATAATTCCAGTTTGATACTATAACTCCTCCATGAAAGCTGAAGAGAGTTTCTGCCCCTGCTGCAGAGCATGGCAGGGAAGCTGGCAAGCAGGCAGCAGAGGCAGCGCGGGGACCCATGTGGAGGCTGGGCAACCGCCCCCCACCCCCAGCTGCTCTGATGAAAACTCGATCATGCAGCCCTCAGCCTGGCTTCCCTGGATCTAGTTACCCCCCCGCCACCAAGCCAGGCGGGGAAGCCGGCAAGCAGGTGGCAGAGCAGTGCGGGGACCCACATGGAGGCTGGTCAAACTCCCCCT
This sequence comes from Sphenodon punctatus, assembly GCA_003113815.1. Classification (NCBI taxonomy): domain Eukaryota; kingdom Metazoa; phylum Chordata; class Lepidosauria; order Sphenodontia; family Sphenodontidae; genus Sphenodon; species Sphenodon punctatus. The sequence continues at coordinate 222,102 of QEPC01001236.1, forward strand.
GCCCCAGCCTCCGAGACAGGCAGGGAAGCCGGCAAGCAAGTGGCAGAGCAGTGCGGGGACCCACGTGGAGGTTGGTCAAACTCCCCCAGCTGCCAAGCCCAACAGCAGCTCAGACGGAAGCTCGGTCATGAATCCCTTCCCTGGATCTCACCCCCCCCACCACCACCAAGGCATGCAGCTAAGCCCACCAGAGGTTCCAACAGAGGCTCGACCACACAGCCCTCACCCCCTACCCCCCATTCCAGAGGCAGGTGGAGAAGCCGACGGCAGTAGATTTGCAGCTGTTTGACCCCCACATGGCTGGTCGAACAGCCCCACTCCTGCCGAGCACTCCAGCAGCTGGGAGGCTCAGCCACACAGCTCTCAGCCCCAGCTGCCATAGCCTCTGGATATCTGGCACCCCACTGGATTACTTAGTGCGATGATCTAGCCCCCCCCCCATGCAGCCTCTCCACACTGACTTACAGGTCCAGCACAGCAGCTAGCAGGACTGTCCAGCACACACAAGCAACAAATGCAAGGCTGGGAGCGTGTCCAAAAGCACTTTTCCTAGGCCCACCCCTAGCAATGATATAGCACCAGGCAGCAAATACAAGCCTTTGGGGGCGGGTCCAAGCACTGTTTACCCAGCCCCAACATGACATCAGACTCCAGGCTGCCCAATGGGGGAGGCTGAAGCCCCTTGAGCCCCCCTCCCCAGTGAATCCGTGACTGTCTGCAGATTTCAGGTCAGGCTGCTGAGGCGCAGGTGAATGTGGGGAGCCTGTATGGTATGGTGCTGGGCACTAGCCCAGATTAGGAGGTGCCAGGCCACTCTGGCAGAATAACAGGTTCTGCATGGGGAGCTGCAGTAGGCCATGGGTTATTTGTTTGGGAACATCACTGCACCAATCCTCGTCCTTCACCAGGCAATGCCCATCACCTGGTTCCAACCCAGGACAAGGCAGTGGTGGGAGATGGTCTCCTGGTCATATGGGGAGACACAAACTGGGCAGCCCATTTCTGCATGTCTCACCTCCTGGTCTTCAGAACTGCTGACATCCACCATCAACAGCTGGAGAGGTAGCGGACACCCATGAGGATCCCCATCCCCATGGAGCAGAGAGTGGCAAACACTATCTGGATGCTTGCTACCCCGGATTCCTGCCGTTTCATTGCCCAGCAGTTTGGTGTGAGAACATCCATCGTGGATGCCGTCCTACTTGAGTTCTGTGAAAAAGAAAGAACTGAAAAAGTTCAGTAGCATTGCACATGGACTCTTGCACAGCAAGAACTGCCATGGAGAATTGACCAGCTGCCCATATTCCGCTGCTCAACCTTGTTCAGAGGACACGGAGGAAGCAGAGTGGGTATGGAGAGGGCAAGATGGCGACATACATGGAGTTGCTGAATTGAGCAGTGAGGAGTAGAGAAGGGAGGCTGTGAAGTATTCACATAAAAATCAAAATCTGCTCATGGGTTAATATAATTAAAAGTGACCTCACCAATCTGAAATTTAATCTATTGAAAATGAGTTTGGTGTAGTTCAAGCACTGCCTCTTCTACCAAGACAATCTGGTAGCTTAAGGGTGTAGTTCAAACATTGCCTCGTCTACCAAGATATTCTGGTAGCTTGAGGGCTTTCGCATTTTTCTGCTCTTTAAACTTTTTCACTTTCTAATTGCTTTGCAAAACAACCATAAAAAGCAATAAGCATTAGCAAGACTGCCTATGCAACTAACTGACAATATACGGCTGTTTTTACATGGACTGAGGTGGGGTGGGGGGTGTTTTGGCGCTGTGGGTGCAGGTGAGTGTGTGCCTGTTTACATGGACACCCACCCACCTACACCTACCCACACCCACCTACACCCATGGAGCATCCTCCGTTCTGTCGGAGGGCTCCGTGGGTGGAGGTGGGTGTGGGTTGTGCAGCGGGTGTTGGCAGGTGTGCAGCGGGAGCATGCACGCACAAACACCCGCTGCCTGTGGCGTTTACACAGGCGCAGACCCGCCCAACACCCATCCCCCCACCCACCGGTAGCCGTATACACTGACTGCCCCCCCGCCTCACACCCGCCTGAACACTGAGCGGTGGGGGGGGAGGGGTAATCTGTGTAAAAACGGCCTATATGAAACAATGAAAATGATACCAAACTGACCAATATGCTAATCAAAATACTGGGAAAAGGAAACTAATTGTAGTTTCGCCTATGTCTTTCATTAAAAATATCTCTTGTTACATGAAACAAGAAATAAAAAATTCAGATAAACTTCAGTTTCTAAGTTGACACCATCCCTTTATAGAAAGCTGACCCTTTCAAAATAGTTCCCAGATACTTCAACCTAAAGCATAACATTTCATAAGAGAAACAGTCCCAAGATACAATAATTGGATAATGTGTAGTAAAAAAACCCTACATTATCCACTGCATTATATATTGTGAAGGACACTCATTTTGAGAAAGTCTTCAAACAAAAATTCAAGTACTTTCAAATAATACCCAGATTGTTTTCCAAAGCCAGTTCTATCCTCTTGTTCCTACTCAAAGGGTGTTCCTTTTTATGGTCTCCTGAATGGAACACAATGTGTATTCAAGAGACAATATAAAGGAACACCCCTTGGGTACAAAAGAAAGGAGACAGCTCTCCGGGACAGTTCCAACCTGAGGCCTTACTCTGTACTTGCTGTGGAGCTCACACATCAAAACAGTTTCGAAGCTCATATATTAAGGTATGGCGAGGTTGTCACAGCAACATCATGTACTACATATGATGCCCATCACTTTTCCAACTACAGATGTGGGAGCTAGTTTAAACATTTTATTAGATTTCTATTTTTTTGATTTATGATCAAGTACAAACCCATCTGCATTTGACAGCTTGTCTTGTTGCTCACAATTTACAACAAACCTGAAACACCTCCCACCGATTCTTTCTACATGACATTCAGAAGCAGGCCCCAACAGATGCAGAGAGCATTTCTGCTGACGACCCTGTGGATTTAACGCTACAATGCTAACTGCAGCATTATATTTTCAAACTGGAATTAACTAGATTTTTTTCTCAACCTCCTTGATATTGTAGAACATTGTGTTTGTGCCAGCATTTGCTAAGTGATGAGACCTAGGAGAGCCATGCATCAAGACAAAAGAATCATAATTGGAAGAAAATAAGACTTAATAGTGGTTATGGACTTTTTTTTCTTTAGTCATGTTAAGTGATCAGCTACACTGTTAGAATACATTTCAGCTTGAAAGTGCGAAAGAAACAGAGAAGTTAGAAACACGACTCCCCTCCACACCAAGTGATTGGATACACATTAACTTTTATTGTGAATCTATTAAAACTAGCTCTGCAGTCACTGAGGATGGTGGCTGTATTATTGACTTAAATCGGAAGAGGAGTGGATTAATCAATTTATGTTACTTATTTCAGATGTTATTTTACGTTTCAATCTTTTTCATTAAGCCTATCCTTTACATAATCTTTCACAGAATATATTTTGAAAGTTAAATAAAATATTAGGAATTAGCTACTTAAGTTCTCTAGAACTGAGTCAATTAGATTTGATGTGTCCTGCCACTCTTCCTTCAATTCCCCTTTAAATTCCACCTTTCCTCTCCTATTAAAATCAAGGGAAGTGTTGCCATTGCCTTCAATGGACACCTAAAGTCTTCTTACATTGATCTTCTCATCAACAATGTATCAGTATCTGCTTTCTTTTGAACTACTGTGCTATGTACCATTTTTACTTGAGTTAGACTGATCCTGAGGCAAGGGTTAGGTATTCTATGGGTATTTTCAGACGTTACGATCCCACGTTCAACCACGGTGAATTCCCACATGGTGAGCAATACGAATAGGCGAACGCGGTTCGGAAGTTCGGAGTTCGGACCGAACTCCAATAGTTTGGTTGACCGAACCAAACGTGCAAACCGAACTCGAATTCGAACATTCAGTTTGGATGCGTTGGTGAGTTCAGAATTGAATTTCCATTTGTTTCAATGGAAAACACATTATTGGCTGTAATTTTTTTGTTTGTTATGCTATGTGGCTGAAACCTGGGGTGCCTATACCTCCAATAGAACTCATTATGTGTACCAAAGTTCAAAATGATTGGATAAAGACATCCGATGTTAGAAGCAGTTGTATTATTGTATTTTGCAATATTCTACATATACATTCTTAGCTGTAACTTCTTTGTCTCAAATCTAGTGTAGGTAAAACTTGTCCAGTTTATACCCCTTTCTACATTTGCTATCTTTGCCAAATCCCAGAAGGATTTGGAAAAGGGTCTTGGTGGTATAATCAATTAACATATAAATGTATGTCTGACTATAACATCTTTGTAGTCAAAGCAGTGTACATGAAATTTGGCAGGGCTATATATTACACTTTCATGATCATCTCGGCCAAATATCAGAAAGATTTTATAAAGGCTCCCAATTTTATATGCCCGTAAAACATATGTAGAGAAGGGGCCTATGCCTGGGATTCTCTTATGTCACTGTGGTATAAGATCGGTTTGTGATGCAAATTGGCCAACTGAAATGTCAACCAAATATCTTCATTCTGTGCTGGGACCATCCCAACATATCTCCCCCAGTTGTTTCTGGGAAGTCAGAAGTATCTGTTTAGGAAAGAGCCAATAGAGATTCTCTTATGTCCTCTGCCTCAGTGCTGCAGGATGTGATTGTGATAATTGGCCAGCCTGGATGTGTTTAAACTATGTCTCCTGACTGCTGGGATGCTATCTCAGAAGTCCCAGTTATGTTGCTTATGCCGCCACAGGGCCGCCCCCTATGCCCACCTCGAAACCACTACCAATTGGTCCTGTAAAGCTAGAAGCTTGCAGTAATGTGTTTGGCCATTGAATGTGTCTGTCAGTCTTTGGGGTTGCTCCACATCCTTCCTCCTACAGTCTCTCTCCCCCTGCCATGCAGGGTGCCTGCCTCTGACTGGCACTGAATATGCTGATATTCATCTGAATAATGATCTTCA